>JARHVA010001414.1:117500-600000 GCA_037957365.1 Torreya grandis | reverse complement strand
CACAATACTGAGTTGTTGTTCCCTCCAGTGACAATCAACCCAATGGTTGTTGTTGCCTACCTTCCAAGTGACAATCAACTCAATCGTTGTTGCCTACTCTCAGCAGATCTTCTTGATCTTGCACCTTGCAGATCTTCTTGATCTTGCACCCTATAGATCTAATTGATCTTGATTACATTACAATATAGCCCCATGGGTCTCTTAAATAGATCCCAAACCAAACAATAATTAGAAATGTAGATTCAAGACTAAAATTAGTCTTTACATGCAAACTAACTATTCATCTAAAATTAGAACAGTTCTAGAAAGACATAGATGACTGATGTTGGTCTCTATCTATCTGGAGATGATCGACATCGACAGCTGTCGGTCGACCCCTAACTGACATCGGTAGCTGTGTAACCCAGCAACCTCCACATTTGCACATTCAGTGAAGCTTTTAGCTCCACAACTCAACAATCTCCCACTTGGAGATAAATAGCTGCACCTGTACCTGTACCTGTACAGCAACATCTTCTAATTTGTTTTTGGCTTGTATCCCTCTTCAAGTTCAATCTTGAAGACCAACAAAAGTTGAATGAAGATTCAACTTCTCCTTTGTTACCAGCTTTGTTAACATATCTGCAGGATTCTTATCCGTATGGATCTTTTCTAGATTCAACTGTCCATCATCCAACACCTATCTAATGAAGTGGTATTAAGCTGTATATGTTTGGTTCTTGAATGAAAGGTTGAATTCTTTGCCAAATGAATTGCTCTTTGACTATCACTGTATAATCTGCAACTCTCTTACTCCTTTCCCAACTCTTCCATGAATCGAGTCATCCAAATCATTTCCTTGCTAGCCTCTGTGATTGCAATGTATTCCGCCTCTATTGTAGATAGGGCAACAACCTTCCACAACTTTGAAATACAACTAACCACCATTCCACCAATAGTGAACACATATCCTGTGGTGCTTCTCCTGCCATCCATGTCAGCTGCCATATCCGAATCTACATACCCATGTAGAGAAGTGTTTGACCCTACATATCATAAATACTTGTTGTTGGTCCCTCTCAGATATCTAAGAATCCACTGAACTACTTTCCAGTGCTTCTTTCCTGGATTGGCCATAAACTTGCTGACAACTCCCACTACTTGGGAAATATTAGGTCTAGTACATACCATGTACTCAACCTCATCATGTGATTTAGGACACTGTTCATAGCTTAACTTGAACTGTCCAGCCATAGGTGTGCTTACCGATTTTGCATCCTACAAATTGAACCTCTCCACTACCTTATTCACATAATCTTCTTCAGACAAAATCAACTTGTGATTTTTTCAGTCTTTAGAAATACTCATGCCAAGGATTTTCTTTGCTGCTCCTAAATCCTTCATGGCAAATGTCTGAGCTAATTTTACCTTTAGCTTAGTAATTCCCTACATGTGTGAACCTGCAATAAGCATATAATCCACATACAGTAACAAGATAATGTATCTACTATTATCCAATTTGGTAAAATAAACACAACGATCACATTGACATTGACTAAAACCATGCTTTGTCATAAACCTATCAAACCTCAAATACCATTGTCTTGCAGCTTACTCAAGACCATATAACCTGGCCTTATGTCTCACCTATCCATTCTCTCTTTTCTTTAACCTGTAAATCTATTCATTTTTTAGTGCTTTCTTTCTAGCTAGTAACTCAACCAAATCCCACATTTGGTTCTCTTCCAAGGAATCAATTTCCTCATTCATGCCATGCTCCCATTGTTTCCTAGATTCTACCTGCATTGGCTCTTCAAAACTTCTTGGTTTTCCACCATTAGTGAGCAACAAGTAGTATAAAGAAGGGGAATAATGAATTTGAGGCTTACTTACCCTTTCAAACCTCCTCATGGGTGTTTGAGACTCATTGACAGCTTGCTGTCCACTCAAATTTCATTCTAATAGTGATTGATCCCGATCATCTCTCAGTCTGCACCTAACCAACGTCAGTTCTACTTGACCGACCTAACTGACATCAGTTGCCATCTGCCTGATGTCAGTTTCCACCTACCTGACATCACTAACTTCAGTCTTCACCTGACCGATGTCGGTTCCTACCTAATCGACATCGGTCTCTGCCTAACTAACGTCGGTGTTTGTGTTTTCCTGTGAGTGATGATTTTTACCTGTGATCTCATTTTAGATCATATCCTTGTCTAAATCAACATTTCCCTGCTCAAAATTATTTAGCCTCTTGAGCTGATCACTCTCCATCACCTTCTCCTTGAAAACTAAGGCTTTACATTTCTTAAATGTGTCAAAAACATCAAATTTCCTCTTTATGTAATAAACCCATACCTTTCTTGTAGCATCATCAATGAAAGAAACATAGCACTGTGATCCTCCAATAGAAGCTCCCTGAGCTAGTCCCCACACATCTATGTGAACAAGCTCCAACCTATGCTTCTTCTTTGTTGACCCAATCTTGAGAAACCTCACTTTCTCATGTTTCCCAAAAATACAATGCTCATAGAAATCTAGATCTATCAAATCTAAAAGCTTGTCATTTGACTTAAGAACATGCATTCCCTTCTCACTCATGTGACCAAGCCTACAGAGCCACATCTTTGCATCTACATTTGAAGTAGATAAAATAGAAGGAGAATCAGTAATACAAGTAGATAGATAAAGTGTACCTACTTTCTTACCTCTAGCTAATATAAGTGCACCCTTGGAAACTTTCCAAGATTTAGCTGTGAGAGTTACTATGCAACCCTCATCACCCAACTTTCCTATAGAAATTAGATTCCTCTTTAGGATGGGTACATGAATGACATCCTTCAACACCCATGTGTTGCCATTCTGCAATTTCAGCTGCACTTTTCCTTTGCCAACAATTTGACAAGGCTCACCATCCCTTAAATAAATTTTTTCAAAGTCTCCATGGACATAATCATGAAAAAATTCTCTATTTGGGGTTGCATGGAAAGGAGCACCAAAATCTAAAACCCATGATTCTACCTGACTATCTAAAGAAAACATAAGAGCATCCCGTGCAACAATACCTGCATCATTTACTTCTTTATTACCTTCATGTTGATCTTCTTTCAACCAATAATTTTTCTTTGCATGTCCTTTCTTTCCACAATTCTAGCAGGTGATACTTCCATTTCTAGATTTGGATCTACTACCAATATTTGACCTTGATTTCCCTTGCTTGCTCTTCTCTTTTTGCCATCCCCTACTTTCAACACTTAAAGCATTACTTGATGTTTCCCCTGTGTTTTTCCTGTGAATTTCTTCATTTAAGATTACACTAACAACATCATCAATTTTCAAGATATTTGAAGCAGACGTAGTATTACTAACTACCATTACCAAGCTATGCCAACTTTCAGGTAAAGAGCATAAGATTAAGAGAGCCTTAATTTCATTATCAAAAACTATTTTGACTAAAATTAATTGATTTACTAATCCATGGAAATCACTAAGATGACTATATACCGATCCACCTTCCTATATTTGCAAATTAAATAATTGCTTCATAAGAAATACCTTATTCGAAGCTGAGGGTTTTTCATATAAATTTGCCAAAGATTTTATTAACTCTACCATTGTCTTTACCTATGATAAGTTGGAAATCACAAACGATGCCAGGCTCAACCTTATAGATCCCAGAGCCTTTCTATCAAGAACATTCCATTCTTCATCTTGCATATATGTGGGCTTACTTAAAACCCCACCCAATGGTAAGTATAGATCTTTCTGATACAGATAATATTCAATCTGCATCCTCCATAATTGATAATTCTTGCCATTGAATTTATCTATTCTTACTTTTCTTTCTTATACCATTGCTTTACTCCCACTCAAATAGAAACCCCTGTGAGTGAACCTGTAATCAACAAACACTAACATGCTTTACCACTTGTTAGTGGTCCTAGCTCTGATACCAATTGTTAGGACCTCCTTAGAGTACAATTGATTACTTTTGTATAAGTAACTAAACACAGAATTAGACCTGAAGTAATAAGTAATTAGAAATCAGAAACAACAAAGAATAGGTGATACGAGAAATAATATAATCTGTATTAACACTCTTCCAGAAGGAAATACAATGAAGAAATCTCACTCTTACCACACCTCTTGGGTGTATAGTAATTCTCCCTCAAGAGTTCTCTCTCTCTCAATTACAATCACAATCAACTCAATACCGAGTTTTTGTTCCCTCCAGTGACAATCAACCCAATGGTTGTTGTTGCCTACCTTCCAAGTGACAATCAACTCAACCATTGTTGCCTACTCTCAGTAGATCTTCTTAATCTTGCACCTTGCAGATCTTCTTAATCTTGCACCCTGCAGATCTAATTGATCTTCCTTACATTACAATATAGACCCATGGGTCTCTTAAATATATCCCAAACCAAACAATAATTAGAAACACAGACTCAAGACTAAAATTAGTCTTTACATGCAAACTAACTGTTCGTCTAAAATTAGAACAGTTTTGGAAATGCACAGATGACCGATGCCAGTCTCTGTCTATCTAGAGATGACTGACGTCAGTCGATGCATAACCAATGTCAGCAGCTGTCAGTCGACCCCTGACTGATGATGGTAGCTATGTAACCCAGCAACCTCCACATTTTCACATTCAATGAATCTTTTAGCTCCACAACTCAACAAAAATAAAATGAGTCAATGTAATCGAATAATAATAATAATGACCCAATTAAATGGCATACTAGGGTCAAGATCAAAGACTATGGTGAATCAAGTAAAGTCTATTCAAAAAATCTAGTCATAATAATATAGCATAGTCACATGAATACATCATGAAGTCATTCAGTACACACACACACACACACACCCCTTTGTAGTTCAATATTATGTAGAAAACAATAAGACAATCAACCCACAATAGAACCACTTAGTTAAATGAGAATACAATAGTCAAGTTTGAGCAAACAATGATTATAGAAAAGGTAAAGATAAAAATGGATTCAACAAAATACCAAAGTCTAATAGTTCATAACTATCAAGAAATATAACATAGTCATAGTCAAAATAATAAAGAATTCAAAATCAAGGCCATGGCCTACCACACACACACACACACACACACACACGCACACACACACACACGCACACACACACACACACACACATAGATTTAAGGCTTTGACATAAATGCATAGTTTGATAAAATGATATAACCAAAATGTTAATAACCCTAGGTACACATATATAAAATATAAAATGACACAACATAATAAAAACACGACATGTAACATTATGGCTAAATACTATGACAATAACACCCTAACCAATTTTGTCTTCAAGCTTCCCACAAAATAACATAGTCTAAATACAACTAGATAGACATTATATCATAAAATGCATAATGGATTTACCTAGACAAGGATGTCATGTAAATAACAAAATTAGTGATAACCCATAATGAAACTTAGAGAGAAAATAACCAAGACCCTTTCAATAAACTATTGTCTTGTCATAAACATAAAAGAACACATGCACATCTAAAAAGAGTGTGAGTACCATGATAAAAACTAAAAACATCCATTTTAAGAAAATAAGATTATCTTAAAACAACAAGGTTTCTATTATAAATAGAACCCAGTCATATTATTATAAAAACCAGATAATATTAATATAAAATCACCATCAACTTTTTGCATAAAATACAGTCACTTATATGCATGAAAACCTAGCCACAGAAAATCATGTAATCATAAAACAACTACATGCAGATTTAAAGTATAAGTAAAGCCAATGATTTAAACTAGACAAAACACACACACACACACACACACACACACACACACACACACACACACACACACACACACACACACACACACACACACACACACACACACACACACACACACACACACACACACACACACACACACACACACACACACATATATAATTAAATATGGTGGTATATCATTTCATGGGGTCTGTGTATGCACCCAAAAGTTCTATGAATTTTGGATATATAAGTAGCCTTTAAGCATTAATTACCATATAGAAAATTTAATAGAATAAAAACCAAATGAATTAATAAAAAACAATAGAATACTCCAATAGGCTCAAAATGATAAGAACCTCTATAACTTGCCAAGTATCAATGTGTATTTTCTAAACTATCATGCTTACCATTAAAACTAGTTGAGGATTTCCATTGTTTTCTCTCCTAACTTTCCATCTTCCTAACCTTTTTATCTACCATCTAATCTCCCACCCTTTCCATCCATTCTCCCCATACCCCATTCAATTTGGGAGGAGAGAGAAACACCTCCATCTCTGAAGGCAATCCCTCCCCAATCTCACCATTAATGGTGAATCTAGAAGACTCAGTGAATAACCAATATGTTAGCCAATAGAAAAAGGGGTTAGCAATTAACATTATGTTTAAACACAAATTAACCTAATCAACATTAAAACCTACACCAAATACACCACCTACCTTATTAAATGGGGTTAATACATTTCCCAATATGTTATCAACCTAATTCGATAACATAGTATTTAGAAATATCAACAAATTAAACCCTATAAAATATCAAGTCAAGACACAACTAACTATTCATTTAAATAACATGCCACCACCTTAATGTATAGTTTTAGGTAGGGTGAAGGTTCAACTAGGTCAAAGTGGGGGGTAGAATAAGGGAGTAAGGTGTGAAGGGTTCCCAAGGTGTTAGGTCTAGGTAGGTCTACATATTTATCTACATAGGTTAATAGGATCACTGAAGGTACAAATAAAAGACTCACAAGCCTATGTGGGAGAGAAAATAGAATGAAGCTATGCATACAAAATAGATACAATCGCTGATAAAAATCATAACATAATTTAATGGTAATAATGATAAATAATGACAATAACATCATCTAACAAAGTATAGTAGTAACCACAAGTATAACAACCACAAATGATAAACATAACAACCAATCAAGGTGTTTGAAGGATAAAATCAAGAAGTATATCTATCGATCATGTTGACATGCTAAGAATTCACTCATTTTTGGAGTATAACCTCCAACATCTACCTATCTCATAGACAAAACCTATAACCATCTAAAATGACATCAATCACCTTAAGTTGATAATCAATCATTAATACATATTTATAAAATCATCATCAATAGTAATAATCCCATAAAATAATTAACCATATAATTAAGTACACAACTCAACACTACTACGACTAGTACCATAGATAGTCTAGCTAATATAATAACTAATAACTGATTTAGTAACATAATGTCAATGTCATAACAACAAAACATATAATTAAAATGTGGAATTGTAAAATTTTTGTACTTGTTTATGTAATTCTCACATGTGTTCTAAAAAATATTTTACTTTAACACTTTTTTTAATTCATTTCTCATATCTCTTAATTCTATGAGTCCTCCTAGACTCAACCCATAAATAATTTCAAATGGTGTTTTTCCTATTATTATATTCATAAAATTGTTATGAATTCAAAATCTACTAGAACATTATCCCATGTGCTTTACTTACCTTCAATTAAACATTTCAAAATATTACCCAAAAATCTTTTGAGTACCTTTGTTTTTCCATTTTTTTAAATATGGTATGTTAAAGTCAACATTAGTTTGGTATTAAACTTCATCCACAATGTCCTCTATAAATGTCCAACAAATTTCACATATCTATCTAATACTATATTGTGCAGCAAACAATGAAATCTTACAACTTCTTTGAAAAATAAATTATCAATGTTTATTGCATCACTAGTCTTCTCACATATTATAAAAAGTGTCATATTAAAAAATACATGAACTTTCACAAATAATGAATCATTCCTCTCTACATTTTAGGCAAAAATGAAAAAAAAAATCCATCTTTTTCTCCTCCCATAGTACCTCTAGAATAGGTAATGGTTGTTACTAGCCCATGTTCTAAATTCTCCATTTTGATAGTTTGTAAACTCTACATTATTAAATGTTTTTTTTCACTTATATACTGATCCTTGGAAAAAACTATTTTTCTTACACTTTCACCAATGTTTTTTCATGATCAAAATGAGTGTCCAATCCTCCACTATGTTTTTCCTTTCTCAAATTCTCCCACATTGAACCTCACAATATACATAATTGTCTTCCTTTGAATAAAAAACCTTCCTAAATAAAATAATCTAACCATGATGTTATATGTTTACTCATTGGTTATATACATGACTTCCATGCTAGTTTAAAATATTCATCTTATTCAAACTATTTTTTCATAAGAATAAATCCTATGACTTCCATCCTTAATTCATTCAAAAAAATAATTATTCTACTCAATGGAACAAAAAAAATTAGACTTTCCACTTATATATTTTAATAAAAATGAATAACTATGTATGAATTCAACCCATTTCATGTTTCTCTGATTCAATTTATCCTAAATATTAATGAATTATAAACCTTGATGCTCTATATACAATACAAATTCATTTGGCAATAAAGAATGTCTCCATTTCTATAGTTCTTGTATACTTGCATAGAACTCTTGTTCATATATTAAATATTTATTCTTGGCATCATTCAAATTTTCACTAAACTATCTAATAAGTCTCCCATATTGAGTTGATACTTTAATTTTTGTGTCACGCACATCACAATATACCTAACATACTTTATTAAATATGGTAATTACAATATTGGTTTCTCAATTATATTCTTATTCAATTTACAACAAACTATGTTCAACTTCCAATATCCATAAAAATTCTCATTTATATTTATGCATCACATTAGTGATCACTAGACACATTCCACTAAAATTAATATAAAAATCTCTAATCCATGAAAACTAACTACCTTAAATTTACTATGTGGTGATAGCCAGTCCAATATAACTCATACCTTATTTGGATCCATCTTCAAATCTTATTGAGAAACCCTAAATCCCAAGTGTACCTATTAATTCTAAATGAAACTACATCTCTTCAAACTCACAAGTAACTTTTCATCTCTCAAAACTTATAACACTTTGTGAAAATTTTATTCCTTTGTTCTACTAAAACAAACATGTCATTAAGATACACAATAAAAAACTTACCCAAAAATAGTTTAAGAACTTCATTCATCAATCTAATTACTATACATGGTATATTAGTTAAAGCAAATAAAACAACCAATCACTCATAAAACCCTTCTTGTTTTTTTAAATGTTATCTTCCATTCATCACATTATTTTATGCAAATCTGATGGTATCCACTCTTTAAATACATCTCTGTGAAGTATATTTCTCTTCTTAATAATCCATAAAATTATTTATGTATGGTAAAGGAAATATATACTTTATAGTAATATTTTTAATGGCTCTTGAATTAGTGTAAATTACCCATTATCCATTATTCTTAGACATTAGTATTACTATTACTACAAATGGGCTCAAAATTTATCATATTTAACCCTTATTAAAAAACTATTAATATTATCTCTACACCTTTGCATTCTCTTTTGGAGTCAATCTATGTGTTACTTTGTTCAGTAAACTTAAACCAAGTATGAAATCTATGAGATGACTTATTATTATTGTCAATATAAATCTATTTATAAAATAGTTATATATAATCTCCTAAAGATCACTTAGTATCTCCTTTACTTCATGTGGTAGCGTTTCTTCTTCTATGATTTCTTGCACTAGTTTTGAGATTAATGCATAACATTCACTCTATTTAAATTCTTTTATAAATTCTTTTATTAAAATTATCAACACTTTTGGGTTCTTTACCACCTCTTCACACTTATCTATCAAAATATTCAATGTATGTGTTACTCCATATTTCCATAATGTGTATTTGTTAGCATAACCATCATGTTGTGCCATGTGGTCAAATTTACAAGAAATTAAAATGAAAATATAATAAACATCCATAGTAATTATGTCACATATAACTTAATATTTATAGGGATCAATATGAAAACTTAAAAAACATTTTTCATTCACTAGAATTTTATGTCTTTTCAATAACTAAGAAACCTTATATGGATTCATACGCATAAATATTTTCAACTTCTATTTATTTACCATCTTTTGTAGAATAATACTAATTGTGCTTCCACTATCAACAATAAATTTTGAACATTTAGCTTCACAATTAAAAATGGTTATTGACAAATTATTTATTTTCACAAGTCTATTTTTCTCTTTCTTGGGTTCCAACAATACTCTTTTCATCATGAGAGCTTCTCTAGTATTTGGTTCAACATGTTATGAGCAGACATAACATTCTCTTCATGTACTTGTGTGATATGATCACTCTCATCAATTATGTTGTTTCACTCATTATGTGTATAAGGACACTCAAATGCTATATAGTTAGTCTCACCACATATAAAACATGTTCCATTAAATCCATGACCTCTATCTCATCCATATGTATTGTAATCATACTTCTCATGACCCTACCCCTCCTTATGATTACACATTAGCTCATATGCAGACTACAAACCTAGTTTATCCTTATTAGATGCATCTCCCACTCACTTTGACCACTCCTACATCATCATCCCATCTCTAACCTTTTTTACACTAGACAAGCCCTCTAGACGCCTTTTGGGGACCTTTTAGAGGCCTATTGACCATATAGAGTGGCCATTTGAGCTAGTCCATGGCTTAAAAAGGAAACCTATAGCCTAGGACACAATTTTCCTTCACAAAATCCATGACCTAGGTTGTGGCCCAGGTACAAAGTGTAAATAAGGTCCATGTTTGGGACCAAATGGCTAGAAATGGCTAGTTTTTGGCCTTTTAACAAGTTAGGGTTGAGATATATGTCAACTTTTCATTAATTTGATCCTCTCTCTTTCCTAAATTTTTGATCTAATCTTCCAACTTTATCATCACACTCAAATCTTGGCTGACTTCTTGAATTTCATTGGGTTCTTGCTTGGCACACTTAACTTGTATTATGATAGGGGATGCCCTGCTATTTCGTAGCTTATCTTGGTGATTCACATTGCTCTCTATAGTGTTCCTAAAGATTATGGGTTTATCATAACTCCCTCAATACTCCATTACACTTTTTATTATTATCCTTGCATTGACACTCTCTCATTTGGTAGATTCTCCTTCACCTCTTCCACAATTTTTGGCTCTTGGTCTGGACTCAGCTCACACATAGCCTAATCATCTTCCTTTTTTTTCTTCAATTGGATAATCAATTGGTAGAAAGTCTTCACACTTATTTTGATTTTTATATGAGGGAAATTTTTTATGCAAATTAAATTTCTTATTTGTTTTTTGTAGTATACATGCTAGGGTTTGGATTGTTTTAGTGATTTAGCTTGTTTAGGGCATTATCTAGGATAATTTTTAAAATTTCTTGCATTTATATGTGGTTAAGAATATCTTAATTTCTTGAAATACCTTCCATTATATGTCATGATTTCATTATAAATGTTTCTCATAACATAGTATGATCCGACATGCTCAAGACAATCATACAACTTGTGTAAACAATCTCTCCTCTTGCTAAACCAAAAAATTGCATTGTTAGGAAATAATAGTGTTGAAAAGAAAGATTTAGCTAAAAATTAGATTAGGCATGCTCTTACACCGTTGCTTGAAAAAATATTTATTTCTTAAAATGTATTTCATTTGGTCTAAAAGTTCCTTTTCTTGTAAGTTTACAAATTTCTTGTTATCTCTATTTATTCCACATTATTATTTCTATAATTTTTATGCAAACAATTTTCTAGTTTTAACTACTTGCTTTTCTATGGTTATATTCACTATAGATACTTGCATCCTTTTTTCTCTTGATCATGATATCACTAACCTATTTTACAAGTCTATTTATAACCTAGTGGAAGCTATCAAATCGGATAACTACTATAGATGTCCCATAGCTCATGGAAGCCTCGATCCTTCTAACCTCCTAGTTGCTTATTTAAGTACCCTATGTACCCCCTACCAAACACTAGAGTTTTCATTCATATTCTTAGAGATACATTCTAGCGTGCTCGGTGGGAATTCACATATGTTCTCATGCTACTTCTATCCCATTTAGATATCTCTTAGCCAAATCCCTTATATTAGATGTTAGTCTTTGCTTTTAGTTGTGTTTCAACTCTTACCTTGGTTATTTTATCCTACTTTGGTTCTATGTCATTCTCCCATTTGGTTTTCCATTTTTTTTCCTTTTATATTATCTGTTATGTTCATCTTGTTTAATTTCATCCATGACCAACCTCCCACCCTTGGGATGCCAATCCCATCAAATTTAGGGCCTTATCTCTAAGCTCACTCATAAGCAAGCTATGGTTGTAATGGAATGCCATAGACACTATAGGATCCAAGGAGGTTCCCTTGATCTATCATGGTGATTAAGACCCTCTCACATTCTAAAGGGAACAAGATTGGTAGTTCTACAACCAATAGACTTGGTCCCCTTTTTACCAGTTTGAGATTTATTCATCTATGGATGTTTCCCTTTAGCTTCTTGTCATGAATCATTCACCCATTTGAGGTGATGAGTATCCCCTTATGTGATTGAGACTTTATGAGATACGTGCAATCATTAATGATTTCCATATATGTTTTCAAGTTAATGAAGTGTACCATTCTCCCCCAAGGAGCAGGTGGCATGCTTCTTTTAGAGATAGAGCTCACACTTATTCAATTTTGAGTGCCTTGAGCAGTTCCAGCATGAGTTCCCTACCTCTCTCTTAGTAGGAGAATCTACAACAAGAACCCCCTCATGTCTATGTTATAGGTCATAAGTATTCCAACTCTCTAAGGCGTCCTCATCATGAGGAGTATTCTCATCTTCCTAATCCATCCTTTAGAGTTTAAGATGAATGTATTGATTTAAATCACCACCTATAGAATATATTTCCATGGGAGCCTATCCCAAGCATCAACACCCTTGGGTTAACCCTCATCTAATGTCACATGACAAACATCATGGAGACTTAAGTCACTATGACAATTTTAATGAGTATGCCATGTCATCTCATCATCATTTTAGGGCACATTACCCTTCCTATGGTCAAGATGACTTTTAACATGAGTGATTACCATATCAAGAGCTACTTTGGCATCATCCTCTCCATGACCACGTTTATGATGATGTCTATTAGAATAGGTATCATCATCACCATCATAATCTACTTCTTGGAGATTATCATCAACTTGATATCAACCATGCCTATGAGGATCTCTATAGGAATCATATATCCCCTTAGGTATGTGTTTTTCCCCTTCCTCCTCCTATCTTTGAACTACCTCAGTTCAATGGGACTTAAGAATCTAGTCCCATATAGTATATTACTACATTCATTATGGCATGTATGGATTGGTAATACTATGAAGGCATGATTTTGAATCTCTTCACTTATTCTCTGTAAGATAAATCTCTTGTTTGGTTTTAAAATTTACCTCTAGATTCTCTCTCTAGTTTATAACTCCTTCTATATGACTTCCTCTAGTACTTTGATATCTCCATAATTTTTAACCTCAACATATAATAACTCACCTCTATGACATAGGCCAAGGGTGATTTAAACTTTTATTTTGTGTATAGGTGGAATTTATCCATCCATATATGTAGAATAAGGTTCTAGGATGATAAAATTTACGACATGTTTACATGAGCATTGAGGTAGGTAGTTCACCTTGAGGTCTTTAATCATGATCCAACTTTGTATGATGAAGCTATTAATGAGTGCCTAAAGATTGAATTATTTGAGGTACATGTAGGTATGCATCTTGTGCCAACCCAAATTTATCCTCTTCACATGATCACAACCATAACACAACTGGAATTGGTATCACTAATTCTCCTCTTGAGAATAAGGACAAGAAGGACAACCATGAGGTGCATGATTTGATAAATAAGATAACTAAAAATAAGGTTTATAAATCAAGTATAGAAAAATAATTGATGGTATTTCCTTATGAACCTAAAAAGTTTTGAAATTTACATCAAATGAAGGGCCATAATGATGCCAATTGTGTTGCCCAAAAGTATGGCATGCAAACCTCACCTCCATCTTAGATTTCTCTACTTGTGGAACCCAATCATAAATTAAATGTGTTCAAGGAACCTCTGATTGAAATGACAAAGAGAATAAAAAGAAGAAATAAAAGGCTAAGGAACCTCATTCCCCTTCTTTCTCTTCTACCACTTATGGCTCCTTTTCCTAGTCTAACCTAAGAGGGAAAGCCAAACATGAGAGTATCAAGGTTTTTTCTTCTATTGACATTGCCTCTACTGGGTATGAGTTATCTATAAACATGTACTTAGGTTGGATCACTGACCCTATTGGAGAGACTAGTGGTATTGAGCCTCTTTTCAAGCCCATGAGGGGAGGGAATCCCAATGTCAAATTTGAAATTTAGCATAACATCCTTCCCAAGGTTTGACAGTGTCCTTACTCTATTATAGATTAGTTATAGACCCTCTTAGTTGGGATCTCCATTTGGGAATTTCTTTGCCTTTACCTTAAGCTAAGGGGTCTCATCTTTGATGATCTTGGTATCTCTCATGAGGGTCTACTGTAGGATGATGTTGAAGTTTTGTTTAACTTTGATGCAACTGGGCACCTTCATCCTCTCATCTTATATTTTGACCCCACTTCTTTGACATATACTTTGGTTCTTACAAAGAGATCTCAACTACCCCTCTATATTGAGACCTTTGTTGATGATTTTTGGGTTAAGAGATACATCATTGACGAAGGAAATGTGATGAATATCATACCCTTACATGTTTTTGAGAGCTTGGGATTAGTTAGAATAAGTCTCTGATTCTCATCATAACTATGTTGGTTTCAATAATGACACAATTGTATTAGTTGGAAAGTTGAAGCTCTAGGTCTAATTTTGCCCCAAGATAGTTAGGATCAAGTTTTGTTTGTTAAACTTGGAACTTTCATAAATATGATTATTGGCATATAGGTCATCACATCAGCCACATTCTGCATGGTTTAATTCATACATGAAGGTGAGGTTCATATCATGGAGGTTGACACATATCCCTAGGTATTAATCTATGCAAAGACAAATCCCTCAATAGAGTCTTTGGTTATTTCCTCATGGGGATATGTGTACTCCAACACACCCCCTACTTCTAAGTCTCATATCCTCAAGGATGAACATTGTGATCCAGTTGAGTATTGATCAACATTCATTATTTTAGAGTTTGGCATGCATCATCTAACTCCCTATTCTATTCCATGATGCTAGGATAGATATTCTCTTCTTAGAGGCCTCTTTCAAGACATCTCCCTAGATGTTGAGCTTCTTTTTACATCATTTCTTTCTCATCAAAGTATAAGATCTCTCAATGTATCTCTTATTGAGACCACTTGAGTAGGTGAGTTTGATCTTGAGTGTTATTTCATTCAGTTATGGATGCAACCTATTCAAGGGGAGAAAGGAATACATCAAGTTCATGTAGGATTTAAATAAGTACCATTATCCCCTTGATCATTTAGGTTTGAATATTTATCTCTTTGATGGCCACACCCCTAACATCCCAATAGTGAATGTCCTAGTGATTGAACCTGAGTTGTTAGACCAATCTCTCCCTCCTATGCCTGAGTGTTTTAAGGAAGGAAATGCTATAGATGTTAAAATATCTATAGATGTCAACCTTGGCACTTTAACAAGTCCTAAGATCATCAAGATCAGTGCTAGCCTTACTTTAGAGGAGTGAGATATATTTCTTAATTTTTTAATGTGAATTTTTTGATGTATTAACTTGGGAATATGCCAATATGAAGGGCATAGATCCCGAAATCATTGTCCATATCCTCATTATGGATGATGGGTCCCACCCCATTCACCAAAAGCAATGACCAATGGTGGTTAAATCCTCCTAGTTAGTTAACGTTGAGATTAAAAATTTCATCCAAATTAGTTTCATGCAAGCCATTGACTACCCTTATGGGTTTTCAACATCATCCCTATTCTCAATAAGAATGTAGCAATTTAGATCTACATCAACTTTTGAGATCCCAATATGGCTTATATAAAGGATAATTTTCACACTCCTTTGATCAACTATATTGTAAACTCCATAGCTAGTTTTAAGATCATGTCCCTTATATATGGGTTATCTGGGTACAACCAAATATGGATTACACCTGAAGACCACCACAAGAAAACATTCACTACCTTATGGGGTACCTTCTATTATGATTTCATGCCTTTTGTGTCATGTCCCCTTTTCAATTGACATGTTCTGAGTTCATGGTTAGCCTATTATGCGACCTTCGTAGGCTAATAAGATGGATAGAGGGTCATAATGGAGCTTGGCTCGACTTTGATTCACAGGATTTCTTCATTTGATTTTCATTCAGGGTATTTCAGACACATTTGGCCTGAGCTCCTACTTTTTAGGGATACTTGATATGCAGCGGAGCGCCTTTATTATGGTATGGTTATGTGCAGAATCACTCCCTGATTCACTAGCTTCGATCGGTTCGTGGATCCGACATGTATTGAGGGAGATATTAATATTTGATTAATTTAATCAAATATTAATTATTTAGCCTATTTTTAATTAGAAACCCTAATTCTAATTTAAGAAACCCTAATTAGGGCAAGCATATCTTTTGAGGGTATAAGGGTTTCTCATGGAGGCCATTGTTCATTATGCTATTGATTATTGATATTGATTTTGAGAATTTCTTCTGTGAAGACTGAGCCAAGGGTTCAAGGATTCCATTTGCATTAGATAACGTTCCCTCTTCAGTGTGTGCAATTAAGAGGCTGTGGAATATCAGCTGATCTATTGCCAAAGTGAGAGATAGCTTCATCCAGAAGTTATCACAGAATTTATAGGGTTGAGAGATAACTTCACACAGAAGTTATTACAGATATTCCAGGTATTTATTTATTTATGTTTTGATTCAAATAAGCTATACAGATAGAGATATTCTGTATTAGAGTCATATATCTTCAGATCAGAGGTCCTAAAAATAGGGTGTAATTTATTGGCAGTCGTACGAAGCCGTATAGAGCCGTACAGGTTTGCACAGCTACCGACGATGGCAGTATTACCGACGACGGCTACCGACGACGGTAGTATTACCGACGATGGCTACCGACGATGGAAGTATTACCGACGACGGCTACCGATGATGGCAGTATTACCGATGATGGCAGTATTAGCTACCGACAGCGGCAGTATTACCGATGACGGTGACTGTGTTTTTACACAGCAACCTGAGACCTTCCAGAATTCAATTTGCACTTCCAAATTTTGCAAAGCCAGGGTTTTTCAAGACTGTATTTCATATTTATATGCATATTAGAGGACTGCAATTGTAATAATTTAGGACAAGTGATACAATCTGTAATTTGTTATTAAGAGACTATATTATTGTGATCTTTCTGAATTTATTCAACAGAAATTGTATCTTTGTTCAAAGTTTTGTGTTGCTATATTTCCTGTTTGGAGGGGATATTACATTTTGGTCTGAATAATGTTGGGGCTATGTATCAATATACCATGACCCACATTATTCATGACCTCATCCATAAGATTATTGAATGTTATGTCGATGACCTCCTTAATAAATCTTATAAGAGGGATGAACATGTGCAAGACCTCAGGATCATCTTTGAGCATCTCAAGGAGTATCACATTAGACTTAACCTTGAGAAGTGTATTTTTGGCATTTTCACTTGAAATATTCTTGGCTTTTGCATTTCACAAAGAGGCATTGAGGTAGATCCCAAGAAGATCAAGGTGATCCTCAAGATGCCTCTTCTACATAATCTTGTTGAGTTGTAGTCGTTGCTTGGAAGGATCAACTTCCTCAGACATTTCCTTAAGGAGTATGATCATAAATACATACCCCTGACATGTCTCTTAGATAAGAACACTCCATTCTTGTGGTCTGCTAAAGTCTAATTGGATTTTGAGGAATTAAAGTGCATGCTTTATAATCCTCCTATCTTGATGGCACCCATTGAGGGTCATGAGTTCATTTTGTACACCTCTATCACTGATATTTCTATCAGGGGCATACTTTGTCAAAAGGATAATACTAGAAAAGAGAGAGATATTTAATACATATTTTTCATGCTTGTTGGCCTTGAGCTCAACTACTCTCTTATTGAATGGTAGTGCCTCTCCATAGTTTGCACCATGAAGAAGTTAAGACATTACATGTTGGGATAAACTACCAATGTGATTGTCCAATATAATCCACTATTTTAATTACTTAGTAAGACACACCCTACTGATAAGACTATAAGGTGGATCATGCTTCTTCAATAGTTCTATATCTGCATTGTTAACCAAAGATACATCAAGGGTTTAGTTATGGCCAAGTAACTCACTAAATGATTTCTACCTAACCCTAGCATGGAATTGGTTTATGATGCCTTTCCTAATGAGATGGTACACTTGATCAGCTAGATTGAGGTATCTAAGTGTGATTGATATTAGGACATTGTTCATTACCTTGAAACTCAGTCTTATCCCATTGATGCTCCTTCACAAGAATGCTACAGATCTATAATATTTTCATTCATTATGTTCTCATAGGTGGCATCTTGTTCAAGATAGGTTTAGATGGAATTTTGATGAAATGCCTAGCCCCTAAGGATACCCCTCTCATGTTGGAAGAGTCTCATGGGAGTGTTTGTGGTGGCCACTTGGGATGGTAATCCACCACTTAGCGTATAATCAAGATGAGATATTATTGACCCACTATTGCTAAGGACACCATCCAATATGGAAAGAAGTATAAGATATACCAAGTCACTAGGGATGACATCAATAACCCTATAGCCATCTTGTATTCTTTCTCAATCCCTTGGGCCTTCTTAATTTGGGATTAGTGAGTTCAAACTTACCTCTTCTGATGGCCATCATTGGTTCATCATTGCCATTGACTATTTCAAAATGTGGGTTAAGGCCATGCCTCTTAACAACATGTATGGGAAGATCATCACCAAGTTCATCTTGAACCAACTCATTTGTAGGTTTGGGGTCCCTACTATGATTATGGTTGATAAAGACTCAGGATTTTAAAGCCCCAAGATGCATGAGCTCACTGAATGCTTCAACTTCAAGTTCTACTTCTCCTCCACCCATTACCCCCAAAGAAATGAGCATGCTAAATATTCAAATAAAACTTTGAATAAGATGCTTCTCTATACCATTACCTAGTTTAAGCAAGACTATCACTTAATGCTCTATCATACCCTTTGGGCCTACCAAACTAACTTTCAAATGGTCATGTGGGTGTTTTATTATTTTTAAGAAACTAGTGTTTAGTTCTTAAATAATAAAGGGTCTGGTGTAAAGGAAAAATTTAGTTTAATATGGTAAAATATTAAATTTTATTAGGGAAATTACACGAGGAATAGAAATAAAAATATCTAAAATTGGACTGAAACAGATGATTCAAGAGATGGAAACTGAGATGCTGGACTGGGACATTGTCTAGAATCTAGATTTGGCCTTCATTTTGTGATTGGATAGGAGTGTTGAAAGTGGACAAGAGTGGAACTAGTGTTACAGTCTACCTCTTCTATTGTTATTCAGAGGATCTGAGCTCTTTAGGTTTTGTTTGTTAGGTCAGTATGAGCTTGTGTACTAAATTTTGGAGGTTTGAAGTCAATAGAGCTCATTTTAGGTCTATTTTAATCTTCAAAACGTTGTATTCATATACACACATGCAAAAAAACAATAAAACAAAATTAAAAGGGTAAAAACTAGGTTAGGGGAAGAATGATCACATAATCTAAAACCCCTACTATCTTGATTGTTGCTTATATTAACCCTCAAGTTAGGGTCTCAGATCAATTGCAGTTCTCCCATAGAGAATGTGTATAATCAACGTGTATGATAGATGTAAGAATGAATTTTTCCTAGGCCCTTCCTTGATCAATCATGAAAGTCTATGTGTGATAAATAATGCTAAGCTATACTATTGATTGATTCTAATTATCTATTCAGATAAAGTAGTAAGTGATAGATATAAAATGCCTTGTGAAGTCCTTTATATAGGAGACTCTTTATTTTGAATTTGGGAGATTTATTTTCATTTGGCCAACATGGAAAAAATTAAGGACACAACTAAGAAAAGGGGTAAGAGTCAACTAAAAAAAGAAACTAACCATTAGAACTCAAAATGGCCTTAGACAAGAGTGATAGAAATTGACACTAGTGGCATCAATACTATAGTCCAACCCCATCTCTCTTGTCTTATAGTCCCAAAACCTAGGGGGATATAAAGAGGATAGAAAACTTGACTTGGATAAGGTGTAATGACTATTTGAAAGGCTTGAGATGATCAGGAATAAGAAAAAAGCTGGCTTAATCATAGAACAAGACCAAGATGACAAAAAATGAAAGACATGGATAAATGTGAACAAAACTCATATTCTCTAGTCAGAGTCTCCTATGAAAAGACATGATATGTGTGGTTTGACCAATTTAGGGTGTATACATTTTTGCCCCTTTTATTCTAGAAATGTAATGAAATGAAGTATTAGAGTAAAAGAAAGAAAATAAAATACATGCATGAACCTACCTACATGAAGATAAGTGTGCTGAAAAGGAGTCCAACTCATTTCCTAGCTAGGGAAGTGGATGGAGATTTGAATAGTGCCAAGATTAATAAGGAATCCCTAAAGTGGATACCCCTTGTACTAAATCTGAAAGTGGAATCTATATAACATGGAGAAGGAAGGCAATATTTTCCCCCTATACTAAACCTGACAGGAATGAAAAATGTTTGGAGGCCCAAAACCAATGTTTTATATCTTGCATAAACTCATGTAACTTGGAATGTGTACATATAATCTATATGTTGTGAAGAGCAAAATCTATCATGCCCCCACTCTAAATATCTAAACTAGAACTAATAAATGCTTAGACACCCAAAACTAATGTATGTCCTCTGTCTCACACAAACTTGTATAGTTTGGGTCTGGGTAATGTTATGGACCAATCACTGTAGATGATCATATAGTCCAACCTAGTGATAACCTAGGTATAGTTGAGTGTAATCTAAAAATCTAGTAAATGTGTAGGAAGAGAAAGACATGTCTTGCCATTCTAATCTATATAATCTTGGATGGTGAATAACATGAACATCTATGCCATTCCCCCGAAATTGATATGTGAGTAATACATATGTATGGTCTGTAAATCTATATAACCACATGTGAAATGAGCTATCATGCCATGTCCCATGTATAAAACTAGAGATAAAAATAATGTGCTTTGTACCATGCCTATAATCTGTTATACAATCCTATAGCTGTGTCATGCTATATAAAGTTGTATGTGTGATATGTGTAGTATGTACATGCCCCCAAATCTAGTATTTGAGTTTGAATCTATATCAATGCCACTATGAATCCATCTAATCTAAATGACTATATATTTTACTAATTTATGTATCTATAAACTGAGGGTATGTCCCTTTGAATGTCTTAAGTAATGTTGAATGACCCAAGTAATTTGAATCATTATATATCTTGACTGATTTGAGATGAATCTAATAATTTGAATAATAGATGTATAATAATCATGGTGTATTTGTAAACTAAATGAGTATCCCTCTGAATGTCTGAAGTAATGCTAAGTAACCCATGTAATCTGAATCACTATATATCTTGACTAGTCTGAGCTAAATCTGATAATTTGAATATTGGAGGTGTATCCATATATGAGAGTGAATAGGCATGCTAGATAAGTTTAGGAATAGGAATAGTAGGAATTATGCCCCCTTTTGAGGAGAGGGATGAGATTTGTGATAGAGGAGGTTGAGATAAAAGTGATGAGTAGTGGTGTAATGATAAAAGTGAGGTTGGTATAGTTTAAATTGATTGAGAAGTTTATTGATTGATTAGTCTGAGTTGTTTTGAAAGTTGAACAACCTTTTGATTAGTTAGGCTGAATTATTTGATAGTTGAATGAGTCTTTGATTGGTTAGGACCAAATTGTATGTCTAGGTAAAACATTGGTATAGATATGTGTGTACCATAGTAGGGGATTATGTAGGAAGAGAGCGAGGCTCATGTGATATCAAAAGTATCATTTTTATGATTTCATAGAACAAAATGGTTTGTAAGACAAAGCTATGGGGTTGAAGTTATAGGAAAAATGGTATTTTACTTTGAATGAGAATTTTGTTTCATATAGGAGAATTGGACTGATTCTTCATTCATTTATGTGTTGACTAGGTTGAGATTTTGAAGCTCTTGAGTAGGAGATATGCTGAGGAGATGAGTGCCTACCATGACATTATTTAAGTAGTTAGTAGCCTAGATTGAGGCTTGTAGCGAGATTACCTTGGTAAGTAGCTAAAAACATGTGATTTTTTCCTATTTGGAAACCTATTTTTTATGTTTTTGAGCTATTATGAAGTGTTTTAGGAAACATCCACTAGTTCTAGCACTCCTATCTAGGAATTAGTGCTCATGTCTAGTGTTCAACATTGATGTATAGGTTTTGGCACTCTTGTCTAGTGCTAGTGTCCTTTAACAATGTTGTTGTCCACTAGGTCTAGTTTTCTAAGTTTTTGAGTTGTTTCCTATTATTATATAACTTATATATTTTCCTTGGTATGAATGATTGACATATATGCTATTTTATGGTGTTTTTCAAAGAGAGGTATTGATGAGGGAGTTATATAAAGGCCATGTGATGGAGACATTGAGATTATTACCTTTGTTAGCTGATGAGAGGGTTGTGATGGATAGGGCAAGGCTGGGTCATATGTGTTACCTAGGCACTGTGTAATGGGATAGGTATTTGATTACTACCTTATGTGAGAGGTGGAATGAAGAAACTTATAATTTTTGGATTACTACTAGAGAAATTATGATTACTATGGAAGATGTGTACCATATTTTATATTTTTTAGTTAGTGGATAGTGGGTGACATTACAAGATGGCATAGGTGCATATGTGATTGATCATGCATCAATGTGCTTTACTAGTGTGCCTTCAGGTATATATAGGAGAGGTAGTGATAGTGATGTATTATTATTATTATCAGTTATTATACATTCAAGTGTTCTGCATCTATAGAAGTAGTTGGTCATGTTGTTGGCTTCATTTATTATTATGGATGGGAATTAGGTGTCAATTTCATATAGGATGCATAGGATCATGCATAGTGTAGAGGTGTATGGCACTATGTTCTCATGGGGTAAGACTATGTTTGCCCACTTATATAGTTGCATTTATAGGTTTAATCAAGAGGCATTTAGTAGTGGTGTGAGCATGGCTACTTTATTGTATTACTGGGCTTATGATCACATAGTAGCTATGTGGTTGATATGATTATTGAGGGAGAGGTAGAATGTAGACACTTATAATTTTTGGCTTCCTACTAAAGAAAGTATGATTACTATGGAAGATGTGTACCATATTTTTCATTTTTTAGTTAGTGGATAGTGGGTGACATTACAAAATGGCATAGGTGCAAATGTTATTGATCATGCATCCATGTGCATTGTTAGCGTGCCTTTAGGCATACAAAGGAGAGGTAGTGATAGTGATGTATTATTATCGGTTATTGTATAGTCAGGTATTCTATATCTATGGAAGTAGTTGGTCATGTTATTAGCTTCATTTATTATTGTGTATGGGAGTTAGGTGTTGATTTCATACATGATGTATAGGATCATGCATAGTGTAGAGGTGTATGGCACTGTGTTCTCATGGGGTAAGACTATGGTTGCCCAATTATACAGGGACCTTTATAGCTTTACTCAAGAGGCATTTAGTAGTGGTGTGATCATGGCTACTTTATTACAATATTAGGCTTATGATCGCATAACAGTTGTGTGGCTGATAGGATTACTGAGGGAGAGGTGGACACCTCCATAGCCATTTAGAGAGTGGTGAATGAGTATGTTGGCTTTGTAGTCTCCTTGGATAGATCACTATAGATGAGTTTTTTATAGATTGGTGACCTAGGATATCATATGGAGGCCTTATAGAGGATTCCTTGGGTGGCCTAAAGATGGAGTACATTTATGGTAATGAGGGTCAATTATTGGTTACATGACTATTGGGTTGGAGTGTATGAGCACTTTTAGTATGTGCACATGACTAGAGAGTTTGGGTTACCACAAGATATGCCCCTTGTATCATGGGTGTGGGTGAGAAGTGCATAGGAACCAATGAGGTTAAGATCTCATTAGAGGCCTACTAAGGCTGAGATAGCACCATTACCTTTGGATGTGAAAAATGCGACTATAGATATTCTTGATGTAGATGATGTTAGATGAATAGGGGCATATACCACATGGTGGATGAGGCATCAATGGGCTCTGTTATATTCTATTATTGGAGGGGATTCCCCCAAGTATGAGGATCCTACACCAATCTATATGATGGGAGGTAAGCATATGTTTAAAATTTGAATTATTTCAAAGTTTGTGATTATTTTAACCTGTTTTGAAAATGTATGTCTAACTTAGTGTTTGCACTTGTGTGCAAGTGGAGTGGAAATTGTTTAGGATGAATCACCTACTAGGGTAGGAAGTGGAAATGATGGGTTCTATAAAACCATCATTGATTTGACACTTTGAGATCTTACATGCCATATTATTGATGATGTAATGGAGGAGGGTTTGATAGAGTAAGTGAAAATTATAGCTAGTGTTTATGTGCATTTTTTAATAGAGTTGATATAGCAACAATTACACATGTTAGAGCATTGAGAGAGAGAGATGAGTTGAGAGATGAGCTAGATAAGCATAAGATGCCTCCACCTAAGTATGGATCAATGAGTACATGGATTATGGATGAGTACATGAATATTTAGAGGTTATATGTAGACTTGCACAAGGATCATGGTCAGTTGTTGGAGTGAGATAGTCATCATAAGAAGCATTGGGGAGTTCAAGGAGGTGTGAGGTCATTGAGTGCTAGGCTAAACTATAGGACTAGTACTAGAGGAGAGAGTGAGACTGAGAGTGAGGGCATGATGCCCATTCATGATTGATTCTACTTCATACAATGTATATGTATTTGAAAACTTGGCTATACATATATGTATGTTGGTTTGATTTTGGCTCATGCGTATTGTGTTATGGGATTTGAAATATATTGTTATATTCATTTCATATGGTTTTTGTATAAGTAGTTGATTTAGTATTGATGTTGAGGCTACATATGTTTGGTAAAATGGTAATTGGGATATGTGATTTGACTTTTGTTGATAAGTTTAGGTGTGATGTTTAAAATTGATTTATAATCATGTGTAAGAAAAAAATTATTGGTTTTTTTCTAATTGGTAAATTATTGGGATGAATTGAGATGGTATAAGGTTGGTAAATTTTTTGGATGAGTTAAGTTAGTTTAATGTTGGTAAAATAGAATTTGGTAAGATCTAGATTTTTGCTAAGCTAGTTTTTGGCTATGGATAGTTTATTGGGAATTAAGAATGTTAGTTATTAGGAATGTTATAGCACGATGTGTGTTTTACTTCTCCAAGAGTGGCTCAAGAATATGAAGGCTAGCTAGACCTTTGGATCCATTATTTCCCTGCTAAGTGAAGCTTAGGAACTAAAACTATTATGACTATATGTCATATCACTCTATGTTGTATCACTATCTAAATCATGTTAGCCAATTGAACAAGTGCCCATACTACTCATGATGTGTATGAATATTTTCTATATTTGATACTGTCTATAATGAACTAACTATAGCTATATGTGGAGATTCTATAAAATCTATATTTATTAGTCATGCAACTAAAATTGTGTTATGAAGAAGGCTCATTTATCCATAATCATATACTCTATGGCCTTTACTATGATGTGTATGACTAAGCCATAGATTAAGATGGAGATGAAACCTATGATGAGGGCTCATTTGATCAAAGCCATAGTGGATTGCTACATGAGATAGGACCCAAAAAATATGGCCATAGTATATATTTATCATGAGCAGTACTCTATGATGTGGGTCCATTTAATCTTAACCATAACAGATTACTACATGAGATAGTACCCAGAAATCTAGTCATAGTGAATATTTCTTGTGAGTAGTATTATGTTGTAGTGCCTATGACTCTACTAGGTATGTATATGGAGTTTCACTATGTACTCCTTGGACTACACTACTATATGTAGGCTATTCTCATTGTACTAGTTTTCAAACCTTTTGAATAGGTATAATAGGAGATATTTTATGAGGCTCTATCCTAGAACCTGAATTACTCTCATGATGAGTGACTGATGATTCTTATGAAGGAATATCTTGGAATGACTCAATCATGGATAAATGAGGTCTATGGTTCCATGGTGGAGGAGATATTAGTGCCACCTATGTGAATGCTATGATTCCATTATCAAGACATCTATTAATGTAATCTATGAGTCCATAACAATCATTATCTCTATGTCCATGGATACGATGATAGTTACAAATGGGCTAATAAGGCTATTTTTGTAGGAGATGTAGATCTCATCAATGAGCAGAAGGCAATGTGATTAACCTCCTATCTAATAGTGATAATAATATGAAACATAGGCTATCTTGATCTAAATCAAACTATAGTGGTTTTTTGATGTTGTTCTCTATAGTATAGATTGTAGGTTCTACTCTAGATACTAGATCACTATTCTTAACTAGTTGCTTTTCTAGTTGTGGTATCCTTTCTTTTTTAAGACATGGTGGATGTTTTGTGCTAGAAGATGTGGATGTAGACACTGCTATGAAATCTAGAGTAATCTGATCAATTGAATCTACCTCAATCAATCCCAGTTTCTTTTCCAAAGCTAGAATTGTATAGCATAAGTTCCTAAAATAAGACTCTATCTAATATAGTAGATGTTCGAGGAGAGGTTGGAGAAGCCCCTTAATAAAGATATTTGAATCTCTAAATCTACTAGTTTGTATATCAATCTTAATATGTGATTCTTGAGTTATAAGATATAATCACTAACTAGATCTAAAGTATTCTAATGTAAAGTTACAAGTTTCTCATATGTGACATGAGGGCCTATGTTTACTATTTAATGTATAAGAAATGCCTCCTCTAAGTAATCATATTTGTGAAAGGAGCCAATGGGGAGTAGATGAAAGAACTAGTTTAGTGCTTCCCCCATTAATGTCTACCAAAATAACTTGAGTAGAATCAAAGGACTTACATGAGATGGCAAAGCCTTTTCAAAGGCTTGAAGGTGTAGAAATGGATCTCTAGTTCTATCAAAGTGAGGCAATGATGGCATTTGGAAATACTTAGGCAATGAAGCTTTTATGAATGTCTTCAAAATTGGGTTACCATGTAGATCATTAGCATCCATCCAAGACTTATAAGCCTTGTTTTCCAAGTTAAGGAGATGTATTTGGTGTTGTAATTCATCAATTGCATGCATCAAAAAGAGAATCTCCTGGGATGGTACATTATCATCTTGAAGTGGTTCATTTAAGCATTGAATTTGATTGTTTAATTCTAACCATGGGAATGCTACATTTAGAAATTGGATCATAAAGAGGGGGTATGATCACTTGAATCTTGAGAGTAATGGTAATTTAGACCTTACTAAAAGAATGTAGGATACCATTCTCTTCAGGTGAAGAGTGAGAACTAGGTTATACTATAGTGAGGAGTGGCTTGGGAGATTCATTGGTGTCTTCTAATTGAGTAGAATATTTGTTATTTTCATAGACATGCGCATTATTTGAAATATAATCATTCATAGAATTAGAAATAACATTTAGAAGTGCATGATGGTTGAGAGGAGTGAGAGAAGAGTTAGAAACATGAGATGCATATTCTTATTCACCATGTGCATAATAATAATCATTGTTCCATGCATTGTCATCATTGGAATATTGTTAATAATCACTCTCATTTTAAAATTCATTTGCATGTTCACTATCATATTCATTATCACTTCCATTATTAATAGGGAGAGGTGTAAGAGAAGAATTTAATTCTTTTTTAGTATGCAATAAAGTATCATTTAAAATTGGAATATCATGTTCATCTATGTCATTTATGGATGGAGTCTATGCATAATTTTTAGGTGCAATATGAGAGATAAGAGAATAAGAGTTTTTAGTTAAACATTCATTTGACAAAGTAGATTTAAGAACATGAGATGTATCATTTGAACTATGCATTGTCAATTTGATTCTATTACATTTATATTGTTGTAATTTGAACATAGAGAGAGAGAGAGAGAGAGAGAGAGAGAGAGAGAGAGAGAGAGAGAGAGAGAGAGAGAGAGAGAGAGAGAGAGAGAGAGAGAGAGATTAGGTTCACATGGAAGCAAATTATCACCAATAAGACGTTCACTTGAAAGTGTATGACTAATTTGTTCATTTGGTGTATTGTGCATACGAGAATAAGGTGAAAATTATCTTTCCCATTTATTAAAATTATTTTCTTTAGAAGAGGGAATAAAAGAGATAGGATTGAGAGAAGAAGATGCATCTATTTGTACTTCATTATCACTATCATGTATATCATGATATTTATCATTAAAAAAATAGTAATCTTCATTGTAAATGAAATTATTTTCCACATTTTTAGCTAATGTGCAATTTTGCAAATTTGTCTATTCATTATCATAGTTATGAGAAAATTTTAAAAATTGATATATGGGATGAGAGGGAAGAAGTGCCTTAGTGGCCATATTATTTATTTCAGCAAAGACAATATTGAAAAGTACTATTAAGAAAATAAATTCAAAAATAACTATGAACATAGAGAGTTTGAAAATAATTTTGACTATCCAAATAATTTGCAAAAATTCCAATTTTTTTTTTAAATTGTAAGGGAGAGAGGCTTAGGGTTTGAGAACATAGTTTGGAAATCTAGGGTTTGGGGATAGAGTTTTAGAATTTTTGAAAATTATGCAATAATTTTAAATTATAAAAATAATTTTGAATAGGATAAATGCACAAAAATTTATAAAAAAAAACAAAATTTTGAAATTAATTTTTTTGCACAAAATATGAAGGAAAACCCCTAAGGGTAACTAGGGTTTTAGATTTGTTTGAAGTTAGTCAGGTTCACCAAATGTTTTATTATTTTTGGGAAACTAGTGTTGAGTTCCTAAATAATAAGGGGTCTAGAGTAAGGGAAAAATATAGTTTAATATGGTGAAATATATATTTTTATAAAGTAAATTACATAAGGAAGGGAAATAAACATATCTAAAAATAGGCTAAAATAGATGATTCAGGAGCTAAAAATTGAGATGTAGGAGTAGCACACTATCTGGAATCTGGATCTAGCCTTCATTCTATGATTGGATATGAGTGACAAAAGTGTATAGGAGTGACACTAGAGTTATATTCCACCTCTACCACTATTGTCTTTAGGATATAAGCTTTATGGGTTTTGTTTAGCAGAATAATGTGAGCTTGTGTACCAAATTTTAGAGACTAGAAGTCAATAGAGCTTGATGTAGGTCTATTTTAATCTCAAAAACCCTATATTCATCTACACACATACAAACAAAAAATCCATAAAAATCAAAAGGGGGAAAAATTGGGTTAGGGGAAGAGTGATCACATTTTATAGAACCCTTATTGTCTTGATCACTACCTACATTAACTCTCAAGGCAGGGTCTCAAATCAAATTTAGTTCTCCCTTAGGGAAAATGCATAATTAATGTGCATGATAGATGCAAGAATTACTTTCACCTATGCCCTTACTTGATCATGAATTCAATTCTATGTATGATGAAGAATGTTGAGCTATACTATTGATTGATTTTAATTATCTATTGTGCCAAAGTAGTAAGTGCTAGATATAAAATGCCTTGTGAAGTCCTTTATATAGGAGAATATTTATTTCAAATTTAGGAGCTTTATTTTCATTTGGTTGACATGGTAAAACTTAAATATGAATCTAAGAAAAGAGGTAAGACTCAACTAGTGAAAAAAAATTGATCATTAAAGCTCAAAATGGCCCTAGACAAGATCACTAGAAAAGGACACTAGTGGCACTAGTGTTATAATCTAACCCCAACACTCTTTTCCTATAGTACCAAGACCTAGGGAGATGGAAAGAGGACAAAAAACATGACCTAGTTGAGGTGGAATGACTATTTGAAAGGCTTGAGATGATTAAGAATAGGCAAAAAGGTGACTCAAGCATAGAACAAGACCAAGATGACAAAAATGAAAGACATAGATAAATGTGAATAAAGCTCATATTCTCTAGTCAAAGTCTCTTATGAAAGGAATATGAAAATACATTATATGTGTGGTTTCTTGAACAATTTAGGGTGTATAAAGGGGACAACCCCATACTTACTTGTGTATGAGTCCAAGGTTATTCTTTCCTTAGAGGTATTAATCCCCTCATTATGAGTTAAGGCATTTGGATCACTCTCTAACAAAGAAGAATGCACTACTCACCTCACCAAGATTGATCAAATGGATGAGTGATGCATTGATTCCCTTAAGTACAACCATGCTTAAGTGGTGATCTCAATCTCTACCTCATGACCAGTCGAGCCATAGTCTACTCTAAGGTAGTCAACCAATTTTCCCCATCCCTAAGTACCTCTACTCATTTTGTCTGATCTTAGGCTAGCTCAGCCTATAATTGATCAATCTTGGCCTCCTCTCTAGTTATTTGTGCCTCAAATTATGCTACATCTATCTCATGTTATGTCATAACTACCTCATGTCATTCTAATTTTGTCTCTAGCCATCATATCTAGTGTTGTACCCTTGCTAGCTCTAGTGAGTCTTATGAACCCACCTACCAAAAATGAATATATGTTTATATTACTATTGGTAGATAAGACAACCACTCCATAAGTGGTGTTATTTCCACATTAGGGAATATCTCCCTCTATAATAGGTTCACCTGGGGTCTAGTCTAGCTAGGTTGGTCTCTTACACACATATGTTAGTCACATATTAGCTCTCACTAAAGGATAAGTACTAAAGATAAAGTGTTATTTAGTAAATACACTTTTATTAATTAATTGTGTTGATGGCCTATATGGTCCTATGGTAGGTCATGCTCCTATTGGTGGTGGTGTTCCTCTTCATAGTTGCCTCTCTCCAATACTACCCCCTCATTCTGTCTTCGCTACCCTTCATGTTCAACCCTAGATCACCTAGGATATACCCATCTCTCTTGTGCCATGAAAGCTTGTCTCCCTATATGCTGGTATGGACCTTATGGACCTCAAAACTCTTCTTATCCCACATGGATCTCCACCCTAGCATCCTCCATCCACACTATGGATATATATGGATCATTAATGTAGCTACCCACTACATCATGGTCTAAGGTGGTTTGTAAAGGTCCATCCCTATTTTTGAATCATGTGTCCTATGTAATGCCCTCCTTTAGTGCATAGTATGCATCACTACCCCACTGTGTCCTCAGTAATGTCAATGGGAGTATCTCGTAATCCCAAGACATGAGTAGGCTAGGCTCTGTTGATCTCCTTAAATATGTGCATCAGATGTGATATAGTTGTTGGTATAGTCTACCCAGTATATACTACCCCATGAATATTTTTGTCCTCCCTATACTCATTAGACAACTCCTATCTAGTATAGTGTTAGTCTCCCAATACTCTATCCAATGTTGAACCTCTTGACCATAGTTCCTTTTATCACTATCCATAGTGGTGGTACCCCTGGTGATATCTGTGTGATTTATACTCCATGGTTATTCCACTCTCAACATGGTCCCACTAAGTAGAGATCAGTTATAGCTATATCTTATACCTAAAATAGCTCTATCTCTCTCCCTATAAGCTCCACATCATATATTTGGTATATGTATTCAATTATTAGGATGACCTCTAGTTTAGGCCCCAACTAAAATACATGTCTATCAGGTACCCATGTGGTCACCAAGACATTCACTAGATCCCTAAAGTAATACAATGATGGCACATGTTCCAATCTCTAAAGTCCTACACTTTGAAGGTGATCTGGGTCCTCCATAAATAGAGAATATATCTCCTTATCCAACCATGAAGGTACTCTCTCCCAATTGGTCACCTTGCATGATCTATCTCTCTATGTTGGTTACTCCCTCACTTGTGAAGGCTCTCCCTCCTCTGGTATGCCAACTCTTCTACATATCTACACAACCACGCAATAGTCAAATAGATTAGTGATACTAGATGTGAGATGGAAAAACTAAGTAAAAAACAAAATTTTTAAGTTATCTGTTCATTTCATCTTATTCTCAACCTATTATATCCCCTTCTAGGCTTTCTCTAGCTCTTCCAGGCTCCTTGAGGCTTATATTAGGGCCTCTCTACTCCAAGTCATGACTGTCTAGGAAAAGCCATGGCCTATTAGTGGGCTAGGACATGGCCCCCATGGCCTAACAATGTCCTAGGCCATAAATTTTCCAATCCATGTTGTGGCCTAGGGCATGGCCCCTTAGGGAACCCTAAGGCTTCCCATTTCTCTCTCCCTAGGTAAATGATTGACATGCCATTTTTTTTTGTTTGCCCCTATTAGCCTTCCCATAATTTGACTACTTATTTGATATTATTCATCCATGGAATCATTTTAAATTAGTCAAAATGGTTTTTAGGCCTCCCAAACCCCCAAAATCAACAAAATTTGCAAAAATTTTGATCAGAAGACTTACTTGGACCATCATGTATGTCTATGGAATGCTCTCATGTCCTTGTTGACTCCTCTTGGGCTTTAGTGGTTTGTGGGATCTCCATTTTCTTTCTTATAAGGAAAATAAGAGTGAAAATGATTCACTTATCCCTCTTTTCCCCTCTTTTTAGACCTTTTTTCTTTTTGTGGGCCCTTTTTAGGTATTTTACCCTTTTTTGCATTACACACTACAAAGTCTCTATCTTAGGGGTTTTGGCACATTTTTAGTGCATTATTATCCTCCATTTTTAATATGAGGCTTTCTTGGGCCTGATCTAGCCCCATTTTGGTCCCTAAGACCCGTTTTGAGTCCCCATTGATCTCATGAGCCCATGCCCCATCTTGTGGACACCTAGGGATAGAATTTACTTGTGCTTATTTTAGTTAGTTGTTTCTCTAATTTTCTATATTTGATCCATTATAACTCCCTTTTTTATTTTTATCCATGGTTATAGGTAGGTTCATTAGTTGGTTTTGATGGTTTAGGACTTCCTCTGGTATTGTCAATTGGTCTTCATATTCTCTAAACTTCCCCCTAGTTTCCCTTGATGCATCTTACTATAGTTGGTATTGGCTAACTACTCTATTTACAACTTCGTATCATTTTTTCTCTCATGTAAATTACTTGTCGTACCTTACTTTGAGATTGTCTTTTCATAGTTTCTAGTCTTTCATCCTCAACCCCCATCATGGTGTACCTCTCAGTGGTGATTCACATAGATGTTGGTAGTTGGGGAAACCAACAGTATACTACTATAGTTTGGGTTATCAATGATTTTTGGGGTGATGAGCTTGTTGTAGATGGTTTCTTCCTTATAAATGAGATAAATATTATTGATGAGTATAATGAAATCATTTACACTTTGATTGATTCTTGTGAGTTAGGTCCATGTTATGTGTAATTATTCTCTGACTCATTCTTAGTCATGTCTCAACTCATTAGTTTCTAGACCATCCTTAGCTCTAATTTTCTCCCCATATTCAAGGTGGCATGTGATTTACTCTCCTTCTTTGAAGACATCTAGTTCACCCATATCCATCATAAGGATAACACTAGGGTTGATGCCTTAGTGAATGTCATCCTAGATTTTATGATTTTATTTGATATCTCTTATATTCCTTCTTCACAAGAGCTAGAGTTGGATTTGGATTATATAGCATTTTTACTCTCACCTATAGATCATGTTGTCAAATTCTTCCACCACCATCCTTATCAAGTAAGTGTAGGTAATGTTTTATTTTATGTGGCTTCCAAGTACTACATAACACTCCTTATTCATTCAAACACTGACTATTTGTACCTTAGGGGTATATGTAATTATACTTCTCATAACCCTACTCCTACCTATGATTATACATTAGCTCAAGTGTAGACTACCAACCCTATTCATCCTTATTCAAGGCATCTACCACTTAATTTGACCTATCCCACATCATACATCCTTCCCCTATACATCCTTATCCCATCTCTAACCTTTTGCATGCTAGACAGGCCCTTTAGACCCCTCTTAGGACCCTTCTAGAGGCTTGTTGACTAGCTAGAGTGGCCATATAACCCAGGCCATGGCTTAAGAAGGAAACCCATGGCTTAAGAAGGAAACCCATGGCCTAGGCTACACATTTTGTTCATAAAATCCATGGCCCAAGTATAAAGTGTAAAAAAAGGTCTCCATTTCAGCCCAAATAACTAGAAATGGCTACTTTTTAGCCTTTCGGTAGATTAGGGTTGAGAGATATGTCACTTTCTCATTCATTTAAGCCTCTCATGCATTTTTGCTCTGATATTTGCACTTGAGCATCACACTAAAATCTTGGTTACTATCTTGAATCTCATTTGGTTCTTACTTGGCACACTTAGCTTTCATTGTGACAAGGGATACCATATTATTCTATAGCTTATCTTGGTGATTCACATTTCTCTCTATAGTGTTCTTGAAGCTTATGGGTTTTTCTTAGATCCCTCAAGACTCCATTTCACATCTTCTTATGCTCCTTATATTGGTTCTCTCTTAGTTGGTAGATTATCCTTCACCTCTTCCATATATTTTGGCTCTTGGTCTAGACTCAACACATACATAGCCTAATCCTCTTCCTCTCTTACTTCCTATCTTGGATAATCAGTTGGTAGAAATTTTACACACTTATTTTGAGTTTGATATGATGGCACTTTTCTATGCAAAGTGAAATTATTGTTTGTTTTTATTAGTATACATGTTAGGGTTTGGATTATTTTAGTGATTTAGCTTATTTAGGGCATTATCTAGGATATATTTTGAAGTTTCTTGCATTTGTATGTGGTTAAGAATACCTTCATTGCTTGAAATATATTCCATTATAGGTCATGATTGCATTGGAAATGTTTTTAATTATATATTAGGATCCTACATGCTTAATACAATCTATACAACTTGCATAAACAATCTCTCCTCTTTCTAAACCAAAAAATTGCATTGTTAGGAAACAATAGTGTTGAAAACAAAGAGTTAACTAAAAATTATATTGGGCATGATATTTCACCCTTTCTTGAAAACATATTTATTAATTAAAACATATTTAATTTGGCTTTAAAGTGCCTTTATTTATAGTTCTACACATTACTTGTTAGCTCTCTTTATTTCACATTGTTATTTCCATAATTTGTATGCGAACAATTTTCTAGTTCTAGCTACTTGCTTTACTATGGTTGTAGCCACTATAGATACCTACGTCCTTTGTTTTATTGATCATATTAGACCTAACTTGGTTTTCAAGTCTGTCTATATCTTGGTTCAATATAAAAAATTGGTTAGCCACTGTAGATCTCCCATAGCCCATAGAAGCCTTGAACCTTATAGCCTCCTAGTTATTTGTTTAAGTACAATGTGTACCCCCTGCCAAACACTAGTGGTTTCATTCATATTCTTGGAGCTACAAGTATAACATCCCCTACCTCTAAAATTACTTGAAAATCTCTAGGTATTAGCACAATTACACTAAAAATTAATTTCCTTACACTCTTACATTTTCATAGGATAATATCTTCCACTTCCTTGTCCATGTGTGAATATTTTTCTTCCTTTTGATGTTCCTCATTATTTTTGTGTAATAAATTTTCCTCTAAATTTAGTGCACATTAATAGTATTCTTCAACATATCTTATTCTAATCATACTAAATTCATATTGAATTTTCACGCATAATCCATTTACATATCTATAGATATTATCAACATCATCTTCCACATAACCCACTTTGATAGTAAGTCTATAATATTACTTAGTGTATTCTTTGATGTTGTCTCCTTTTGTCAAAGGTTTTGGATTTTCTTGAACAAACTCATGTTATAATACACATGAATGAATTTATATTTCAACTTGGAAATAAATATATTCCATGTATTAATATTATATTTAACTTTACATACTCTCTTAGCTTATATATGTTCCCACCATAAAGATATATGACCTTTGAACTTTGTGCTAATGAAATTAAACCAATTGGGATCTTTCATAATTGCATATTCAAAGTCTTTATCTAACTTTGTGATCTATTCAAGGAGATCTTTAAGACTGAAAATTTTGGAATAACTTCCAATTTCCATCTTTATTTTACTTATCATTATCACAATAGATCACAATAATCTATCTTCATGTTCATCAACCTATTCTTCCACATATTTATCTTTGGGTGATTATTATGAAAAATTATTATCAATTTCATCATATACTAATTCAACTCCATGATGATGTGTTGTTTCCAAAGCTTCCATTCTAAATTTCATTTCTATTTTTCACTTTTTCTAGATTTAGTACTCTAAGTTCTCTAACCACTTAGGCTCTTGTACCAACCAATCCTAATATACCAATATAAATCATCTTATATTGGTTTGAATTGGTTTCATCATCTTATATTTTTATGTTTTCAATTTCAATGGTAAATTTATCAATTTCCATTTGCATGTTTACTATTTTTAGCCACTGGGGAAGATAAGAAAAGGACTACTTTACATTATTGAAGGGTATATCTCTCTACTGCATTATTATTTTTATTATTTTCATTTATAAATACATAGATAATAGTTTTTTTGATGAACTCCTCCATTATATGAATTCTCATATAATTATTCTTAAGTTTTCATGGTTATCTTTGTGATTTTCAAATATGCATTTTATTTTTATTTTTATTTTTAAAATGCTAGTTGGATTTCCACTACTTTTTTATTTAAAATTATGTCCACCTTTGGTAAATTTATGTTTACACCTTGTTCTTTGAAATATTATATAATTAATGGTTTGATAGAGTTTTATTTTTACATATTTTAGGATTATTGATTTAGTGTTTCACACAAAATTGTCTATTTCTTATTTAAAATGTTTAAAATGTGATAATTATTTAAAATGTTTCCTTATTTTTATTAATCATGTGTAGTTTATATTCAAATGTTATATTTATTTTTGAGAAGGCATTGGGGGTACCTTAATTTTACATGGGTTTTCTTTCACGGTTGTTAAACAAATGTTTATCATTGATTACAGGTTAGGATCTATCATGTAATATTATATTGTGGATTGAAAAATGAAAAGGGTTATTTTTAATGATTTATACAATGATACTCTATGCAGTAATAGACTTGTTTGTGCTCCTTTGATTATTGAATGTTCAATGGTTCCCTTTTTTAATGTTATGAAAATCTAAAGGGATGGGACATGTAATGCCACTATTCATCATCTTGATTTTAAAAATGGGGTACAAATAATAAATCTAAAATCTCCCCCTTCCACTTTCAAGGATTCAAAATAATTAGCCATAAGATCTAGTGGACCAATTACAAAATACAAAAGCCTGAATCTCTATTTTATAATTTATTAAATGATAAATTATTTTTAAAGACATTTCATGGGGCTATTTTCATGATGTATTTTACCAACCAAAATTAAAAATGCTTACGTTTATTCTCTTGTTATTATATTAAATCATAAATAGTACATAATCTCCTTTGATATCCATAATATACCATCTAGAGACAGTATTGATCAAAACATTCCCTTGTACATTTAAGTTAAAATCAAACACTTACAAATCAAGAGGCTCCTTTTCACGAATGTTTTAGGATTGAAAATTTATAGTGAGTCCATATTTAATGAATTATTAATTTATCATAATTATCTCCCACCATTAGATATGGCCATTAAGATATTTACCAATCAATCAAAAATTCACTCAAGAATAATTGCGTTAAACATAGTTATTGGAAATAAAACTATAACTACAAAATTTTAAGTAATATATAATGAATTTATATATAAATTATTACTTAGTAGACTATGGATTCATGCTATGAATATTATTCCATCTACATTACATATATGCCACTAATTCCTGCATGAAGGGCAAATTTATACTTATGATGTGGATGATCTTTGTTTTATGATGTAGAACATATGGAAGTAATTATTATAAAACACCTAAATAAAATATTATAGCATAGAAAAAATTTATTCATAGAGATCAAATACATACATATGACGTGGGTTAACCTGTTAAGATTGCTAATGATACTACTATTTAGTATGATAATTACTCTAACGATTATAAACATGATTACATACATGAGAATTTTACCAAGTTTAATTTTATGCCTATAAAGTATAATGATGACATGAATATGTTTGGTATTGACCATTTATATTTTAATACTAAATATAATAAGAATCCTTTATCTACTTCCATTTTAAATTGCATTTCACTTTTCATGGATAAGGGTAAGTAATGTATAATTGATACTTGTCTCAATGCCAATAAGCCTATGAATCCTAGTAGTTCATCACCTATTAATTTATAAAAGTATAGATAAGGTTACATTTGGAAAAAAACATGGGATATCTATATTTATTATTAGGTATAAATGATAAAGGAAATATAAAAAAATTAAACCTCACTCCTCATGACTTCAAATTGATCTTAACTATAGTACCAAGGATAAGGATAAACATTTCCAATAGGTGAAGTGGATTCTTGATGCTTTTAAATAAAATAATGATCCAATACAAAAATATATACATGCTCAATTTTTATATCTATTATTAAAATACATAATGAGTTTTATTATGATTCATATTTAGAGCTTAAACACCCTAATTTGATTTATATAACATGTTTAACTCAATATAATTACACTTGATAATTTTTCCAATGATGAAGATCTTCAATATAATTTTCATTTTATAATAATTTATAGTATTTTCATCATAAATAAATATTCCATCATATTCTTAGACATCATGTATACTTCTATGAGTGTGATATTACTCATATAGAAGAGGATATTCCATTAGATGTTCATGATTCATTACCTACTACACATTTAGTGAGAATTGGTACACATTAATGAATGAAGAAGTAATCAAATTTAAATATGCTATTAAATAAGAGCCTAAAATTATATTAACTATAACATAATTATCATTATAATAATATAAAAACCATAAATAACTTTTAAGAGACTATATAGAATGATTTGATTGGGATTATTCTAATATATTTGAAATTAATCCATCCATTGTGGTTAGTAATATAGTATTAATCCAATCACTAAACCAATAAAGATAAATATTTGAAAGATGCATCCTAAAGTTTATTTATTGATAAAAGATTAAATGCAATAGTTGTTAAATATGATATTTATTCAACCCATTAGTTACAAACCTTGGATGTCTAACATATTTACAGTAATGAAATATAATAGGTGCATACACATATACAATGAATTATGTAATTAAACAAGGTTTGTGCCAGTGATGACTTCCCTATAATAATTATTGATAATATTGTTAACTCAATTGTGTTTAGAATGAGATGATCTCATTCCATATCTTTGGGTATATTTTTTTATGTGGTCATGCCATTCAAAATTAATAATTCTAGTGATACCTATCAAAGGGTTATGAAACACTTACTTCATGATTATATGCATGACATTATTGAAGGTTATGTTGATTATATTTTAATAAAATCATAGAAACATGAAAACCATGTTAAATACATATAAAAAATATTTGAATAACTACATAAGTATAACACCAAGTTAAATAAAAAGTGTGTCTTTGGTGTCACATATAAGAGGTTTATAGGTTTTATTAGCTCTTATTAAAGCATTGAAATTGATCCTAAAAAAGTAAGATATATTTTTGACATGCCTCATCTTACCAACTTAAAATAATTATTTATGGCTTATTTGGGTGAGAAAATCAAACCCTTATTCACCAATGTCTCAACATTACTTAAAGATATGAAATAGTTCTTGTACACACATTTGGTGTTTCAAATGGTGTTTTCCCAAGAATGTTTCATATGGGATATTATGTAATTTGGTTTTGTAAGATAATATGTCTCCACTATCCTACATGGATATTAATTTTGGTATTTGAACAATATTTAAAAGGCTCAAGGTTGATGTAAAAGTTGTGTAGTGCACTCTATGTAGTTTCATTTGACTCTGAGAGACTATGAAGTGGTGATCAGTGGTTAAGTTGTAGTAAGGTTTTGCAAGGATAGATGAAATATTAAAATTAATAAAATGTTATCTAAAGGCATTATAAATATTTGTCTAATTATATTTATCAGACTAAAGAAGCATTGGCAATGTCTTTGTATCACTCTGACATAGAATTGTTAATGAATATTACATAGTTTTCACTTTGCATAGTAGTTTATGAAAATATATGATTCTTTAATGTAGACATTTTAAAGTTAATTTTCTATCATATGACAATTATCTTTAGATTATTAAGTGGACAATAGACTAGAGTTGTATATAATAAGTGTAATAAGGGGTTTTGAATGTTGAATACACATGGTCAAGTATGTGCATTATAATATATAGTAAATTATTGTATAAAGGTTGCATAACCTTGTGAATTAAAGATAGCATTGTAAATAATTTCATTTATGTTATAATTCAATAAGGGTGTTGTTCTCAATTTTTTATCCATAAGGGTTTTAAAAACTAAAATACTTAGTGTTTTCATGTGCTTGTCCTTGTCTTTACCTATGTTATATTCTCATTATTAAAAATCTCCTTTTTGTTTTTTTATCATGGCACAAGTCTATTCCCAACACTTCATATTAAATATTATTTTTAAAAAAATTAAAATTTGGAATAGCTTGCAATAAGCAAATTTTTTGTAGTGTGAATTTTGAGGGATAATTTTTTATGAATAATATAATTGGAATTCCTAGAGTGTAAATTGAGAAATTTAATGGTTAAAATTTTTAATTTTTGAAGCTCAATATGGAATATATATTAGTGTATAAAGATAAGTGGATTGCCATAGATGACACTACACCCATTGGCATGAAGCAAGAAGTGAGGGAGAAATTTAATAGGAAAGTACAAAAGCTATCAAACAATGTCTGTCAGATTTAGTTTTACTAAATTTATCAACCAAAAATAATGGGAAGATTTTGTGGGAAAATTTGATACCAAGTCATTGATAAAAAACATTCATGTTATAAATTATGTACTCATTGTGAATTAATGTTGGTGACTTGGTTGTATAACACCCAAAACCTTTAAAACTATCATATGTCAATTAACATTTATGGATGTGAATATGCATGATGATGAGGAAAATTGTATAAAATTAATGTGATTTTTAAAGACTTGTGGGATAATATGGTTATGTCCATCTTCAATACTACATCATATATGAAGTCAAAATGTGTAGTGGTAGATTTGTTATCATAGAAGATGATGCACAAATCTATGGATAGTTTTCAAAATAATAATGCCCTGACCATGTGAGATCATTCATAAGAAATATTCAAGTGAAATAATAGGGAGAAGTGTATGAAGTATAAGGGAAGATAAAATTCGCAATGATATCATTAATTAAATTCTAGAATTATGGAAAGTTATGATAGTTTTAGAAGGACTATAGAGAAAATAAGTTGAGAAAATAAAACAACTAGATATTATGTAATCGTCAGGTAAAAATGTCTTTAGTGATGGATATGGAGATGTATATCTTTTATCCTTAATCTTGAAATCATGAAATAATGTGTTGTTGATTGAATCTAAAGCATCCTATCATATGACTCTTATGAAGGAGTGATTATTAAAATATCAATAATATAATGGAATTGATGCTTTTATATAAGATAACTAAACATACATGATCTTTGGGAGAGGAAGAGCTAATATAATATTTATAGATGAGAGGATCAAGACCTCTTAGTTTATTTTCACATTCCTATCCTTGCCAAGGATTTTATCTCTATGAGAAAGATGGATGGTATTGGTTTCTAGGTATCATTTATTAGATGTGGGTGAAAAATGGAGCACATATCCATGGTTTTTATAAGGGGTTATAAAGGTTAGGACATGTTTCATACTAAGGATATGGTGAATGTGATTGAAAATTATTCTTGAGTTATAAACTTATGTGATACTTTGGTCCATTCAAAGTAGAGTGAGGTAAATCTCCCCAAAAGTGTTGCATGAGAAAGTGATTTGTTTCAAGTGATCCATAATGATGTGTTTAGACTAAGGAGAATTTCATAAATGAATAGTTCTATCTTATATTTGAATTTCATACATGACTACACTTATAATACCTAAATATAATCCATTTTCAATAAATTTCAACTTCTTAAGAGATTCAAGGAGCTCAAAGATTTTGTAGAGAACCAAATGCAGAATAAGATCAAAGTGTTTCACATGGAAAACAAAGATAAATACTTCTCCAAGGAGTTATATGATTTTTTTAGGGAGAGTGTTATTTAAATATATAAGATGAATCCATACATATTATAGTATAATGAAGTCATAAAGTACATGAATTGGACATTGATGGATAAGACTTAGAGTATTTTGAGTGGCATATATTAGGAGGAAAATAATTGGGTTGATGTAGTGGATATATTTTTTTGCTTAGTAAACTAATCCCTAACATCAATTCTAGTTTAAAAGACTATAATAAATTTGTACTATAAAAAAAACATGATTGAAATATCTATGCAATTTTTCCTATGTTGTATAATCTCATACTTCAAATAAAAATAGGTTGAAGATTGAATCTAAGTTTGTAAAGTACATATTAATTGGGTATGGGGGTGCTGTCAAATGGTAAAAGGTTTTTAATTTTGATATGAATAAAGTATTATATAGATATAATGTAGTCTCTAGGGAGGTGTACTAGGTTGTTATACATGAATAACCAAAGAATTAACAAAAGGAATAAATATTAAATATTTATGTTTATTTAGAATATAAAAATATGGTGTCCAAGTATGGTGTGATGGATGAAAAGTCATAAAAGTAATAAGAAGATGATGAGATAGTGATTACTAATCTAAGGAGATCATAACATGTGATTATAATTATTGAAAGGTATAGTCTTTATGCAAGGGTTGTGATGACCTAAAAATACCATTTTTCTCTCAATAGACTAGGACTTTAAAAAAATCAATCAAATAGAGCCTATGTATACTTTGAAAATTAGGTAAGGATCAATGATATCATCGATCTATAAACTAAAAAAACTACAACTCAAATGTCAATAAGAAAGTTTTCTAAATACTAATGTTGGAGAGTTGTTAGTGATGTCATGGAAGTGTTGGAGATGTCCTATTGAGTGTATGAAGTGCCTTCATAGTCTATGTTACAATGGCAAAGTGTGTAATGTGCTTGTTCTTGTATGCTTGAAGTACAATTGGTCGATCTTTAGTTTTGACTAGTTATAGATGTTCAAGGATGAGTATGGTGATTGGAGCATCTGAAAGAGGTCCCTATGATGTTATATATGATTTGATATCTTGTGTGCATAAGTGGAATTCCTTTGGCTGATCATAGTTTTCATCTAGACACTTTGGGTTTAGTGGTAAAAAAATTTAGTAGGCAGTTTGATGATGTCACCATTATGACATGGGATTGAGTCGAGGGGATTTTTTCATATGGTTTTGATCATAGTAGTCCCTAGTTTCTATATACTAGATCTCAAGTCATGCATTGAAGCATAGTCAATGTTATGAGGGTAAAAAGTTGCTTCTCAATTAGAATTCATTATTTTCCCATACTTAACCAAATTGGTAGTTGGCCAAAAAGAGCTGAGTAAGCATGTTGATGAGGTCAAAATTTGCACATGTGGAGGTGTCAGGACAAAATTATCATATTGGTTTGTTCATTTTTTTAAAGTTTATTTTCACTAATTTTTAGATCATGTAATGTAATGCATCAAAAGATATGCATATGTAAACTTGGGCTCCTAGGTAGTTTGACTATGTTTTTCCATAGTTAGCCAATTTTGTAATGTGGAAAGAAGATCCAAGTGAGAAATTTGATGGTGTTATATCTTGAAGTGTGAAGGTGTCAAGAGAAAATAATCATATGGGTTTATTCAATTTTAAGCATGGATGATTTGTGCTAAATTTGAGATCATGTGCTGAAGCATGGCAAAAGTTATGCATGCTCAAAGTTGGCCTCTTAGGTAGATTTTGACATAGTTGGCTTTATGATAGAATATTTTGAGAAGGATTTTTTATGGCATTATATATTACATGCATGAGGGTTCCAAGAGCAGTGTGTCACATGGTTGGATTCTCCTATATAAGGAGATCATCTAGTTCAAATTTGAGATCTTGAATTAAAACACAAAAAGAAGTTATTAAGGATCAAAAATGGCTACTCAGGCATATTGAAAGGGTCCCCATACTTAGTCATTTTTTAAAGTGTTAAAGCTCAAGCAAGATAAATGGTGCACGTGGCTAAAAGAAGTCAAGAAGTAAAAAGATGAGGATAGGTACATGATGTTTAACAACTGAGAAAAGGTACAAGATAAGAATCTAATCTTGAGTAGGAATTCATATAGATTGATTTAGTGGTGATAATTGATCATTGAAGACCTAGTTAATCTATAGAGATTGACGGAGCACATTGAGTCAACATTTTGAGATTGCATGAGATGAGGTCAATGTTTTTTATGTTTACTGCCTAAGCATTGGCACCTATGCATTAAAGATCAATGGTGTGTATTCAATCTGAGTTGAGAGTTCACAATATTTGAGCATTGTGTTCAAAGGTTGACTGTGATCATTACTATTCAAATATTTGATTTAACATAGGGAAAACTAGAGCTCTATATTTTGACCATATCTTTCGATAGAAGTCAAATTTACTAGTGATATTAAAAGAAAAGTGGTAGATGACTCCAAGGAATATCTGTCTATATATATTTGAATATCTTGGAACTAATATAGACATAGTTATGGTGCTCCAAAGATTACTATATGTTCGATAGTGTTCTACAAGTGACCTGAGAAGGATGTTTGAGATTGTGGTGATGTTTTTTTGATGTATCATGATGAATTTGATATTGGGAGTTTTCTAGACTCTATGAAGATGATCTACATGGTTTTTTGAGGTGTGATTAATATATATTAAGTATGAACAATTCTTAAAAATTTGACTATTTATTCGGTAGTGATTTTCTTATGTATAAGGTCTTTATTTAATTTGTTTGTGCATACACAAGGGTGAGCTAAGTTGACCATGATAATATTAGGATGTCAACGGGGACATAAGGAGTAGACCCATGTATTTTAAATTGGTCTTGTGTTCTTATTTTTCTTAAGGGAGTGATAAATGAGTGAATGGGTTCACATGAGACCTATAAGGGCTATAAGGGCCTTATTAAAAGGTGCAGTTCCTTAAGGGTGACCCATATATGATATGGCCAACCTATGAATTTTTTATTGAGCCATATATTCATTTGAGAGATGATTTAAGGGATAAGGCATGCTTAATGGCTGACCAAGGTAGTGATTATCAAGATTGCTCTATAAATAGTGAAACTAAAGATGATGGGTTTCTAGAATTTATATGAGAGACTAAGGAGAAATTGGAGAGAGGCTTGTGTATGTTTTGGAGTGAAGGAGGGGTAGAGTGCCCTAAGGATGAGCTAAAGAGTATAATATATTGAGGACTATTTACATGATTTGTTGGTCATAATTTTGTTGGAAAAATAGTGCACTTATTGTTTGAGTCTCATCAAAGGTGAAGTGTGATAAGCAGAGGTCCATCATTAAGTATTGCGGACATCAATTTAAAGGTGGATATGTTCATAGGTTTTGTTGTAACAACTCAACATCTAAGGTAGTTATAGCCTCTTTATAAGGTATAACTTGCTAAAAGGTCTAGTTATTGTTGTAACTCAGCTAGATAGGTGTGGCATCACCTTGTGGGATTACAATCTCATTAAACATGAATTATAATTCCTTTGATCATTTATATATGGTCTAAATTAAATCTTGTTATTATAGGATAGTAGTCCAATTATAGGTTCCAGTGGGTTTTCTCATGTATGTCATGTATTATATGATTGATCTTGCATTGTCTCTCTTGTTCATTGATGTGAATGTTGTGTATGTTTCATGAACATGTATGGTAATTGATTAAGTGTTTTTAAAGATTAGAGTTTAAGTTGGATTATTTGGGCTATCTAATTCACCCCTTTCCTCTCTCAATGATTGTACCTCTAATAATTGGTATCAAATTAGGTCCTTCATGCAAAGTTTAACCACTCAAAGGTGATCAAAGGTATAATGGTTGACAAAGAGGTTATGGCTTATCTTCAAGACGATCTAGTTTCTACTTTATCAAAGGTTAACAATGTGAACACACAAGTGCAAAATCTAGAAGCATCAATCAAGAATCAGGAGGTCATGGTGATTAAAGGTCTCAATCTAAGGATGGAATAATTTAAAAATAAGGTCTTCACTTACTCATATGTGCTCTTAACTAAGGGAAAAAGGATCAAATATGAAAATCCATTGAGAAGTAATGGTCAAGAAAAAAGAGTGTCAAACATGAACAATGTCTTTAATGGGTATTACTTCTCCTATAATTAAATTGGTCATAGATATAAGGATTGTGCTCTCCTTATAAATTTCAAAAGGAATCTCATATGTTACATCTATAACCAACAAGGTCACATAGCCAAGAACTGCAATATAGCCTTTTGGAAAAAGGATATACAAGTCATTGACACTATCAAAAGGTTTAAAGAGACTAAGTCTAAAGAAGAAAATAAGTAAAAACAAAAAAAAATAATAAAAGAAAGAGTCATTGTTTATTCAATCAGCTTTGCATACTCAAGAAGATGAGAACAAGATATGGTTCATAGATAGTGGATGCTCAAATCATATGATAGGAGATAAGATCAAGTTTATCTCTCTCAAAAAGACCAACCTAGGTACAGTTATATTTGGTGACAAAAAGTCTTCTAACATAGTCAACAAAGGTACTATGAGTTTGGATAGTGGTCATACTAGGATTGAGAATGTCTTATATGTAGAAGGCTTGAAACATAACTTGTTAAGTGTGAGCCAAATATGTAAGCAAGGAAATGTTGTAACTTTTCATGATGATGTTTGTGAAATAAGAAAGGCAAAATCTAGTAGATTAATTTCAAATGTTCATAGAAATAGATAACAAAATGTATGTATTCCATGAATCCAATAAGGTAGAGTGCTTCATAAGTCAACTAGAATAAATTTGGCTTTAGAATTAAAGGATTGGACATATTAATTTTGATAATATGATAAAAAAATAATTCAAAGGGGTTGGTAAGGCATATGCCTAGGATTTATAAGATTCTTCATTCTCTTTTCAAGGCATGTCTTCATGGGAATCAAGCCAAGAGAAGATAAAAAACCAAGGAATTATCCACTAAAGAGCCATTAGAGTTGATCCACACTAATCTATGTGGACCTATGAAAACTCAAAGTATTCAAGGTAATAGTTACTTCATTCTTCTCATTGATGATTTTACTAGGATGACTTAGATATTATTTCTTAGAGAAAAATTAGAAGCTTTTACAAAATTTGTAGAAATTAAAGCTCTTGTTAAAACTGATAAAGGTTCAAACATCAAGTGTGTGAGATTAGACAGAGGAGGTGAGTTTTGGTCTCATAATTTTGATGATTTATGTGATGAACATGGGATAAGAAGACAATACACTTTTTCTAGAACACCACAATAGAATGGTGTCATTGAAAGAAAGAATAGGACTATTATTGAGATGGGTAGAACAATGATTCAAGCTACAAAATATCATATGGCTATTGGGAAGAGGCATACAAGACTTCTGTGTACATCCTAAATAGGTGTAAAATCAGATTAAATGGTAATAAAACTCCTTATGAGTTATGGAATAATAGAGTGGCTAATGTCAAACATTTCAGAGTGTTTGGGAGTAGGTGATTCATTAAAAGAGATGAAGATAATCTTGGAAATTATGATTTAATATCTGATGAGGGCTTCTTCTTAGGATATTATTCTATTATTAATGCATATAGATGATTCAACAAGAGACTTCACAAGATTATTGAAAGTTCAAATGTAAGGATATATGATACAAGTAGAGTCAAGAAGCCAAAATTGTAGGTAAGTGACTCAACTCATAATGTTGTTGTAAATAATGATGAGTTATTTATTCAAACATATGATGAATATGGAGAGGAGGAATAAAGACAAGATACTAAAGCTCCATCTAGAAGAATTTAGAAAGATCGTCCAATCTCTCAAATTATTGGAAATGTTGGTGCAAGGTTTCAAACTAGAAGGAGAATGTTGATGAATCAAATTCAGTAAGACTCATCTCTATTATCCATGACTGAACCAAAAATATTTATTGAAGCTAGCAAAGATGAAAGTTGGAATGATGTTATAGATGAATAAATTGATCAAATATAAAGGAATGAAACATGGGACTTAGTTCCTAGACCAAAATATAAAAATTGATAGGTATCAAATATGTTTTCAAAAACAAGATGAATGAGAAAGGAGAAGTCACAAGGAACAAGGCTATATTGGTGTATAAAGGATATGCTCAAGCTAAAGGAATAGATTTTGATGAGACTTTTGCTCTTGTGGAAATGGTGGAAGCAATTAGACTCTTTTTGACATATTCATGTTTTAAAGGTTTTAAGGTATATCAAATGGATGTGAAATCTGCATTCTTGAATGGAAACTCAAAAGAAGAAGTCTACATTGAGTTACCTGAAGGATACTTCATGTCAAGTAATCAAGATTATACGTGTATATTGAATAAGGATTTATAATGTCTTAAACAAGATCCTAGAGCTTGGTATGAGATGATGGATAAGTATCTTTTGAGTCAAGGTTTTAAAAGGTGGGTAGCTAATAGTAATTTGTACATTAAGATAGAAGGTAATCATCAATTAATAGTTGTTGTATATGTTGATGACATAGATTTTGGATCTGACAATGGTAAAATGAGTAGAGAATTTGTAGATATTATGAAGACTAATTTTGAAATGTCAATGTTGGGAGAACTATCTTACTTCTTAGGATTATAGATTAATCAACTTGATGTAGGCATTTTCATTTCTTAAGTTAAATACATAAATGATATAGTAAGGAAGTTTGACATGATGGAGTGTAAGCCAATGATAATAGGATGCAAGTTAAGTAAAATGGATGACTCACCAAATGTTGATCAAACTTTGTAGAGATACATGATTGGAATTATTTTATACTCTAATACATTTAGGCCTGACATCTTGAAAGATGTAGGTATTGTAGGAAGATTTCAAGAAGATCATATATAATCTCACTTGAAATTAGTAAAAAAGATCTTGAGATATCCCAAAGGCACCACAGACTATGGTTTATGGTATCTCAAGAGTAAATAATTCTTTTTAAAATCATATGTTGATGATAATTGGGTAGGATATGTGGATGATAGGAGGAGTACCAGTGGTGGGGTCTTCTTCATGGGAGAATTTTTGGCATCTTGAATAAGCAAGAAGTAAGCCTCAGTGTCTCCATCAACTACAAAAGCTGAGTATATAGTAGTTGCCTCTTATTACACACAAGTCATGTAGATGAAACAAACTTTGGAAGATTACAAGGTAAGACATAATGGACCTTGTCTTATTTATTGTGACAATATTAGTGCAATTATTATCTCAAAGAATCCTGTTATGCACTCAAAAACTAAGCACATTCCTATTAGATATTTTTTCTTGAGATTACAAGTGATTAATCAATGTGTCAAGTTGGAGCATGTGCCTATAAAAGATCATATTGAAGATATTATGACCAAACCATTGTCAAAAGCTATGTTTGAGTATCTAAGATAGAGATTGTGTGTAATTTCATTCTTTGTGAATCAATAGAAGGTCTTTGGTTAAGGTGGAACATGTTCAAGAGCTTCCTCTAGAGGTTTGTGAAGGAAGTATATTACAGAGGATGATCTTATTTTTGAAAATTGGTGTGCTTAAGGGCAATTATGAGAATTATTCAGATATGGATTTTTAGGTCTTGATTATGTCTCTACTCAAATTTGTGAACTTTGCAAGTTCTAAGTATGGATACAAGGAAGCTAGATTGGCCTAGTTTGAAGAAGAGTGATTTTTGATTAGTTTCTCCAAAAGATCAATGTATGTCTATTTCAAGGTGAGTTCTAAAATTTATTAAGAGAAGGAGTCCTATTTTATGAGTGGCATGAATTTATATTGGTGGTCCTTATGGTATCTTGAGAGAGAAGTCTAGTTAGCATGTGTGATGGTTCTTCATGGCATGTGGAGATTTGAAGATGCTCAGAAGGTGAAATTTCTCAAATTTATTAGGGGGAGTCCCTCTTAGATGTTTCTTGATGTGTTCCATCATATTTTTATGGTTTTGTATGTTATTTATTCATTGGTTGTAGTGTTTGGTTGAAGAGAGTGTCGGCATGGATCAAGAGGAAGTTTGTTAAGGAAAAAAGAGGTAGGATCAAGGTAAGGGGGAGTTTGTATCATCTTTATAAAATGGTCCTTTCTTATTTTTATGTCTTTTTAGGAATTTTATATTATTTTATGCCCACTTTTTCATTATGTCAAAGGGGGAGAAAGTTTTTGTTGTGGAAGTGCTTTGAAGAGAGAGAAGGTGAGTTGTATATTGCTATATATGATGGTTGTTGACATCAATGATAAAAGGGGATATTGTTGAAGAGTTATTAGTGATGTTATGGTGGTGTCTTATGGATGTCCTATTGAGCGGATAAAGTTCCTTGATAGTATTTGTGATAATGACAAAGTGTGCAATGTGCTTGTTCTTGTATGCTTGAAGTATGATTGGTTGATCTTTAATTTTGACTGGTTAGAGATGTTCAAGGATGAATATGGTGATTAGATCATGTGCAAGTGGTCCCTAAGATGTTATCTATGCTTTGAGACCTTGTGAGCATAAGTGGAATTCAACTAGTTGATCATAGTTTTCATATAGTAACTTTGGGTCCAGTGGTAGAAAATTTGAATAGGCAGTTTGATGACATCACCATTTCGAGTCAAGTGGATTTGGTCATATGGTTGTGATCATAGTAGTCCCTAGTTATTATGCATCAGATCTTAAGTCAAGCATTGAAGAGTGGTCAAAGTTATGAGGGTGAAAATTTAGCTTCTCAGTTAGAATTCATTATTTTCCAATACTTAGCCAAATTTGTAGTTGGCCAGAAAGAGCTAAGTAAGCATGTTGATGAGGTCAGCATTCACATGCATGGAGGTGTTAGGAAAAAATGATCATATGGTTTTTTTCATTTTTGTGCCTATTTTATTTGTGATAATTTTTAGATCATGCATTATAGCATGTCAAAAGATATGCATATAAAAAGTTGGGATCCCAAGTAGTTTGACTACGCTTTTCCATACTTAGCCAATTTTGTAATGTGGAAAGAAGAGTTGAGTGATATTTTTAATGGTTTTATATCTTGCATGTGTGAAGGTGTCAAAATAAATTGATCATATGGGTTTGTTTAGTTTTGATCATAGATGATTTGTGTTAAACTCAATATCATGCACTGAAGCATGGAAAAAGTTATGCATGCTCAAAGTTGGCCTCTCAGGTAGGTTTTGACATAGTTGGCTCTGTGATAGAAGATTTTGAGAATGATTTTTAATGGCATTATATCTCACATGTGTGAGGGTTATAGGAGTAGTGTGTCACATGGTTGGATTCTCCTATGTAAGAAGATCATCTAGTCCAAATTTGAGATACTACATCAAAGTGTAGAAGTTATTAAGGATAAGAAATGGCTACACATGCATATTTAAAGGGTCCCCATACTTAGCCATTTTTGAAATTGTTAAATCTTGATCAAGATAAACAGTGCACATTACTCCAATAAGTCAAGAAGAAAAGAGAAGAGTATATGTTCATGATGTTTAATGACTGAGTAAAGGTACAAGATAAGGATTTAACAATGAACAAGCAATCATATAGATTGATTGAATGGTGAACATTGATCATTAAAGACCTAGTTGATGTATAGAGATTGATGGAACACGTTGAGTCAACCTTTTGAGATTTCATGAGATGAGGTCAAAGTATCTAAATTTTAACATTTAAGCATTGGTGCTTATGTGTTAAAGATCAAAAAATATTGATGGTGCATATTTGTTCTGAGATGAGAGTTCATGAGATTCAAGCATTATGTTCAAAGGTTAATTATGAACATTGCTATTTAAATATTTGAATTTAACATAGGGAAAAAATATATCTATATATTTGATAAAAGTCAAATATTTTGGTGTTATAAAAATTAAAGTGGTAGAGGATGCCAAGGTGCATCTTCCTATATAGATTTGAAGATCTAGAAGTGAATACATACATAGTTATGGTGATCCAAATATGATAGTATGTTTGACTTTATTTTGCAAGTGAGTCGAGAAGGATGTTTGAACTTGTGTTGATGTTTTTTGGGTGCCTCACAATGAATTTAATATTGGGGAGTGTTGTAGGCTCTATTAGATGCTCTATGTGGTTTTTGGAGGTGTGACCAGTTTATCTTGAGTATGAACAATGCTTAATAAGTGTTTTATTTTCTTGGTAATGTTATTCCTATGTTTAAGGTCTTTGTTTGAGTTGTTTGTGCATATGCAGAGGTGAGATAAGTTGAATATTATCATTTAAGGATGTTGATGAGGATATAAGGAGTGGTCCCATGTATTTTAAATTTGTCTTGTGTTCTTATTTTTCTTGAGGGAATGATAAATGAGTGAATGTGTTCACATGAGACCTATAAGGGCTACAAGGGCCTTATTAGAAGGTGTATTTCCTTAATGGTGACCCATATATGTTATGTTTGACCTATCAATATTGTATTGAGCCATGTATTCATGTGAAAGATGCCTTAAGGGCTAAGGCATGCCTAATGGCTGACCAAGGTAATGATTATCAATATTGCTTTATAAATAGTGGAACCAAAGATGATGGGTTTCTAGACTTTATATGAGAGACTAAGGAGAGATTAGAGAGATGGTTATGTATGTTTTAGAGTGAAGGAGGGTTAGAGTGACTTGAGGATGAGTAAAAGAGAAGAATAGATTCAGGACTATTTGTATGACCCATTGGTCATAATTTTGTTGGTAGAATAGTGTGATTATTATTTGAGTGTGAGTGAAGGTGAAGTGTGATAAGTAGAGGTCCATCATCAGGTGTTGTTGACATCAGCTCAAAGGTAGATGTGTTAATAAGTGTTATTATGATAGCTCAACATCTAAGGTAGTTTTATCCTCCTTTCAAGGTATAACTTACTAAAATTCTTGGTTGTTGTTGTAGCTCAGCTAGATAGGTGTGGCATCACCTTATGGGATTGTAGTCTCACTAAATAGGGATTGTAGTTCTTTGATATTTTTTAGATGGTCTAAATTGGATCTTTTTATTATAGGATAGTATTCCAATTGTAGGTTCTAGTGGGTTTTCTCCCCCAAGAGGGTTTCCCATGTATGTCATGTATTATGTGATTGATCTTGCATTGTCTCTCTTGTTCACTGATGTGAATGTTTTGTATGATTCATGAATGCTTGTGGTAATTGATTAAGTGTTTTCAAAGATCATAATATAATTTGTATTATTTGGGCTCACTGATTCACCCCCCCCTCTCTTAGTGTTTGTACCTCTAACTCCTAAGCCTATGACACAAGGATATATCTCTCAATGTACTTCAACAAAGGTAATTAGTTTATAAAGGGGTAAAAAATAAAAGTAAGTGATGTCATTGTAAATGGGTTAAGGTACAATGGTCAACAAAATGTTAGTATATGTAACCTAAAGTTATAAATGGAAAGCCTAAGAAATCATGTATCTATACCAATGTATTTGGTGTAAGGAAGAACCTAAACAAGGATATACACATACATCGAAAATGCAACAAATAACATCTAATCTAATAAGTAAACAAAATAATATATGGATATAAATATTTACATTTGGGTGGACCCATCAAAGCTTAAATCTCTCTCTTGGCTCAAGTGGAAATTTTAAAGATATTATTTTAGGTTGAATCCCTCAAATGGTTGGATTAAAACCTATATATCTTTAACCACATGACAAGACCTCAAAGACAAAGTTATAAGCCAATAACTCTATTTGTTGTATGATTGAAGTAAAACCTATATATCCTTAACCACATAATTGGAACTCCAAGACAAGGTTCTAAACCAATAATTCTCCCAAATAATTCCTTAGGTTATAAACGTAAGTGAAAATAGAGTGTATGAATGTGATATTTGTATTTGGGAATGATATATGAACCCTATATATATTATTTTGATATCTAAAACTGACATTAAACTCTATGACAACCATATTATGTAGTATTATATAGTTGGAAGATGTCTAAATAAAAAATATGGTATTGGTAAGGTAGATACAATACTACTATTAGAATATTTTATTTGAATTGTATAAGGATAGCCGATATAATACAAGAAGGCTGAAGGCATAATATAGATGGCATCATCCTAGCCAACATCATAAGATATAGGTAAGCTAATAAATTGAGATAATAAGTAGATGAAAGGGATATAAAAATAGAGACTTAGAGGAGTTAATACTTATAGTAGTGATGTTGTAAAATGATATAATGCCAATATGTCTTGTAAAGTACCATGCCCTGATCCCACCTGATTCTTAGTGTACCCTTTAAGGCATGCACTCAAGTAGATAGATGTGTCAATAAGCCATTGCAATTAAAAAATGTCAGTAAAGTTATAAAGTGAAGATATTGTGTGTATACATCTACCCCACTTGAAGGTCATCATGTGTCACAATAGTGTAAAATGGGATGTTGCTTTAGGAAATAAACATAGTGACATTAAAGATCATAATTGAAAAGAAATGCAAAAATACTTAAAACAAAATAAAACACATACCTTGATGATTGTAGATAATGAAGTGTATGTTTTAGGTGATAGAAGGTGACCATAAATAAGAGTGAAAGGTAAACCTGACAAATAAGATAAAAAATGATTTAAAAAAAAATCTATTAGCACCTAAAAATATCTCTCTCACTAGGCTCTCTCACTAGGATTCCAAGGCTTCTTTCAGTATGTGAAATAGACATATGAAAGCAAATATATGGATAAAAATGGAATATTATATTAAATAAATAAAAGTTTAAAAGTTTGAATTTATACCAGAAATAGTTAAAAAATATTCATTTATATATTCTCTATTTTTTGGAAACCTAAATTTTATGATTCTAAAGTTAGTTCTTCAAGATACAATGGTTCGTGGGAGAGGAGGAAAATGTGATAGAGGATGAATATCAACTAAATAAAAAGAACTATAGGAATGTGATGAATTTATTATCTATTTTATCATTTTATGGTAAAATTAACTGTATTATGAAATATATGTACTGGAAAAAAAACATGTAATGTAAATTTCTCCAATAATTGTCCAGATGAAGCTAGATTTAGGAAGGAAAACATGTAGTTGATGAAAAAGTAAAAACTAGAGCCAAAGCTATTTATTAGTTCCAAATAAATAACTATCCACCCTCAAATAACTATATCATCAAGGGTGATACAATTTAAAAATGAGAATGACAAAATCTTAGCTAATGCTATAATATTTGACTGATATGACTAGGTGAGGTGTTGGATGATACTGTATGGTACGGTAATTATAGTATATAATTATCCAAATGAATGATATTTTAGTTTTGGTATGGTGGAATTTGGTAGGTAAACAAGGCCAATGAACTTTAGCATATAGCCAATGTATTAGAAATCTAAGCAGGATTGATACCATAGGGTATGGCCAATGCAGTAGAGTGATTAGATGGTTAATATTGTAGGGTATGGCTGGTGTAATTTAATGATGTCTTGTATGATACCATACTATATGTCCAAACCATTACAAAAGTGTGTTAGTTGATACTGTATAATATGGCCAATGTAGTATAAAACATACCTTGGTTGGTACTATAGGGTATGGTCAATGTAGTAGAAAAGTTAATCAATGTCAATATAGTTATATACTTAGTTGATGCAATATAAAATTGGGGTAAAATGGTTGGTATATTAGAATTTAGGGACCATTTATAAATTTTAGAACTATTTTCATTTGATTTTCATTCTTTTTTTCATATTTTTGGATCAAAATCTTATTATGCATTATTGTTTGATAATTTGTATAGGTGATGAAGACTATGGTAAAGTGTTGATGTTATGTGGCTTATATATATAATATATAGACTATAATCATGTTTTAAATTTATTTTATATTTTCCATTATTTACACTTTACTATATTATAGGGATAGAATGGGGCCTACTCACCTTGGGTGTTTTTGGGTGGTTTTATCCCATGTTTTATATAGCCCATGAATTTGGTACACATGGTATTGAAATACCACTTTGAAATTTACCTTTTGATGTGCCTATATATACTCACAAATATAATAGGGTAAAAATATAATGTGGTAGTGCATTATTGTATTGAAAATAATTAAGTTATTATAATAAATGAATTACTGTGTTGCATTTTTTACCCAAAAGGGTTTTCCCAAGTGAAATCATGTTTATTATTTGATACTTTATGTAATCCATTTCTCTCTTTTTTTTTTAATCTTCAAAATTATGTTTGTATTTTTTCTCTCATTTTAGTTTATCAAAACTATTTTCTCTTCATTTGGCATCAAAATTAGGTCTTAGCTTTGTGTAAAGTGTTCAATTTTAATTCACTTGTGATAAACTATAGTTTGAGTGTGAGTTCTACATGTAATAATATTTTTGAGTAAATGAGAATGATCAAAAGCACAAAGATATGAATTTAAAACTTAAATGATTAACATTTTTATTTGTGGAAGCTTAATATGGAATATCTTATTGTGGACATAGATTAGTGGGTTATTGTATCAAGGGTACAACCTAAGGGTATGAAGTTAAAATATTAGGAAAAGAGTGATAAGAAGGAAAAGATTTCAATTAGACTATGTCTAACACATTTAATTTTCTTGAATGTCTTGATGGATAAAATTTCTAAAAATCTATGGGAAAAGTTATAGATTTTGTATCAAATAAATTCTAGTTAAAAATAAGATTCTTATAAAGGAATTATATTCACTGAGAATGAATGATAGTGACTCTATAGCTAAATATTTGAATAATTTTAACACTATGGTAGGTTATATGTATTTATCTAAAATTGAAATGGAATAATAATAAATTTTTATTGCATTTCCATGTTCTTTACCCAACTCTTAGGATAACTTAGTTATGGCAATAACTATAACTGTATCAACATTAAAAATTGACATGGTAGGATCCTTATTATCAAAATAAATGAGGGGGAAATATATTGAGTATTATCAAATAAATGATTCCTTGTATGTAATATTTCATTCCCAATAAATAACTAAAATAAATTTAGGACAATCAAACTCTAGAGGTAAATCTAAGCTATATCAAAAGATAAAAGGAAATGTTGGAACCATGGTAAAATAAGTAATGTCAATAAAGACTAAAAATATAAAAAGTTTGAAAAGGGTAAATCATCTGATGATTACTAGTCTATAGAAGAAATCCCATATAGTGAATACATAGAGGATTCAATTTTAGAAATTTCAATCTTGTATGCATATTATGGTGCATGTTTGAATTCACTTAGTTGCCTCTTTTCATATGACCCCTCATAAGAAGTGGTCATATGAATATGAAAATATCAACATAGGTTATGTATTTTTAGGAGACAACTTGACCTATAATATCATAGGTAGAGCGAGATTCAAGATGAGGTTTAAATATGGAAGGGATAAAACCCTCACTAATGTTATTCACATTTAGGTTTTACTAGAAACCTAATATCTATAAATAAAATAAATGATGTAGGTGTGTAGGTAGTTTTTATTTAATGTAGTTACAACATGGTTCATGGAACAATGGTACTGGTAAGAGGATATTGTATACGAACACTTTTCAAGATAGAGGCAAAAATTGTAAGTGATGGATGTAATATCTCTATGGTCCCTAAGGTCAACAATATCTTAGATCAATTTCATAAGTGTCATGTAGAGAATGCAATGTTGTGTCATTAAAGAATGGGACACATTTGAGATAAATGCCTTTAGGAATTAAAATATAAAGGTATGAATAAATGAATTTATGAATACCCATTAGATTTTGATTTATGTGAGCATTGTATATTCGGTAAGCAAACTTGAGTGAAGTTTATTAGTAGTGATACAAGATCAAAGATTCCAAATAATGATATAAAATTAGAAGGTATTTTGCATTTAGTACATAGTGATGTTTGGACATGTGAAGGTTTCATCACTATGGAAATATATGTATTATGTTTATTTTATAGATGACTAATTAGTAAAAACTTGAGCTTATTGTATCGAGGCTAAATTTGATTTTTTTGGTAAGTTTAAAGTGTTTAAAGAGTTTAATACTACTCAAATAAATTAAATAATTTTTATAAGGAATGTGGAATATAAAGAAAAAAAAAATTGACACAAACCTTAGTAGAATGAAGTTGCAAAAAGAATGAACATGACTGTAATGGATAAGTCTAGAAACATGCTTAGTGGTGCAGGATTGGAAAGAAATAATCAAGACTATTTGTTATTTTATCAATATATCATCCACATCATCTTGGTTGATAAAACTCCACATGAAGCTTGGAATGGTAATAAATACTATCTCAAAGATCTTAAATGTTTTTTTGTGATGCTTATATGTATATTCCAATGTAAAAATTGACTAAGTTGGACAATAAACTAAAAAAGTGTATATTTATTAGATATGGTACTGTTGTAAATGGATATAAGCTATGGAATATTTAAATGAATAAGACTATTTGAATTTTTAATGTTATATTTAAAGAGGTAAAATGGGTTCCAAAATAGGAAGGTCAGTTAAAGGATAACCTTGAACAGATTTAGTTTGAAGAATAAGAGGGAGAACAAGTGTCTGAGTTTCAATAAATTGCTAAAGATGAACCATAGGAGGAGTTTCAAGAGAAACATTTAGATGAAGATAGTGAGGATGAACCACAAGATTCAATACCAAAAGTTTCAATCTTGAGAATATTAGATCAGGTAATAATGACACCTAATCTTTATAGTCCTCTTGATTTCTATTCTACATTTATTATATCATATTTTTCTATTACTAATGAAGACCCAAAGATTACAGAAGAGGATTTCAACTCAAAATAATCTAAGTCTTGGAAGAATGTTATGGATGAGGAAATGGAGTCCTTAGATAAATATTAGACATGGGACTTGGTAAATTTACCTATTGTAAGAAAACCTATTAGCTAAAAAAGGGTATTTAAGAATAATTACAATAAAATTATTCTATATAAGTATAAAGATATTATAGAATCAAATGGATTCTCTCAAGTAGAGGGAGTTTTTTTTGGTGATATTTTGTCTCATGTTGATAAATTACATTTAAACAGATTTATTATTATTTCTTTTGATTTGTAAATAGAACAAATGGATGTAAAGATAGCTTTTATACATGGTGAGCTTGACATGGAAATATACATGACAAAAATAGAAAACTTTAAGATAAATGGAAAGAAGGATTTGGTGTGTAGGGTAAAAAATTATTTGTATGGCTTGAAGCAATCACCAAGAATGTGGACCTAGAAATTTTACAAATGTGTGTTGGTACTTGGGCTTGGAAGAAGCAAATATGATTCCTATGTTTATTTTATATAGAAAGTTGAAAATTTATTATCATAGTATTGTATGTGGTTGACATGTATTTAATTATTAATAATAAATAAATTATTACCAAAGTTAACTCTCAATTATCATATTAATTTGATATGAAGGATCTCAATGCTAAAAAATATATTTTAGGAATGTAAATTAAAAGAGATTGAGTAAACAAGAAAATGTGGTTAAATAAAAGGAAGTGCATTGAACTTATACTACAAATGTTTCAAATGTAGGAAAGTAAACATGTCATTACCATTTCCTAGTGGCCAAAATTTATCCATTTAATATGTTCTTAAAAATTAAGAAAAAACTATAGACATGTCTCTAGTCCTATATGCTAGTTGTTAGTAGACTGATGTATGTAATTATTTATACAAGACCTAGTATTGTTCATGTAGTGGTAGTATAGAACATATTTATGTTCCCATGGAGTGGGAGTATTGAGAATATTTATGTTCTCATGTAGTTGTAGTATTGATCATATTTATGTTAAATATAGGAAAGTAACTTTGGACTATGATGAAGAGGATCTTTGGGTATTTTTGTAGGATGTCCAACTATGTAATATCCTATTTAGGTAATAATTTTATAAATAATACATTGAATCTACATGGTTTTATGGATTTAGAATAGGTTGGATATCTTTATTGTAAAATATGAACCAATTAGTATGTGTTCAAATTGTTTGGTGGAGTTGTAATTAAGATGATTAAATGATAAGCTATTTTTTCAATATCCACCATAAAGGTTAAGAACATGAAAACTACTAAGGAAAGCAAGGAAAAAGTTTTGATTCAAAGGTTAATTTCTATTATTAGGTTTATTAAAAAGGCTATAAGGATATATTGTGAATCTAAAAATGAAACTCTTATTGTAAATAACCATGAGTATCACTCTATAATGAAACACATTTAATGTACAACACCATTTTACAATGGAAATGATGGAGGAAAATAAGATATTATTGGAGAAAGTGAACATAGGTGAGAATGTTTCTAATTTTTAAATAAATTCTATGAGTACTAATAAATTTTCTTGGAGTACAAAATGAATGGGCATAGATTCCCTCAAATATTAAAGGTATGACCATGTGCCCCTATGAAAAGTATTCAATAAGAGGGATATTTATGGAAATGTGTTGTATATTTTTCATGATTTACACTCTACTATATTGTAGAGATAGAAAGGTGCCTACTCACCTTGGGTATATTTTGGGAACATATTGATATATATATGGGTCATTTTAGCTCATTTTTTATATAACCTTTGGTTTTGGTATCCATCATATTGTAATACACTTTGATGGTTACCTATAATGTGATTATATATACTCACACATACAATAATAGAAAATTAGATATTAATATTGCATTATTTTATTGTCAACTATTAAGTTAATATAATAAATGAGATAATGTTTTACCCATAAATGTTTTCCAAGATGAAATTGTGTGTATTATGTAATCGTATGTGTATTTAATTTATCTTCTTTTGTTATGTTAAATATTATGTTAGGATTACTTATCTCATTTTATTTTACCAAGTCTATTTTATCTTCATAGTGGTAGACCAAGCGTAGCTAGTGACACTAGAGTTCATAGGGATTATGAAAATTTGTCACATACCCCTAAACACATATCCCATTTATAAATTATTGGGGACATGGGAGAGGAATGCTAAAAATTTTATGTGGGTGGTGGATGGAGATTATATTGAGATGGTGATCACGTTTGAGGATGTCCAAATATTTATTGAGTTGCCTACCAAGGGAACTTTTATGTATGCAACATGTTAAAAATTGTTGATGAGTAGAAGGAACTATCTCAATGGGATAATGGGTCATATTAGTACAATGAGTGTAAGCTCATCATACATATGTTTTGTATATAAATATTGGTATTTATAAATATCTAAAAGGCCCTCATCAGAATTATGACCACATGTGTGTTTTCTGAATAGTCTGATGGTGTTTTCTTGATGTATATTATATCTATGTGTCAATATATATTAGAGTAGGTCACATTTTTTGACATGGAACTTGTTATATGGGTGTAGTTGGTGCATGGTTTTTTAATTATTTAAAGTTAGATATAATAGATGGTATGCCATGTTATTATTTTTCAATTTGAATTTATGAGAGGTTCTTGATGTGCAAAATAGTGGGACTAAATCATGTGATTAATGGTTGTATACATAGACGAGGACATGTGAATCACCCATGTGATAACACTAGATACTATCATACATGATCATATTATCTAGATTCCTTACATGGATACTATAGATGCATGACCATCATGACCAACTGTGGTAAAAGCAAGGCTACAAAATTGCATTACTAGTCATTATAGATGATTGGTAGAGCCACATCCTTGCAACCATGTCCCATGAAATTTAATCTTATCACACCCAAAAGTAATTTTTCTAGTCCTATTATATTAGTCATAGCATGATAGGTATCCCTAATGAGTGAAATGATGAAGGGTGCCAGTTATAGTCCTAGTAGTGATACCTCATTGGCCAATTCTAGATAGAAGAAGATGAAGGTGATAAATGGTAATAAAAGGAAATGATAGAGGTGGGTTGGTATAAACCATATATATATATATATATATATATATATATATATATATATATATATATATATATCCCAAATTATGTCTAGCATATAGCTGGGCCATACAATAGTGATTATGTAGATCCACTTGACATGTTATAGTAGTTTTGTGTGATATATGGTGTGGATTCACCCTAACACAATCATGATAACACACATATATTGGGTAGTTGTGATGATTTTAATATTATGTATATGTTAATGTTAATTTTATGAAATCACTTTTAGTTTTCTTAGAGGTAGAGGTACACATGTTAGGTATTAGTGAAATATATACTTGCATGCACATGCATGTACACATGAGTGAGCACACACACACACATATTTATATGCAAGTATAGCTATCACTAATACCTATCGTGATGATCATTATGATGATGATTTGTGTGTGTACATACATAAACACACACACACACACACACACACACACACACACACACACACACACACACACACACACACACACACACACACACACACACACACACACACACACACACACACACACACACACACACACACACACATGCAAGTATATCTATCACTATTACCTATAATGTGTACCTCTACCTCTAAGAAATATATATATGTAAGTATATATATCACTAATACCTAACATGTGTACCTTTACACAGACACACACACACATGAAATATATGATATCAATTTTTCTTTACATTTTTTATATGTGATGATAGAGGAGACAATATATGATGTCATTTTGGACACCATATTGCCTTAGCATGATACCAAAAGGATGTACAATCTTATGGAACAATTTTTTAGAGAACATTTAAACTAAGTTCATTTGGTCTAAGAGGCTTCTATAGAGCTCCAACACTATAAGCAAGTTACAACTCAAGTGGTGGAACAAAAAGGGGTTGGATGGGTGATGTAGTTCTATGTCAAGCATTAGCCACAGAAAGGTCCACTCACATGGATACAAAAGGATGAGTGGAAGGCTTACAAGCATATGTGGCTCATCTATAGGGATAGATAAATGTTATGTAGCCATAAAATCAAACATTATGACTGATATTACATATTTATTGATTTAGAGACTCCATGGAGAGTGTGGAACATCACCCACCTAGGAGTGAAGGTGGTCCACAAGCTTAGGGATTACATTATACTTAATTATATTTTTTATGAATGTATGATATATCAATATGTAATTATGTATAAAATTAATTCATTTATAAAGAGATATATTTTTATGACTCATTGTGTTATCTACATGTATGGAAATTATGTATGAGTTATTTTATTTTTAGCACATGTTTATGTTTAAATATCGTGCTATTGGAAAATTTGATGCATGTTTTAATATTTTCTTTCAAATGTGAGCAAATACATGGTAAAAAAGAACAAAAATAAAATGATAAAAATTAATATATTAATTAAGTAGATATAAAAATAAACAAATAAAATATAAATATAAGCTAATAAATGAATGTCACACCAAATCTTATGAGAAATTATGTAAAAATCTATAAAAATAAAATATCCAATGTAATAAAATATGACAAATAATCAAACAAGGATATGTGAAAAATATTGTCATCCCATGTAAGACAAGTAAATTCAAATTAAATCAAAATAAATCAATATAAAAATGATTTTAAACTATGCACAATGTAAGATAATTAAAGTTGACTTATATCAAACAAGGACATAAATGACTATAAAATAGGCTAAAAAAAAGTAATGATTGAAAACTTAAAATCAATGCTTGTTCTAAAATATGATGTAGGAAAGCATACTTATCTAAATACATGACTATGTTGACTAGGATGGTATGTAGTTTAATGCTGATGGGCATTTGAGACGAATGCCTAGTTGTATTCCCTAAGGTCTTATAATGTAACTCACAAACTAAAAAGCTAAGTGGAATTATAAATGATTTAAAATTCAAATCCAAAATGAATATAAAGGGATGTGATCATCTAAAAATGATATCCATTAAGGGGATATAGTTGAAAATATGATGAAATGTTCTTGAAATGTGATTTAAAATCCTTAGCGAAGATGAGGCACTCTAATTGAGTGGGAAAGGCTGAGAGTTATTAACATCAAGGATCTAGGAAACCCACCTAAAAATTAAAAAATTAGGATTAAAAAGTGAATTATACAGTTCATCCCATGATGGTTTTATACATGACAATTAAAAGGATCCTACCTTCCCATAACATGTTCCCCACTCCTAAGGACCCCTTATAGAGCCATTGATGAACTATGAATATTGTGCACTTAAATGATAAATTAGGTGGAACTAGAATGTAATAAGATATGAAAATATTTAATTAGATCTCTTAATGTCCTACCACATCCCAATGGACCAATATACCTTAGATATATAGTGAGTTAGATTGCAGAGTTTGAGATTTTCCTATTAACATTGACATTTCTTAAGATTTAGCTTTTAACTCTTTTGTATTTTTTTTTAAAACCTATTATGGACATGGAAAGGCCAAAAATGGGTGATATAAGTACATAACATTATAAATATCATGTTTATTCATTATAAAGTATAACCTAAAGACCATAGTCCTAAAAGACTCATAGATATTCCCCACATGAAAGTGTGCAATGTTTGAAATTGATCTAAATTTGCCTCAATTGAAAGGAATGGGAAATTTATGGATCATGAAATATACATACATGTAATAACGGTTATATGATGAACAATTAGATGATATCTAACCATAAGATGAGAGGAATTTTCTTCAGAAGTGACTAGACTATGTTATGAAAGGTGATAATCATGTCACTAGAGAAGTTATACTAGATTAAAAAGTTTATAGCATAAGAACTGATAGGAAAAGTCATCCCAAAAGAGGGGAATTATAAAATAAAACCATATAATGACAAGGAGACTAATAAAAAATAAAAAAATGATAAAAATGTGATGAAAAAACCCAAATATGATACCTAAGATCCATAATAAAGGGAAGGATGATTGCAATTTGGTATAAATACTTTATAAAAAAAATTGAAGGTGATGCCTAAGATCCACTATGGAAACAAAGTCTGGATATAAAGTGATTTTAAAATGGTAAATAACAAACATACATGATAAGACCTAAAGTTATTATGTTAGGAACCTATGTCACCCCTTCTCTTTACATTGTTAGTATATTAGTTGTTATGGATGCATATGCTTTGTAACTCATCTTGTGAGCATTTTTTTTTATTCCACATTCATGGAAAGTAGTAGTTTCTTAGATTAGACTTATTACATAAGTAAGTGTTGAGGCCAATATAGGCATCCACAAATTTATTGTATTGAGATTGCTCAAAGGAGGTTTCTCCCTCGAAGTGGTTTGTGATCAATATAGTCATTTTAGTGCTTTTTTTAATTATATAAATCTATTATTTCATGCATTATCATTAATTTGTTTTAAGATGATCCTCTCATATGGTATTAGAGTGCTTTCTAGGGCCAAATTTTTTTCCTTCAGAAAGTCTTAACTTTGTTCTGCTACATAATCCATTTAATTAATTTTTTTAAAAAGTCTTAACTTTATTCTACTTCATAATTAATTTAATTAATTATTTGTATCATAATAATCTATTTTATATCAAGGTAAAAACATGACCGCATAGTTATGGGAAGTGCTTGGGTGAAATCCCTAAAACTCATAGTGAGGAGTACCATAGGAAACCCAAAGTAGTTAGCCCATAAAAGGACCTTCTAACAAAATGGGTAATGGCCCCTTCCTGATTGAGTAGTTCTTATCTGTGAGGAAAACTAAGAGCTATCACTGAGATGTAAATCCATGGCTAGAAAATTTATAGAGAGTTGTACTTTCTTAGACAACATTAGTGGCTAGAGTGATATCTTTAAACCCTTAGACAACCATTGAAACTTAAGGCCCATTTTTATCAAGTTTAGAATATTACCATGGAGTATAAAAAAATTCAATTTCATATCTTCACACATTACCAGTATACTTGCCATACCATTTTAAACATATTACGAATAGAGTATCAAAAAACTACCATATCATATCATTAGCAGAGTATTAGCAGACTTGCCATAGTAGTTTTAACATATTAATAGTAAAGTATTAGAAAACTACCATATCAAATTTGTAGACTTATCATATCAGTTTTAACATATTCCCATTGGACCTATCTTATAGAACACAATAATTAGAAAAAAAAAATATATCTTATTTTGGTCATGGAAGTAACCCAAATAAGATAAAAAAACATGGAGGATGAACAACCCTCAAGACCCAAATCAAAGATATTGATGAAAAAAATCGTAGTCTCAATCTTCAACATACCACCATGAATAATTTACAACATCTAGAGTCTTCTTCAAACATGGGGTTTTCTTATTTCAACAATTTTCATGGGTTGAAACTTAATTTTAATTGATTCAATGGTGTATATTCAACTAGATGGATCTATCAGGAAGAACAATATTTTAGTCTGCATAATACTTTTGATGCCAACAAGGTCCTGCTGGCATCCTTTCACTTGGAACATGAAGACCTTCAATGGTATCATTGGTATACCAAGGCTCATGATGAGCACATATGGATCAATTTTTGTACCCTCATTTTACAATAGTTTATCCCTAATTCTTTCAATGACTTCACTAGAACACTCACTAAAATTTGCTAAATAGGATACATGAGAGATTATCAAACAACATTTGAAAAATTGGCCAATCACATAGAGGGATTTTTTGATTAATTATTTAGGAGTTTCCTTGTCAATGGATTGAAGGATATAATTTTCTCAGAGGTCAAAATGTTCTATCCCAACACAATGATGAAAGTCCTAGGGTTGGCTATGTTGGTAGAGGACAAGATCACAACTCAACAGTGATTTAAATCCAATTTTGCTCCATTTAGAAATACAAATCCACAATGATCTCAAAAAATTTCAACCCCCAAAATCACCTCAATCAAGCATTTGACTAAAGCAAAAATATGATCCCATAGAGAAAAAGGATTATATTATACTTATGATGATAAATTCACTTGGGGACATCAATGTGTAAAGCAAAATCTCTACCTATTAGATGTGGATTCTCTACTTGAAACTAAAGTTTTTGAATATGTTCAAGATATAATGGATAATTAGAATAAGCTCTATCAACTATGGAACTTAATTCTTAGGAAGACCAAATAGATATCTCTCTACATGCCTTAGCAGGAATCACCACCCCACAAACCATGTGGGTCAGGGGTTACTTAAAGAATCTCCCTCTCACAATACTCATTGATTCGGGTAGCACCCATAACTTCATTGACCCTTGGATTGTTAAATAGGTTTATTGGTTTATCCTTCCTTGCTCTAACTTTAAATTCATGATTGCTAATGGGGTCACATTACCTTGCAAATAGAGGTGTCATAATGTGCATATCTCTATTATAGATTATAAATTGTGCTCTAACATGTTTTCCTTGCCCTTAGGTGGTTGTGATGTTGTTTTAAGAGACCAAGGTTACACACAATTGGACCCATCTTATGGGATTTTGTTGAAATTTAGATATAGTTTTCATATAATGGGAAAAACACACATTAAAAGGCTTACAATCGAGGTCTCTGAGCATTATAAGTTCACATCACATGGAAAAGCTTCTTAAGAAGAATTCACATAGAATAATTTCCCAGATCTATTCCATTTAAATGCAGCCATCAATGATCTCCACTACTCCTGATCTATAAACCATTCTATAGAGGTATGCAAGGGTCTTTGCCAAACTAGTTGTAGACACCAAAATTGTGTCTACTCCTTGGTCGACTCCACCTTGGTCCCCTTGGTCCACTTCTAAACATTCCTAACCCACACACTTATTAATTTAAAATAAAATACCTATTTTAAATTAATAACACCTCACCCATGACACACCACCCTTGACACCTCACCTTTGGATTCCTCACCCTTGGATACCCTCATTTATCACCCTATGACTAATCATTCCAACTCTCCCACTAATCCTCACACCTATTAAACATGCCTTCGACCATTTAACCATGGAAGCTAAACTCGGCAGATGGAAGAACGGGCAAAAGGCTAAAAATAGCCCTTTTTCCCATTCTCTAGCTGTCGACATTAGTTAACCATTGGCCGACGTTGGCGGTATCACCGATGTCAATTTCTTAAAACCAACTTGTAGGCTGAATAGAAAACTAATCACAGACCTAAAAACTAATTCTCTTGCCCAGATCGACTTTCTCTTGCTCCTCGACTATTTGCAGGTACTAGCATTCTATCAACACTCTCCAAGCTGTAGAGACTCTGCCCAAGTGACTTCAGATCAGATTAGAGCATGGTACAGGGATCTCGACATCAGCTATAATAGGCACAAGCGTTCATACCCCTGATTCTCTAGTAACTAAGAGCTAAGTATTCTCCTTCTATTTCATTTTAGAAAGCATTAGCAGTTAGCTTTTATCTAGCATTTCTAGATATCATCAACCAAACCTAACTTTCTTCCCAAAGAGGCTAAGAGGCCTCCCCCATATCCTTATCCTTTTTAACAACCTATCCTCTAACCCTTGTCCCTCTTAAGACTCTAATGGCTTCCTCGATAATCTTGCATGGACCTCTGAACTACCACAGACATCCCAGACCATCCTGTTGATCACAAACAGACTTGAAACTCATCCAAAACCCATCCAAGGCTGTTGCCCTAACTGACATCGACCATTTCCCCTATCGACGTCGGCAAAATAATTGACATCAGCAACTTAACCAATCGATGCTGACAGAATAATTGACGTTGGTGACTATGACAGACCAACAATAGACTATAGGTACACATTGTTTCTATTTCTCTTGCTTAGTCTTTGATTATTATCTTTATTCGACATTCTTTTTATCAACAAGTGGACTGTCATCCCTCAAGGAAGTCTTTGTGCTTCTAGGACCGAGCTTTGCTTGGCAGTCCACCTTATATCTATCTAACATTTTCTGTGTTTGAGTCTTATTCTATCTACAGGTGTCATCCTCCATAGCCAAAGAGGAGCTCCTTCAATCATCTGGATACGGTGTGAAAATTTCATCCAGGTACGTACAAACCCCTAACCATTTAATCTTAGTTTCTTATTTCTTTTAAATGTGAAAAGCAAAAATAGTTAGAAACATTCTGGCACGCCCGGTGGGACCCCTGGAATTTTCCTTGTGTTCATCATTCTTTTTCTTCTAAAACAAACTTTCATATAGGTGCATTAGGAAAATTTCTTTTCTTACATCCTTCTTCTATCTCTTTATTTTGAAAAGACATCATAAGCAAGTTAAAAAGAATCTTTTTTTCTTCTTGTCACCTTTCCTCTTGCATCTTAGAGTAGTGAAATTCATACTCTTAACCTTTTCTCAACTTGTTTGCATCCGAACAAAACATTTCAATTTGGGCTTAAAATCTATTGCATCTCATTTCTGCCTGAATGCATACTTAGCTCTCACATCTAGTAATTAAAAATGCATTATGAATAAAGCATAGTACATATATGTTACACTACCAGACCACATTCACAAAATCAAACATCTAAACATACCTGAGACAAGGCCCGACTAGGATTTCATCACCTAGCGGATACCTTACCCTTCCTGGTGATCCCACTTGGACTTCACTACCAAGGGGAGAACCCACTTTGTTCTCTGGCAGAGTATAAACTCTAGGGGAAGTATATACTGGCTAAGTGACCCAGCTTATCTCTAGGCTCGTGAAGTGAGGGGAGTAAGCTCCTAGCACCAAGCCACGTACAAAACCTAATACAGATTTTGAGCACCAAAACTTAACCCAAAACCAACCTTAGAATGCCTCTTTTAGGATCTGTTCTAAAAGCCCAAATTCCCAAACACACTCTTCTAAGGCATAAGCCAACAAGACTCTAAAACTTATTCTTAGGAATTTAACATTTAGAGGATGCTTGTCTTCATCTATTTTTCTATCTCTATCTAGTTTTTTGAGCTGGTGAGGTCGCATTTGGAGCTCCAAGAACAACTCAGAACTTTCTTCTTTCTTCAAAAAACTTTTAGTTTTCTAAAATTTCTAGAAATACACAGTAAATGACATCAATTTTTCCACCAACATTGGCAATTGATCTTCACCGACATCAGTTATCTGACCGACATTGGCAAATTTCTTCATTAACATCAGTTTTTCCACCGACGTCAGTCACTGTCAAAAAATTTCTTCTCAAAATAGCAAGCCAAAAACTTGACCTTTTTGCTGATTAAAAATGCATATTATGGTTTTCTCAAACTGAAACATACAGTTTTCTGAAACCTAAAACATCTTTCTTGCCTTGGATGGTTTTGACACGTAGTCAAACCAAAACTCTTGTTGACCATGCAAGGCAACAACCACTCCCGCCTTCACCTTCTATATCAAGTCCTCTAATGGAGTATCATTCAGACACTGAGCGTACTCCAACCCCAACTCAACCCCATATTGTTCTCGAAGGGGACCAAGACTTTGAAAGATTCCTTGACCTCAATGTCAAGGCTCTTCAGCACTATCTTGCAAGAAGTCAAATGCGAGACTCTTCAGCCAACCCAGTTTATGGGATGCCAACTTTCTTAGTTGACACGAAAATCATATCATCAGCCTCTGTAACCCAACCCATGGTCACCCAGGCCATTGCCTCAACCCACAACCTGACCATGACCAATCTTCAAAGTGTGGCCTCTCCTTTTATTTTTGTACCTACTTCCTTTGGGGTTTTTGTACCCCCTCAAACACAAACCATTCAACAAAGTTCTACACCATTCCAAAACTTAATTGTCTCCATCCCACCTACTCTTGCACCCATAAATACAAGAGTAACTACCTATCCTTTGACTAGTGTTTCCACCACTCAACCACCTTTGGCGACATCAAGCCAAGTTCTGCCTTTTAGCTTCATAACACAACTACCCTTGACTTTAACATCAGTCCCTATGACTAGTTACCAATATGTTGCACCTATACAAGTGCAACCAACTACGTCATACGCCCCTCTTAAATCCTTCCAAGCACCTTACAACTTAGGGGGTGCCCCACCTATCAATCCACCAGTCGATCTAATCAAGATGTTGATGGATAAAGTGTCTAATATTGAGACGTCCGTTTTGGGTTCTAGAAATGTTCTCTCATATGAAAAAATCTGTAATGAACCTATTCATCCTTCAGTTCCAATCTGACCATATCCTAGTCAGTGGGAACTTCCCAAGTTTACTCGCTTCCAGTGTAAGGAGGACCCACAACAACATCTAGGAGTGTTTAGACATGCTTGTTACCTTATAGCACATGATGATGCATTATTACTATGCACATTTCTCATGTCACTTTCTGGTGTTGCCCTCGATTGGTATAGTTCTATTACCAGTCACTCTCTATTAACCTTCACTCAACTAGCTCAACTATTTCTTGACCACTTTTCTATCAACATCACTAAAAAGGTCTCCATCACGGACCTATATTCTATCAGACAATTTGATGATGAATCCATAGCTAATTTCATTGCTTGATGGAGAAGTTTAATCAACCAAATCTCCTTTTCTTTACCTCAACCTGAGCTCATTAAGCTCTTTTCACAAGCGTGTGCCAAACAAATTTCATCTACCTTATGTGTCCAAACATTCTGCACATTTGATGAAGTTTTCACCATGGCTAGGAAGCTTGAACTCTGTGCTATCAAAGAAAATAAAGTCAAATTGCGTAGTAAAAATACTAACACAAAATCAAATGACCCTTCCTCCAAATCTTCTTCCTCCAATTCCAAGTCTAAGGGATCAGCAAATGCTGTGGTACTTAGATCATCATCATCTACCACAACTAATCAATCCAAACCTTCCACATCTCAAAGCATCACCAAACAATTCCAACAACGGTATATACAGTGTCGGTATACTCCTATAGGAGAATCATACGCTTCCATTTTGGATAAACTAGTTAAATAGGGAGTCCTCAATCTCCCCCAAATTTGACCACCACCACAATTTGACCCCACAAAAGCCACCCCTACATGGTATAGGGAAAATGACTTCTATAATTATCACTGTGTTAAAGGCCATGACATAAACAACTGCAAAACCTTCAAAAACATTGTCCAAGACATGATAGATAAAGGTGATCTTATTTTGGATAACCCAAACATGCCACCTAACCAAAACATATACATCTTTAGACAACCTTTCCCTAACTGTCCCCCTAGTCAAAATAACATTCAGACCATGGCTGATGACCCCCAAAAGCATAATGTATGCACAGTCAACATGGTTTTGCCTCCCATCCCTAACCAACCTCTTCCACAAACCAAAGAGGTTAATCAACCTATTTGTCCACCACAGGTAGAAGAGCCTTCTTCTCCTATTTCTCCCCCATAAGTCGATGAAACTTCTACTCCTATTAGTTCTCCATTGACCTCTCTTATATTAGAGGATGCTTTGACCATACTGATTCCACTAGCCCCACCTTCAACCTTCCTACTACCAATGGAGGACCCTACCTTTCCTTCTCCTCAACCACAAGTAGAAGGCACAATCATCCCTACCCTCTATCCTCTTGAGGAGTCACATTCTTCAATTCCTTCTCCACCAAGAGAAGAACCTATCTCTTCACCTACTTTGACCGAGGACGATCCAGTTATGACTCTCTCATGCCTTGGGTCCGAGATCACTGCATCTAACACATTTTTGGTCTCATAACCACCCACATCTTCTAAAAAACCAAAGCCTCATCCAACATCTTCCAAAACATTCTCTCAATTGGTGGAGAACTTAGGATTTCTCCATTTGAAGAAGTTAGAACATGAGGCATTATGGGAGCGACTCAAAGCTCCTCACCTTGCACATCCCGTCTCATCTCGTGCTGCCGACCCTCCTGTGACAAAACCTCCAAAAGTCTCCAACAAAGATCAGGCTTCTACTTCCAAATCTTTAGAAGCCCAACCATCCACATCTAAACCTAAACCCTCACAAACATCCACCATGCCAACACCGATTAAATCCCTTAGTGTTCACCCCATATCTAACCTCACTCACCCACAAGTGAAGGTAGACTTGAACCTTGCCTTGCACAATAGTAGTCCTCGCACTAAACCAAAGAAGGCTAATAAACCACATCAGAGAACTCCTCCTCCACCATCATCATTGCCCTCCATTTTGGGCCCACATCCCTCTACCTTAATAGGAGTGCTCCCTACTCCAACACCTATCAACAACAAGTTGCCTCCATTACTCCCTTTACCCACCAAAAACATACCTCCTCTAAAAAATTTGGTACCCCTCACAAAGAAAGTGACATCTACATGAGTGGCCATACCACCAACCCAAAAGGTGGTAGGAAAATCTCCCTTAACAACTCGCAAACAAAAGACATCAACACCTAGTACATCAACAAGCACAGACCCCTTAGTGGTTCATATGCTTTGATACTATGCTGCCTTTTACAAACTTCTAGTATCACTCTTCTACCTATTAAACCATTTTAACCTCTCAGACCAAAACCATCTTGGTTCGATGATACTAAAATCTACCTATATCATCGCACACTCGGACATGACACTGAAAATTATTGTGCCCTTAAGGTTGCCATTCGCCATTACTTGGAAAAAGACACCCTTCTTGTTGAGGAGACTGTAAAAAAATCTCCAACACCATCTCATGTCTCCCAACTCTCTTCACCTTCACACTCATCAACTTTTGGATCAAAACCATCTTGGTTCAATGACACTAAATTTTGTGCGTATCATGGCACACTTGGACATGACACTGAGCATTGTTGTGCTCTTAAAGCTCTCATTCATTAACACCTAAAAAAGGACACCTCTTTCATTAAGAATCCTTTTGATCATCCTTTCAACAAACCATCGACACCATCCCATACCTCTTAAGCATCCTCTCCTAAATCAGGAGCCCATCATCAAACTGTGGTTCCTCTACCACCTTTTACCGCATTATTCAAAATCAACACTATCAATGTGGTCACCAGGTCACAAACCATGAAGGATAAAGGGAAAGAGAAGGTTTCTCTCCCTTAAACATATCCATTTGTCAAGCCCTTTCAACCACCACAACCCAAGATTTCAATCTTGGGCACATCTCAATCAACATCTTTGAAGCCAATTCATGAATCCAAGGTGAAACAACTTCACCCAACCTCTGTGAAGATATCTTTGTATGACCTCATTCAAAGCTCTCCACAACATCAACAAGCCTTAATCAAAGCCTTACAAGCAGTGGAGGTCCAACCTGAAGACTCCCAACCACTAGCTGCCTTAGTCCAATCATTACCAACCATTGCCTCCATCAACGTCCATAATTTTGAGATTCCAAACTCCAACTTGGAAGATCAGGATCTCATCCTCTCAAACTAAAGCCTATCAAGCAAAAAGCTTCGTAGGATGCATCCTTGCATCACACTCTAAGAGGAGCTTCATCATCTTCTCTTCATCTCATTTATCCAACTCATTGATTATCCACAATGGGTGCCAAACATTGTCCCTATCACAAATAACTAAGGGAATTTGACTCTATACTAACTATCAGGACCTCGACCAAGCATCGACCAAATATCAACCTCAACCAAGCATCGACCAAACATCAACCAACCAAGCATCGACCAAATAACAACCAACCAAGCATCAACCCAACATCAACCAACTTCTTAATCATCTTTAACACGTGACCAATATGGAAAGAAGTAAATGAGGCAAGTTTGCTCCTAATTGGCTCAGACCTTATATCATATCGCACAAGTATGGATCAGGGACTTATCATCTGTCTTCCCTTGAAGGCTGACCAGAACGTGAGCCCCTTAATGCCTTACATCTATGACCATTCTATCATTAGTTAAGTACTCATTCACTTGACATTAAACTTGAGCTCATCCCTTGAGAAATCCCCATCATCCTCGTCCATCTTCCTTTCAACACTATTTCCCTACAAACATTAGTCAACCCTTTTTGTCAAGCATGTATGATTTGTCCTAATAAAAGGGAAGCCCTTAAACCTCTACAGGCTTCTCCATGACTAAAATTTCAGTCCAAAACATATAAAAATGGTATGCCTAACATATAAAGGTCATAAACTTTAAATGTAGACTGCTCACTCGAAAGACAGTTGCATCATCATTACTATAGCTAATAGACTACTCCCTTGAAGGATAGCTATTCAAAGCCCTCAAAAACATATAAAGCAAAAATATAGACCAATCACTTGAAGAATGGCTATGCCTAAAAATCTTGCTACAAACAACACTCTCTCAAAAGCTTCCCACATCGATCAGCTTCACATATGACCACAAAATAGAACAACATCCCCACGTAGACTTCCAGCATCGATCAGTCTACCCCAAAAAAAATTAAAAATTAAGTCATGGACTTGCCATAGTCGTTCTCAGGGTCACTTATAAATAGGGGCAAAGTGATCCCTACTAAAAGGGGGTTACCCTATCCTAACATATCACATCACCTATGCAAGGGATTTCGAGCTCATTTTAATGTCAAAGTGATTCGATTACTTCTCTAACATAACCAATGGTCAACGACGTAATGCATGAATGAGGATTTTGTTTCTAAAAACCCCCTACCTATGCTATCATTATGGTCCTTATCAATGAAAGGGAAAAAATGCCTTTCACTTCTTCCATGCCTTTGTCACATACAACCAAATCCTTTGCTAACCAAACCAAACCAACCAAACCTTTTTCAGACCACTAACGTTCTCATAGCCTATTCACACTAGTTTATATGGAAACCAGTACACATGGAAACTATCGACCACACAATTTATGCCAAGCATAAACCATTACTTAATGAAGCATAAGTATACTCATTTCATTTTTAGCATACGTCCTTCACTAATATGGACACTTACTAGGGATGGAAAACCCTATCACCAATGTTACAGAATACACCATCACATAATATGAAAAAGTCTATAACATCATCATACCCTCATCATTTTGACTCTTCTTCTGAACTACATTGGTCTTAGGCTCTTCAAATAGGGGGATATGTAGGCAGCACTCAGATGACATGATGTCTTTTAGGGTTAGCTCAGCCACATCTGTTTGTTCATCTACTTGATGGACAAACCATTTAACCTTTAACCATGACTTAGCCTAGTCAAACCCACATCCATAACCAACCCTCTTCCTCCCTTTTGGGAAAACTACATTGGCCTGAGGCCCTTCTAATAAGGGCTATGTAGGCAACACTCAGTTGACATAGCATCCTCTGAGGTTAGCTCAGTCATTCCTTCATCCATCCATCTAATGGACCAACTATCTATACCAACCCAAAATCATGACCAAACAACCAGCCCTGACATTGTAGGAGTTACCTTCAACTTCTCATGGGGCACATCGGAGATCACATACATCTCCCTAACCACAACACCTGCCACTTGAGATCACTTATATCTCAGCCTGACTTGACCAACAACCTTAGAGATCACGACTATCTCCTCAGACCATGACCATTTTTGAGACAACTTTGCCTTAGTTGTTTTGATTGTATGTAGGCTACTTCATGAATAGTTAGCCAAATTATTCACAACCCATATTATGACCCTCACACCTATTGTCAGATCGTAAGGAAGTTAATCCCCAATATTTGTGACATTTTCATGTTTTCTAGGAGCACTTCCTGAGCTCGAGATACTTGGAACACGATTACCATTGGAGCTACAACTTTGATCATTTAACTCAATCAGCTATGACTAAATGCTGGGGACCGGTTATTTTAGTTTTAGCACTCCTCGACCTTTAACTATGAAAATTTGACCTATCTATCACATGAAGTGGTATACATGCAATCTCGACTATTGCAGCATTCACACTCAACCTTCACCATATCCATCCACTATCTATCAAATTGGCACCCGATATCAGGTTACCTTCCCTTGACTCCTGCTTTGAGGGGGAATACCTCATCCCTCATCTAGGGAAACTAACTCTTATTTTTGTCTTGTAGTTCACTAGAACAACCAATAGGACAAAAATGACCTTATCCCATACCTGGGGCAAGTTACTCCTATTTTTGTCTTGTAGTTCGTCAAGAAAAACTAACAAGACAAAAAGGGGAAAATGTAGACACCAAAATTGTGTCTACTCCTTGGTCGACTCCCCCTTGGTCCCCTTGGTCCACTTCTAAACATTCCTAACCCACACACTTATTAATTTAAAATAAAATACCTATTTTAAATTAATAACACCTCACCCATGACACACCACCCTTGACACCTCACCTTTGGATTCCTCATCCTTAGATACCCTCATTTATCACCCTATGACTAATCATTCCAACTCTCCCACTACTCCTCATGCCTATCAAACCTACCTTTGACTGTTTAACCATGGCAACTAAACTCGACAGATGGAAGAATGGGTAAAAGGCTAAAAATAGCCCTTTTTCCCATTCTCTATCCGCCGATGTCAGTTAACCGTTGGCTGATGCCGGTGGTATCACCGACATTGGTTGCTTAAAACCAACTTGCAGGCCAAACAGAAAACTAATCATAGACCTGAATGCTAATTCTCTTGATGAGATCGACTTTCTCTTGCTCCTCGACTCTTTGCAGGTACCAACATTCTATCAATACTCTCCTAGCTATAGAGACTCTACCCAAGTGACTTCAGATCAGATTGGAGCATGGTACAGGGATCTCGACATCAGCTGTAATAGGCACAAGTGTTCACACCACTAATTCTTTAGCAACTAAGAGCTAATTATTCTCCTTCTATTTCATTTCAAAAAGCATTAGTAGTTAGCTTATATCTAGCATTTTTGGATATCATCAACCAAACCTGACTTTCTTCCTAGAGAGGCTGAGAGGCTTCCCCCAGATCCTTACCCTTTTTAACAAATAATCCTCTACCCCTTGTCCCTCTTAAGACTCTATTGGCTTCCCTGGAAATCTTGCATGAACCTCTAAACTCCCACAGACATCCCAGACCATCTTGTTAGTCACAAGCAGACTTGAAAATCATCCAAAACTTGTCCAAGGCCATTACCCTGACTGACATCGACCATTTCCCCTATCGACGTCAGTAGAATAATCGATGTCGGCAACTTGACCAACTGATGCCGATAGAATAACTAATGTCGATGACTGTGACAGACTGACAGTAGACTACAGGTATGCATTATTTCTATTTCTCTTGCGTAGTCTTTCATTATTATCTTTATCTGACATTCTTTTTATCAACAAGTGGACTGTCATCCCTCAAGGAAGTCTTTGCGCTTCTGGGACTGAGCTTTGCTTGGTAGTCTACCTTATATCTATCTAACATTTTATGTGTTTGAGTCTTATTCTATCTACAGGTGTCGTCCTCCACAACCAAAGAGGAGCTCCTTCAATCGTCTATATATGGTGCGCAAACTTCATTCGGGTACGTACAAACCCCTGACCATTTAATCTTAGTTTCTTATTTCTTTTGAACGTGAAAAGCAAAAATAGTTAGAAACATTCTGGCACACCCGGTGGGACCCCTGAAATTTTCCTTGGGTTCATCATTCTTTTTCTTTTATAATAAACTTTCATATAGGTGCATTAGGAAAATATCTTTTCTTGCATCCTTCTTCTATCTCTTTATTTTGAAAATACATCATAAGCAAGTTAAAAAGAATCTTTTTTTTCTTCTTGTCACCTTTCCTCTTGCATCTTAGAGTAGTGAAATTCATACTCTTAACCTTTTCTCAACTTGTTTGCATCCAAACAAAACATTTCAATAGGGGCTTAAAATCTATTGCATCTCATTTCTGCCTGAATGCATACTTAGCTCTCACATCTAGTAATTAAAAATGTATTATGAATAAAGCGTAGTACACATATGTTACACTACCAGACCACATTCACAAAATCAAACATCTAAACATACCTGAGACATGGCCCGACTAGGATTTCATCACCTAGCGGATACCTTACCCTTCCTAGCAATCCCACTTAGACTTCACTACCAAGGGGAGAACCCACTCTATTTTCTAGTAGAGTATAAACTCTAGGGGAAGTATTTACTGGCTAAGCGACCCAGTTTATCTCTGGGCTCATGAAATGAGGGGAGCAAGCTCCTAACACTAGGCCATCTACGGAACCTAATACAGATTTTGAGCACCAAAACTTAACTCGAAACTAACCTTAGACTGCCTCTTTTAGGATCCATTCTAAAATCCCAACTTCCCAAACACACTCTTCTAAGGCATAAGCCAACAAGACTCTAAAACTTATTCTTAGGAATTTAACATTTAGAGGCCACTTGTCTTCATCTATTTTTCTGTCTCTATCTAGTTTTTTGAGCTGGTGAGGTTGCATTCTGAGCTCCAAGAACAACTCAAAACTTTCTTCTTTCTTCCAAAAACTTTCAGTTTTTTGAAGTTTTTAGAAATACACAGTAATCAACATCAATTTTTCCACTGACGTTGGCAACTGATCTTCACCGACATCAGTTATCTGACTGACATCAGCAACTTTCTTCACTGACATCAATTTTTCCACCAACATCGATCACTGTCAAAAAATTTCTTCTCAAAATAGCAAGCCAAAAACCTGCCCTTTTTGCTGATTAAAAATGCCAATTCTAGTTTTCTCATATTGAAACATATAGTTTTTTGAAACCTAAAACATCTTTCTTGCCTTGGATGGTTTTGACACATAGTCAAACCAAAACTCTTGTTGACCATGCAAGGCAACAACCACTCCCACCTTCACCTTCTATATCAAGTCCTCTAATGGAGTATCATTCAGACACTGAGCGTACTCCAACCCCAACTCAACCCCATATTTTTCCTGAAGGGGACAAAGACTTTGAAATATTCCTTGACCTCAATGTCAAGGCTCTACAGCACTATCTCGCAAGAAGTCAAATGTGAGACTCTTTAAGCAACCCAATTTTTGGGATGCCAACTTCCTTAGTTGACACGGCAATCATATCATCAGCGTCCGTAACCCAACCCATGGTCACCCAGGCCATTGCCTCAACCCACAACTTGACCATGACCAATCTTCAAAGTGTGGCCTCTCCTTCTATTTTTGGGCCTACTTCCTTTGGGGTTTCTGTACCCCCTCAACCACAAACCATTCAACAAAGTTCTACACCATTCCAAAACCTAATTATCTCCATCCCACCTACTCTTGCACCCATAAATACAAGAGTAACTACCTATCCTTTGGCTAGTGTTGCCACCACTCAACCTCTTTTGGCAACATCAAGCCAAGTTCTACCTTCTAGCTTTATAACACAACCACCCTTGACTTCAACATCAGTCCCTATGACTAGTTACCAATATGTTGCGCCTATACAAGTGCAACCAACTACATCATACACCCCTCCTAACTCCTTCCAAGCACCTTAAAACTTATGGGGTGCCCCACCTATCAATCCACCAGTCGATCTAATCAAGATGCTGATGGATAAGGTGTTTAATCTTGAGACATCTATTTCGGGTTCCAAAAATGTTCTCTCATATGAAAAAATATGTAATGAACCTATTCATCCTTCAGTCCCAATCCAACCATATCCTAGTCAGTGGGAACTTCCCAAGTTTACTCGCTTCCAGAGTAAAGAGGATCCACAGCAACATCTACGAGCGTTTAGACACGCTTGTTACCTTATAACACATGATGATGTGTTATTACTATGCACATTTCCCATGTCATTTTCTGGTGCTGCCCTCGATTGGTATAGTTATATTACTAGTCACTCTCTATTTACCTTCACTCAACTAGCTCAACTATTTATTGACCACTTTTCTATCAACATCACTAAAAAGGTCTCCATCATGGACCTATATTCTATCAAAAAATTTGATGATGAATCCATAACTAATTTTGTTGCTCGATGGAGAAGTTTAATCAACCAACTCTCCTTTTCTTTACCTCAACTTGAGCTCATTGAGCTCTTTTCACAAGCGTGTGCCAAACACATTTCATCTACCTTACGTGTCCAAACATTCCACACATTTGATGAAGCTTTCACCATGGCCAGGAAGCTTGAACTCCGTGTTGTCGAAGAAAATAAAGTCAAATTGCGTAGTAAAAATACTAACGCAAAATCAAATGACTCTTCCTCCAATTCCAAGTCTAAGGGATCAACAAATGTTTTGGTACTTAGATCATCGTCATCTACCACAACTAATCAATCCGAACCTTCCACATCTGAAAGCATCACCAAACAATTCCAACAATGGTATATACAGCATCGGTATACTCCTATAGGAGAATCATACGCTTCCGTTTTGGATAAACTAGTTAAATAGGGAGTCCTCAATCTCCCCCAAATTTGACCACCACCACAATTTGACCCCACAAAAGCCACCCCTACATGGTATAGGGAAAATGACTTCTGTAATTATCATCGTGTCAAAGGCCATGACATAAACAACTACAAAACCTTCAAAAACATTATCCAAGACATGATAGATAAAGGTGATCTTGTTTTGGATAACCCAAACGTGCCACCTAACCAAAACATAGACATCTTTAGACAACCTTTCCCTAACCATCCCCCTAGTCAAAATAACATTTAGACCATGGCCGATGACCCCCAAGAGTGTAATGTATGCACAGTCAACACGATTTCGCCTCCCATTCCTAACCAACCTCTTCCACAAACTGAAGAGGTTAATCAACCTATTTGTCCACCACAAGTAGAAGAGCCTTCTTCTCTTATTTCTCCCCCACAGGTTGACGATCCTTCTATTCCTATTAGTTCTCCATCGACCTCTCTTATATTAGAGGATGCTTTGATCATACCGACACCACTAGCCCCACCTTCATCCTTCCTACTACCAATGGAGGACCCTACCTTTCCTGCTCCTCAACCACAAGTAGAAGGCACAATCATCCCTACCCTCTATCCTCTTGAGGAGTCACATTCTCCAATTCCTTTTCCACCAAGAGAAGAACCTGTGTCTTCACCTACTTCAACCAAGGATGATCTAGTTATGACTCTCTCAAACCTTGGGTCTAAGATCACTGCATCTAGCACATTTTTGGTTTCACAACCACCCACATCTTCTAATGAACCAAAGCCTCATCCAACATCTTCAAAACCATTCTCTCAATTGGTGGAGAACTTAGGATTTCTCCATTTGAAAAAGTTAGAACATGAGGCATTATGGGAGTGACTCAAAGCTCCTCACCTTACACATCCCGTCTCATCTCGTGCTGTCGACCCTCCTGTGACAAAACCTCCAAAAGTCTCCAACAAAGATCAGGCTTCTACTTCCAAATCTTTAGAAGCCCAACCATCCACATCTAAATCTAAACCCTCACAAACATCCACCATGCCAACACTAATTAAATCCCTTAGTGTTCGCCCCATATCTAACCTCACTCACCCACAAGTGAAGGTAGACTTGAACCTTGCCTTGCACAATAGTAGTCCTCACACTAAACCAAAGAAGGCTACTAAACCACATCAGAGAACTCCTCCTCCACCATCATCATTGCCCTCCATTTTGGGCCCACATCCCTCTACCTTAATAGGAGTGCTCCCTACTCCAACACCTATCAACAACAAGTTGCCTCCATTACTCCCTTTACCCACCAAAAACATACCTCCTCTAAAAAATTCAGCACCCCTCACAAAGAAAGTGTCATCTACATGAGTCGCCATACCACCAACCCAAAAGGTGTTATGAAAATCTCCCTCAACAACTCCCAAACAAAAGACATCAACACCTAGTACATCAACAAGCATGGACCCCTTAGTGGGTTCATATGCTTTGATATTATGCCAACTTTTTTAAACTTCTAGCATCACTCTTCCATCTATTAAACCATTTCAACCTCTCATACCAACACCATCTTGGTTCGATGACACTAAAATATGCTAATATCATTGCACACCTAGACATGACACTAAAAATTATTGTGCCCTTAAGGTTGCCATTCGCCATTACTTGGAAAAAGACACCCTTCTTGTTGAGGATACTGTCGACAAATCTCCAACACTGTCTCATGTCTCCCAACTCTCTTAACCTTCACACTCATCAAATTTTGAATCAAAACCATCTTGGTTTGATGACACTAAATTTTGTGCATATCATTGCACACATGGACATGACACTGAGCGTTGCTATGCTCTTAAAGCTGTCATTCATCAACACTTAAAAAAAGACACCTCTTTTATTAAGGATCATTTTGACCACCCTTTCAACAAACCATCAACACCATCCCATACCTCTCAAACATCCTCACCTAAATCGGGAGCCCATCATCAAACTGTGGTTCCTCTACCACCTTTTACCCCATTATTTGAAATCAACACTATCAATGTGGTCACCAGGTCACAAACCATGAAGGATAAAGGGAAAGAGAAGGTTTCTCTCCCTCAAACATATCCATTTGTCAAGCCCTTTCAACCACCACAACCCAAGATTTCAATCTTGGGCACATCTCGATCAACATCATTGAAGCCAATTCATGATTCCAAGGTGAAACAACTTCACCCAACCTCTGTGAAGACATCTTTGTATGACCTCATTCAAAGCTCTCCACAACATCGACAAGCCTTAATCAAAGATTTACAGGCAATGGAGGTCCAACCTGAAAACTCCCAACCACTAACTGCCTTAGTCCAATCATTACCAACCATTGCCTCCATCATTGTCCATAATTTTGAGATTCCAAACTCCAACCTGGAAGATCAAGATCTCATCCTCTCAAACTAAAGCCTATTAGGCAAAAAGCTTCACAAGATGCATCTTTGCATCGCACTCTAAGAGGAGCTTCATCGTCTTCTCTTCATCTCATTTATCCAACTCATTGATTATCCATAATGTGTGCCAAACATTGTCCCTATCACAAATAACTAGGGGAATTTGACTGTATACTGACTATCACGACCTTGACTAAGCATCGACCAAATATCGACCTCAACCAAGCATCGACCAAACATCAACCAACCAAGCATCAACCAAATAACAACCAACCAAGCATCAACCCAACATCAATCAACTTCTTAATCATCTTTAACACATGACCAATATGGAAAGAAGTAAATGAGGAAAGTTTGCTCCTAATTGGCTCGGACCTTATATCATAATGCACAAGTATGGATCAATGACTTATCTTCTATCTTCCCTTGAAGGCTGACTAGAACCTGAGCCCCTTAACACCTTGCATCTATGACCATTCTATGGCTAGTTAAGTACTCATTCACTTGACATTAAACTTGAGCTCATCCCTTGAGCAATCCCTGTCATCCTTGTCCCTATTCCTTTCAACCCTATTTCCCTACAAACATTAGTCAACCCTTTTTGTCAAGCATGTATGCTTTGTCCTAATAAAAGGGAAGCCCTTAAACCTCTATAGGCTTGTCCATGACTAAAATTTCAGTCCAAAACATATAAAAATGGGATGCCTAACATATAAAGGTCATAAACTTTAAATGCAGACTGCTCCCTCGAAGGATAGCTGCATCATCATTGCTGTAGCTAATAGACTGCTCCCTTGAAGGATAGCTATTCAAAGCCCTCAAAAACATATAAAGCAAAAATATAGACCAATCCCTCAAAGGATGGATATGCCTAAAAATCTTGCTACAAACAACACTCTCTCAAAATCTTCCTGCATCGATCAGCTTCACATATGACCACAAAACAAAACAACATCCCCACGTAGACTTCCTGCATCGATCAGTCTACCCAAAAAAAAAGTCATGGACTTGCCTATAGTCATTCTTAGGGTCACCTATAAAAAGGGGCAAAGTTATCCCTACTAAAAGGGGGTTACCCTATCCTAACATATCACATCACCTACTCAATGGATTTTGAGCTCATTTTAATGTCAAAGTGATTCGATTACTTCTCTAACATAACCAATGGTCAACGACGTAATGCATGAATGGGGCTTTTGTTTCTAAAAACCCCCTACCTATGCTATTATTATGGTCCTTGTCAATGAAATGGAAAAAATGCCTTTCACTTCCTTCGTGCCTTTGTCACATACAACCAGATCCTTTGCTAACCAAACCAAACCAGCCAAACCTTTTTTAGACCATTAACGTTCTGATAGCCTATTCACACTAGTTTCTATGGAAACCAGTACACATGGAAACTATCGACCACATAATTTATGCCAAGCATAAACCATTACTTACTGAAGTATAAGCATACTCATTTCATTTTTAGCATACGTCCATCACTAATATGGACACTTGCTAGGGATGGAAAACCCTATCACCAATGTTACAGAATACACCATCACATAATATGGAAAATCATGTAACATCATCATACCCTCATCATTTTGACTCTTCTTCTAAACTACATTGGTCTGAGGCTCTTCAAATAGGGGGCTATGTAGGCAGCACTCAGATGACATGACGTCTTCTAGGGTTAGCTCAGCCACATCCATTTGTTCGTCTACTTGATGGACAAACCATTTAACCTTTAACCATGACTTAGCCTAGTCAAACCCACATCCATAACCAACCCTCTTCCTCCCTTTTGGGAGAACTACATTGTCTTGAGGCCCTTCCAGGAAGGGCTATGTAGGTAGCACTCAGTTGACATGGGGTCCTTTGAGGTTAGCTCGGCCATTCCTTCGTCCATCCATCTAATGGACCAACTATCTATACCAACCCAAAATCATGACCAAAAAACCAGCCCTGACATTGTAGGAGTCACCTTCAACTTCTCATGGGGCACATCAGAGATCACATACATCTCCCTGACCACAACACCTGCCACTTGAGATCACTTATATCTTAGCCTGACTCGACCAACAACCTTGGAGATCATGACTATCTCCTCAGACCATGACCATTTTTAAGACAACCTTGCCTTAGTTGTTTTGATTGTATGTAGGCTACTTCACGAATAGTTAGCTAAATTGTCTGCAACCCATATTATGACCCTCACACCTATTATCAGATCATGAGCAAGTTGATCCCCAATATTTGTGACATTTTCATGTTTTTTAGGAGCACTTCCTGAGCCTGAGATACTTGGAACATGACGACCATTGCATTTACAGCTTTGATCGTTTAACTCAATCAACTACGACTAAATGCTGGGGACTGATTATTTTAGTTTTATCACTCCTCAACCCTTGACTATGATAATTTGACCTATCTATCACATGAAGTGGTATATGCACAATCTTGACTATTGCAGTGTTCACACTCAACCTTCACCATATCCATCCACTATCTATCAAATCGGCACCCGATATTAGGTTACCTTCCCTTGACTCCTGCTTTGAGGGGGAATACCTCATCCCTCATCTAGGGAAACCAACTCCTATTTTTGTCTTGCAGTTCACTAAAACAACCAACAAGACAAAAATGACCTTATCCCATACATGGGGCAACTTACTCCTATTTTTGTCTTGCAGTTTGTCAAGAATAACCAACAAAATAAAAAAGGGCAAATGTAGACACCAAAATTGTTTCTACTTCTTGGTCGACTCCCCCTTGGTCCCCTTGGTCCACTTCTAAACATTCCTAACCCACACATTTATTAATTTAAAATAAAATACCTATTTCAAATTAATAACACCTCACCCATGACACACCACCCTTGACACCTCACCTTTGGATTCTTCACCCTTAGATACCCTCATTTATCACCCTATGACTAATCATTCCAACTCTCCCAGTAATCCTCATGCCTATTAAACCTACCATCAACTGTTTAACCACGGTAGCTGAACTCGATAGATGGAAGAATGGACAAAAAGCTAAAAATAACCCTTTTTCCCATTCTCTTGCTGCAGACGTCAGCAGTATCACCAATGTCGGTTGCTTAAAACCAACTTGTAGGTTGAAAGGAAAACTAATCATAGACCTGAATGCTAATTCTCTTGCCCAGATCAACTTTCTCTTGCTCCTTGACTCTTTGTAGGTACCAGCATTCTATCAACACTCTCCTAGCTATAGAGACTCTGCCCAAGTGACTTCAGATCAAATTGGAGCATGGTACAGGGATCTCAACATCAACTGTAATAGGCACAAGCGTTTACACCCCTGATTCTTTAGCAACTAAGAGCTATGTATTCTCCTTCTATTTCATTTTAGAAAGCATTAGCAGTTAGCTTCTATCTAGCATTTTTGGATATCATCAACCAAACTTGACTTTCTTCCCAAAGAGGCTGAGAGGCCTCCCCCATATCCTTACCCTTTTTAACAACCTATCCTCTACCCCTTGTCCCTCTTAAGACTCTATTGGCTTCCTTGGAAATCTTGCATGGACCTTCGAACTCCCACAGACATCCCAAACCATCCTGTTGATCACAGACAGAATTGAAACTTGTCCAAAACCTATCCAAGGCCATTTCCCTAACTGATATCAACCATTTTTCCTACTGACATCGATAGAATAATTGACATCAACAACTTGACCAACTGACACCAGTAGAATAACTGATGTTGGTGACTATGACAGACCAACAGTAGACTACAGGTACGCATTATTTCTATTTCTCTTGCTTAGTCTTTCATTATTATCTTTATCTGACATTCTTTTTATCAATAAGTGGACTGCCATCCCTCAAAGAAGTCTTTGCACTTTTGGGACTGAGCTTTGCTTGGCAGTCCACCTTATATCTATCTTACATATTCTGTGTTTGAGTCTTATTCTATCTACATGTGTCATCCTCCATAGCCAAAGAGGAGCTCCTTCAATCATCTGGATATGGTGCGCAAACTTCATCTAGGTATGTATAAACCCCTGACCATTTAATCTTAGTTTCTTATTTCTTTTGAATGTGAAAAGCAAAAATAGTTAGAAACACCAGTGATATTGCCACCTTCATGGCTAGAGGACCACCATATTCAGCTCCTTCTTGAAAGTTTTCTTCTCAACATTAGGGCTTATTGCTACCCATTTCAGTAAAAGTTCAAGATGAAGATGCTCATTTGAAACTTACTAATGCAAGGAATTATTCACCCTAATATCAGCCCATATTCTTTCTAATTATCCTTGTATATAAAAAAGATGGGTCATGACACCTCTGCATTTACCTCCATGAACTTAATCACATCACAATTAAGGATAAGTTCTTTATCCTTATTATTTATGAGATTCTTGATGAGCTTCATGATGCTCATTTTTCTCTAAGTTAGATCTATGCTCTAGATATCACCAGATCCAACTTCATGAGGATGATATCCCTAAGACATATTTTTACATGCATGATGACCACTATGAGTTTATGGTCATGCCCTTTAGCCTCACTAATACCTCAAGATTTCAAGCATTGATGAATAAAATATTTTGACCCTACCTATGAAAATTCATTTTGGTCTTCTTTGATGATATCTTCATAAATAGTAAAATATGGTCTGAGCATCTCCAACATCTGGATCTCACACTATAACTTCTCTTTTATCATCATCTCTATGTGAAATAGTCCAAATGTACTTTTATCTAGGATAAAATGGAGTATCTTGGGCATATTGTTTCATCCCAAAGGGTCCAGGTGGATCTCAAAAAAATAGTTGTTATGACAAATTGGCCTCATCCTTAGACACTCAAGAGCATCCATGGTCTTTTGGGGCTGACTAGATACTATCATGAGTTTGTTAAGGTTTATGATAATATTGTGGCTCTACTGATAACTATATTGAAAAATGATGCTTTTACATGGACACAAGTTGTTGAGTGTGAATTTAAAGAATTAAAACAAGCTATATGTACTACCCCTATTTTGGCTCTACCATATTTTGCTCAAACCTTCACTATCAAGAGTGATGCTTATGGTAATAGACTTGGTGTTAGTCTCCTCCAAGAAGGATGCCTCATTATGTTCACCAACAAAGCCTTTTTTGGTAAGAATCTAGTACTCTCTACTTATGAGAAGGAAATGATGGCCATTTTATATGTAGTATAAAAGTGGTGGCTATACCTAGTAAGGAATCAATTTTGCATCAAAATAGATCATTAGAGTCTAAAATATTTCTTGGAATAATGGTCTCTACCCCATCTCAACATAAATGGGTCAAAAAAATCATGGGTTATGACTATAAGATCACTTACAATAATAGTAAGGACAATATTTTTGCTGATGCTCTATCTCACACATTTATGGACCAAGATTCCCTTTCAGCTATTTCCATGCCTATTATAAATTGGTTGGATGTTGTATAACAAGGGTATGTCAATGACTCCTCATTATCTCAAATCATTTATTACTTTTCCACTAACCCCTCTATAGTAACACATTATTCTTAGGATGGTGATTCTCTATGATACAAGGGTCACGAGTGCTTTCCCAAAGCACAGATCTTTAATAGGCTATATTCTATGAACTCCATGCTTATCAATCCATAGGGCACTTAGGGTTTCTCAAAACTTATGAGTGAGCATGTTGTAACTTTTTTTGGAAGGGAATGAAAATTTAAATGCAATAAATGGTGGTTGAATGTGATACCCACCAACATAACAAGGGTGAAATCACACTCATTCCTAGGTTACTCAAACCCTTGCCCATCCCTACCAAGATTTGGGTAAATATTTATATGGATTTCATTAATGGGATCCCTAAACCTAGAGGGAAAATAGTGATCTTTGTTGTGGTTGATTTCCTCTCCAAATATAGTCATTTTTGTGCCCTCATCGATCCCTATACTACCTCCATAGTCACATAAATTTTATTGGACCAAATTTTTTGTCTTCATGGCATTCCTTCTTCCATTTTCTCAAATTGTGTTGCGATCTTCACCAGCCATTTTTGGATAGAACTATTTCAATGTACCAATGCCCAACTAAAGATGAGTTTTAGGTATCATCCACAAATGGATGGCTAGATCTCAATTATCAACAAATGCCTGGAAACATTATTTTGTTGCTTCACCTTAGGACAATAACACTAGTGGGCAAAGAGGCTTCCTTTTTCCAAATGGTGGTACAATACCTCCTACCACAATTCAAAAAAAATTACTCTATATGAATAAGTATATGGTCAAGCACCACCAAGGCTCCTTTTATATACCCTAAGTAGTTTACTAGTTCAAGTGGTTGACATGCTTATTAGAACCTAAGATCAGATCCTCAACACCTTACGAGATAATCTTTATATGGCACAAAATAGAATCAAATAAAAGGTTGATTAGCACCATTTGGACTGCACATTTCAAGTATGTGATATGGTTTTTCTTTGCTTATAGCCATACAAGCAATCCTCCCTAAAAATCAAAGGGCATCATAAGCTAGCTCTCAATTTCTATGGGCCATATAAGGTTCTCTAGAAGATTGGGTTGGTTTCTTATAAGTTGGAGCTCCCACTTTCTTCCTAAGTTCATCTAGTATTTCATGTCTCTTGTCTAAAAAATATTCTTGGCACAAACATCAGAGTGTAGACTATTTTATCAGAACTTGATAATCAATGATCCAACCTTCATGATCTAGAGGCAATCTCGGATAAGCATAAATGCTAACTTCACAACTTCTCTATCCTAGAGGTATTGATTCAGTGGCATCGAATGCAACTAGAATATGCAACATGGGAACCACTCTTTTATATTCATCACCAATTCCCACATCTAAAGCTTTGAGGACAAATATTTTTTGAAGAGGGAGGGGATATTAGGAACTTATGTGACACCTTCTCTTTACTCTGTTAGTATATTAGTTGCTATGGATATATATGCTTTGTAAGTCATCCCATGATAATTTTGTTTTATCCCACATTCATGGGAATTAGTAGTTAATTAGATTAGACTTAGTATATAAGTAAGTGTTGAGGCTAATAGAATCATCCATGAATTTATTATACTAAGCTTGCTCAAAGGAGGTTGTCACCTTGAATTTATCTGCGATCAATATAATCATTTTGGTGCATTTGCTAATTATATAAATCTATTACCTCATTCATTTTCATTAATTTATTGTAGGAGGATCCTCTCAAATTAAATGTAAAATATCATTATATAATATGGATATGTGCAACCAACATCACATATTATAGAAATAAATTATATGAAATACAATAATGTGACAAGATAAATTAAATGATATAGAACAATTATCTTTTCACAAATATCATGAAATATCTCGTCATACATCATTGATATCATCTGTTAAATCATGTTGCATTTGATATTTATCTTGTATCATTGTCTCTTCTACTCTTTCAAAAAGTCATGATAGGAATGGTTGGAATATAACCTCTAAATAAAAATAAGGTACACTTGAAGGAGAAGGTCATGGGGCCTCCTAATGATAATAATAAATGTGAGGGATATGTGGTGCTATGACACACATGTATCCCAATCTAGAAGATGGTTTGAGTTATATGGGGTTTCTCCTCTATCTTATGTGGATCATGTGAGTGATGTTAGGAATATAAAGGTGAAGGATTCAAGAAGTCTCCAAAATGTTATTGGGGAGCTATACATTAATCTATGTGATGTTTATAACACTAGTACTAAATAAAATACACCTCTCCATGTTTAGGTGTATAATCAGGTGTAATATTTCATGGAGGCATGTTCAATAGATTGGGAAGCTTAGTTTCTTCAAGGTAAATTTCATAAAGATATTACAAAAGAGCTTGATAGTGAGTAAAATAATGCATACTAGTCTTATTGAAGTAATAAACATGTCTATGATTAGTAGACATAAGTTATCTATTATCCATGGTAGGAACTAGGACTTATGACTTATACTATGCTATAATATTAGATAAGTTCCACACTCTTTGGTTGAATGACTAATACCTTGTAAAACTCACACTATGATTCATCCTCTTGGTTGGGTGGGTGTGGTACCACATCTAACCTATCTAGAGAAACATATTGGGTTCTATAGATAACCTTGTAAAATAAATAATCACTATCGAAGTATATAATGGTTGATTCATGAACTTGGTTTTGTTTGAGATATTTATTGTATGCTTAATATTGGTGATGTGTAGACTGTATGGAATTAAAATAATGGTATTTCTACTTTTTTGGGATTCAACCTCAATGTGGAAAATATAAATTTGGCTAGCATATATGGAGTGAGTGATCTTGAAGGATTATATAATATGAAAAGCTAGGAGGATCTAGTTAAATATCTATCCTTAAGCATGCTCCAAAGAGGCTTAAAAAGAACAAGAGTTATATGTGAAGTAGAAGGTAGAGTTTTCTCCATGTCAACTCATCAACATCAAATAAAGAAGTCATAATGTTATGAAAATTTAAAGGAGATCTATATTGAATTATATCAATTAATTTAATGCTATAATAAGATGTATATTACTCAAAAGAGTGTTGGAGAGAGAAATGGTAATGGATAATTTTTCATCCTTAGCTTGGCCATAGCCAAAACATTATGGGTTATTTAGGATGAAACCATATTCTTAATAAATATTTTTAATATAAATTTTAATGGATTCTAACACTATGTCATTAGAGGATGAATGGGAATTAGGATAGGGATGACCATAGAAGTGGTACTTCTTAGTCAATTTCTTACAAGAATCAAGTCACAAAGTGGGAGCTAATTAAGATATGAAGTTAGAGGGGACATATAATTCTATTATTTTCATATTTGTCTCATCAAGATCATCATCTTCAAAATATAGTAGGTTAGGTTAGATTTTACTCGTAAGTTTTGGGTGACCATTGTAACCTTGCTTCAAGTTGATGGGATAAGACATTAGTATTTTAAGTAATTAATGCTAGGTAAAGGTTAAAGTGTTTGAATCTTAAAGACACAAAATTCTTAGAATTATTCAAAATTCAAAATTTTATTATCACCTTGAACCTTTTACATATCATCTTTGTAAGAAAATTTGGCACACTCACACGTGTAATTATCCACTACACTCATATGACTAGTCATGGGTATGCAATAAAATTGTTTTATGATAGAGGAAATTTCAAAATAATAATTATGACTCTAATCATGATAGTAGGTTTCATTATATGAATTGAAATGAATCTTAATGGATGCATTTATCTTCATTTGTATCCTTGGCATGTGTTTTGGGTAGACTTAAGATTAAATTCCAAGTATCATAAAGTTTATATGAATTCTAAGGAGGTGAAAAAGGTGCCAAATTTTTCATCTATGAAAACTCATTTTATGCAAATATTACCTACTTAGACACTAATAATAATGGAGGATGATCTACATAAAGTAATACTTCGTCAGGAATCATATATGTTAGAGGAAATTTTAAAGAGAGAGACATTCATGGTTTGATAAACTTGGATATACATCTCTTAACATTATTTTAAAATGCTATCCTTAGACCTAAGAAAGGTAGATTATTTCCCCATACGTGGTGGTTTGGGAACATTCATGTCAAATAAAATTTTATTAGTTTGTTTCTTTAATGTGGAAAAGTCCTCATAAACTCAAGGAATGCAATTTTGGATGGTAATTTAAAAATTTCTTATATAGGATACTACTCGGAAAATCATTATGAGTTTAATAAGGATATGAAAGTGGGACTTATTTCTATAATGGATTATCTGAAGAATGAACTTATCTATATCAAGTATTATTAGAAATCAAAGCATGTGGTATCACTATTACTAATATAGTTAAGGGAGCTGGATCTAATGTTTTCAACCTATTTGATGTAGATGGTTTCTTGGAGACATCATAAATAGACCATATTTTCCAAACAATATAATAGAATTAGATTTAAGGGTAGAAATAGACTATATCAACTTGGCTGGTATATTATAAACAAAACTAGTTAATTAAATAGACACTATTGAACTTACTAATATAATTAGACCTGATCTAGTAACATAAGTTTGAATTGGGAAGGCTAATATAATTAGAATAGACATTGATAGAGAAATAGATAGCACCAAGATCATTGATGCATTTTTAAGATAGGTAACTACATTACATTGCTCAATAAATTTGTGAACAAATAAATTTATACCATTTTGGCCAATAAAATTGGGCTTACTAGTAGTATATAAATTATTATTTATTTACCTTCAATGCTCACCAAGAGATGTGGATGGTATCATAAACTATTTTGTAAGTAAGATAATGAATACAAGTTTGAAGGTGATAAGGATTGATATAAGAGACCTTGCACTTCATGTTGTTCATGTTGACCAAATTTTCTATATCATTGGAATAATGTGAGTTAATTGTGGTTTCAAAAACATTAATAGTTGGTGGGGAAGGTGTTTGATTTTTATTATTATCTTGTTGGTTATGAGTGTGGTTTGGAAGAATATTTGAGTAAATGGTAAGATGAGCATTGGCTTGGTCAAGTGCATCATGCTTGACCTTGAAATAATGAGAATTGGATGCCTTATCATAGGATTGGTTTCATTCTATAATAATGGATTCATGATAAAAGTTAGTACCAATAAATAAATCAAAAGCTAGGTATTTAATTTGTTTACGAGTCTTTTGGTAATGGCCCCAATTAGAATGGAACCAAAAAAAAGTTATGGGTCATACCAATTAACACTGGGATGAGAGCTATATAAACATATAAATTAACATTTATTGCTAAAATAATGCACTTATGACCACTCCTCATGCACACTTATCTTATGCCTAGTTTCACAGTCCTTAACAAATATTTCTTTAATTATGTGTAGATGACATATACCTATAAGAAACTAATTATTAATAAAGGTTCTTATTCCTCATTCCAAATATCTTAATCTCATCATTGGACTAATCCACAATTCTAGCTTAGTCATCTTTGCTCTTTAAATAAGACCATTATTTCAGGACACTCATGTTTCCCATTAGTGTCTAAGTCTACTAGATGTGTCCTCCCTATAAATAATGGTTATTTTATAAAATTTAAATTCATCTAAGGAATCATACACACGTTTCAAAAATTCCCATCCAAAGGAATTCTAAAATTATCACTATTAACACATATTTTCTATCCATTTATTCACTAAAGGATCATATAATTGAAAAAATAAGGATATCTAACTACACATTGATAGGAAATAATATATATTTTCCTAATTCATAATCCAATGACCCAAGTATCTATGAGCTAAGTCTAAGTACACCTCTAAGGTCACAAGTCATTATTAAATCATATAATTATACCATCATTTTACATTACACTATTATTTCGCACACACCACCATAGCATGAGATAAATACATGGATTTTGATCCCTCTTATAAGTATTGGTATATAGGTAACACTCAACATAGGGGATGTTGAGGTCAATAACAACTTCAACCACTAACCTAATTTTACAAATTATTCTATTTTTTATTCATGAATTATTGAGATAGGGTTATAAATGAATAATAAGGCACACAATGACATCTACAATGATTTAAGTGACCTAATCATGCATATATGACCTATAGGTGAATGTGCATCTATTAATTTTTCCATATAAAAAAACCTTTTTGGATGTTGATGCACCCTATAAACACTAATGTAGGCTAGCCTTATTTGAATATCATGGCCTTATCCCACATAGATGTGAAAACCTATTATTGATTCACAACAACCTCATACAATCATATATTTAGTTTCATATTCACACTTATAGTCTTACATATCTAATTTTACATTTATGTGATTCTTCTTTGGTTTTTTCCATTTTTAGCATATTTACAAATATCATAAGTTTTAAATTAGTTTGTGTGATCTACATCATATTTTTTATAGTGTAATTTTCCTTAATATTTTTTCATAATTAACATTTAGTATAATCTATTTCCAAATTTTTTGTAAAACATATTGATGAACACATTTATTTTCAAATATTACAAACCCTCGTTTTCCATAGATTTACCTTTTTCCATTTTAGCATTCCTACTAGAATTTTAAGTTAGTGATTTTATGATTTTCATACTAATCATGATCATAATGAATATATATATATATATATAGTTTCAAATCGTCTTAATCTCTTTTACATATTATTTTCATGTAATATTCATATATCATAGGTACAAGATAGGTTAATTCATTGCAAGTGATTCAAAACCAAAACAAATTAATAAACATGACATCTCAATAATGATCCCTCATATATATAAATGTCTAGAAGAATATAAATAAATAGAAAGAAAAACCAAAAGATATAACTTTCTAATGGATTTATTATCCAAGCTAGATTATAAGTATTTTGAGCCTAGATTGTAGAGCTAGGATTCTTTATCAATGTTGCTTCTTTATTTCAATGGCATCTTCCCTTATCTGCAAGTGATTTGATTGATCAATGTGAAGAATGTTGAATAATTTTTATTGGTTTTTGCATAGTATTTACATTTATAGACTTATTTTTACCATCATAAGAAGATGAATATGTGTGACTAGAATTTACTCTAATTTATAAAGTTAATGCCATTAATATTTGGTGTTTGAGTCTGCATTAACTAGGCATGGGTTTCCATTTTATGATATTTCATTTTATTTATGCTAATTCTTGACAAATTTATAGGTGATTTCATGATGATATCATGCTTTCATATATTTGAATTCACGTGCCATGTTAATGGAGGAATCTTTAATTAATGAATTAATAAAATCAAAAATTTCAAAAATCTATGGAATTTCCCTTAGAGGATGATTAGATTAATTAACTCAATGAAAATTTATGTGAATTTTGAAACTCAAATAAGGGTTCAACTTAATTAATCTAAAATGTCACTTTCAAATTCATAATTTGAGTTAGGATGAATTAAAATAAGATGATGATTGGATATATGTATTTCCACATTCAATGATACACCAATGTGTTTTAGAATATGCACACCAAGTGTGCAAGTAAATTTGATTTTTTTAGTGATTTATAACCTGAATGATCGAATATTATAGAAATTCATTATGATTTCAAATTTCACATGAGAGTGATGAAATTAGAGTGTCTATATTTTTCCATAGTTAAAATGCCATTATGAGACATAGACAAACTAATGGATTTTCAAAGAATGAAAAAGTAATTAAAATGATCTGATAAGGATTTAAGAATGATCAGTTCACATTTTGTTGAATATTTTTTAATTTACTAAAAATAAGTTCACAATTATGCCCCAAATAATTTTTGGGATGCCCATGATGCCCCCTCAAAAGAGTGGCTCAAAAATAAGATTCATGGACAGGACCTTGAAAGGAAGAAAATTTAGAATAAGAAGAGTGAAATTAACCCATGGATTAGATTAATCCAGATGATTTAATACTTACATGTGTTGATTTCCAATGATGATAGAGTATAAAAATGATATTACCCAAAAGAGGGGGAATCAAGTAGGATACATACCAAGTTAAGCAGTCCAATTTAACATACCTTAAACAGTGAAATTTTGTGGGCTTAGGGAATGAGCCATCCTAAAACAAGTGAAATAATTTGATTTTCCCAAAGAGGGTGAAAGCTTAGATCTAGGAATTAAAATGAAGACTGAAAGATTTAATTTTTCAAAAGAAGGGGAATTGATGGACTAATGATTTACCCCAACATGTAAGATTTGATAGTTGATTAATTAATGTACCCCAATAGGATGATGTGATAATTTAATAAGACTAAATTATTTATTGATGTATTTGCAAGCATATCTTAAATATTTAGCCTATGATATATTAAATATGAGATAGATGAAAGAAAGTTGTTAGGCTAACGTAAAATAGATGTGTTGATTGTATAGCTAATTTTTAAATAATTAAAAAGACACACATAAAAAAAAACACATAAGGATGCATAAAGTGATGAAAAGATAAATAGGATTGGAATAAAATAATAATGAAATTGAATTTGAAGAATAATGATATAATGGTGGCTGAGTTAACCCCATAAATTGAACGTAACTGAGCATTGCCTACATAGTCCAAATGGACCTTAGGCCATTGTAGTTCCCTCAAGGATGGGATAAATATAATGATAAAAATAAGATATATGAATGAGATTAAGTTGAAATTTTTCAAAGAGGAATAAAATTATGCAATGTAGTTAAATATAACCAAAATGATTGGATTGATGATTTGACAAGGGAATAAGTCTCCATGGGAGTGAAAAATTAAATATAAGCCTCAAGCACTTAATTTTTAATGTAGCACATGATGGTATGTACCATTATGTTCTATTCATAATGTGAATAAGGACTGACCCTTGATCCAATATAAAAATAACATAAACACAACATGATATAGAAAAATTAAGTTGACATTGTTGTCATATGTTAAAGGATGGAATCAAGGAGAATATCAAGGAATCATCCTATTAATGCATATGGATTGATTTAATGTACAAAAATAAAGTAAATAAATAAAAATAATAAAAACACACACACACAAAACTTGAAAATAAAATAAAAATAAATCATCTTATATTTAACCAAGCCAAAATGCATGAATGAAGGCTCAATGAAATTATAATTGGATATATCCCCCAAAAATTATACATTCTGTTGTACCCAACATACACCCATTAATTTTTTTATAATAGGTACCCACTATGTTTTAAAAGGTCTAGGTCTATCTTTTAAGTATTCTTTCAAGGTATTTTTATATGTTTCACCTAAATTTGCTATTTAGTAAATGTAAATAAACATGTTTTACTTATTTATACTAACATACTAATAATCTTCAAAAGTTTTGCATTTACATAGGTTTATGAAACATGCATAATTTGTGAAGTATCAGGATTTATGGAAATAGGTCTTCAAAACTTCTATCTAGGATTCTATCTTTGTTAGTATTTAGTCCTTTGCACCTATATATACCTTCACAAAAAATAACTCTTTAGGATTTTTATTCATAGGTTTTGCTTAGAACTTGTATTCATAGGTTGGGCCCTCATATATTCACCACTTAGTAATGTCTTTGGAATTTATGTTCATCAAACTATCACTTTTTAGGAATTAAGTATTTAAAAAAAATCATTTTGACACTTTCTCTTCAGAGAAAATGTTCAAAATTTGTATTTCAAAATTTACATTCCAAAATTTGGGCTTCAAGATTTTTGATCTTTTGAATTTACTCTTTAGAAAAATTGTTCAATAAAAATGATAGGTGAAAGTGCTTGTAAAAAGTGTTAAAATAATTTTTTTCCATTTTCTCTTCAGTAATAGGTATTTATAAATTTTGTGTTTCATCAAAACTATTATGTAAAAGTGTTTAGAAATTTTATTCAAAAATATTGTTCACTTTGCAAGAACTTAGGTTAACACTATTTTAATGCAAAATTTGACTCCCAACTATTGAGATCCTCCATGGAATAAATAAAATAAAATGAAAAGAGTGATAGAACAATACTTATTAAAATGCAATTGCATGGCATTCTCTTGAACATCTATATCATCTACGTGGCATACCCACCAAAATGAAGTGACAACGTTAAAAATGAACAAGTCAATAAAGTTTATAGATGTTGGAGATTAATGATGCATGAAATGAAGATGAAAGCCATATATATATATAAATTAATTAATTGAAAATAAATTTCATGCTCATTGACCACAAAATAACTCTAAGATTACTTGCCTCCTTGACAACAAGGCCTAGCTACCTGCATTTTGATTATGAAGTGCATCTAGAAGAGTCAACCCTATATATATATATATATATATATATATATATATATATATATATATATATATATATATATATATATATAAATTAATTAATTGAAAATAAATTTCATGCTCATTGACCACAAAATAACTCTAAGATTACTTGCCTCCTTGACAACAAGGCCTAGCTACCTGCATTTTGATTGTGAAGTGCATCTAGAAGAGTCAACCCACTAAATTAAAGAAATATAACTTTGTCATCTTAGTGAACTAACTACGGAATCCTCATCTTATAATTTCAAAGGATCCCTTCCACCATCCAATTTATTTATTAATGATTCAAATGAATACAAAGACAATGCTTTTGAACCATTAGTATTCAACAATGAGTACCTAAATTAATAAGCATTGTGCAAAGTTATTAATTATGTAGATGCACACACTTGAAAGGATAATTTTACACTATTATAAATAAAATTGGATATGGACCTTTTCCCTCTCAAGTGATAGGGATTGCATTTTGTATTGGCCAAGCCTAAGGTTATGCCATGCATAGACCTCCTACAAGACATGTTCTTCTCTAGAAAAGTGAATAGGGGCACAATCTTACACCACCTAGAGCAAAAACTCATCATCACTTACATCTTAAGAGATGAATTCCAAAGGTATTTATCCCTACCTATCATGAATGATATATACAACTTACACATAGTGGTTACATGGAAAAAGGAGAACTCAATTGATAAAATATTGATTAAATGGATCATTTCTAGGGAGATCATTATCTTTAAAGATTAATGACTATTTCTTATAACTAAATTTTGGATGGGAGTCCATACTAGGATAGCCTTCTTGAATCAATTATATGGCTACCCCAAAATTGATCTCCTTAACCTTGAATGGGTTCCACTGCTAGATTTACTAATGACCTCAGAGCTAACATTTACTCTAGGAGAGGTAATGAGTGTGAATATATGAAAACAATTTCTGCACAAGGACAAGAGGCCTTCAAGAGGATATTTTTATTTTATTCCATACCTTCTATGCATTGTGTTATGAATAATATATATGCACAACAAGTTACTCTAGATCCTAGATCTAGATTTCATTAAGAATAGTATATGTGATTCATATTCTTTTATGCACATATAAACCTATACCATGAACATAACCTACATTGTAGAGGGCATATACCCTCAGGTGTAGAGGAACATTAATGAGTCCCCATTACCCAAGGTATCTAAGAGTATTTTAGACACATTAATAGCCTAAGGGTACTGCTACATGTATCTTGACTACATAGTGATTATGGTTACTGGCCACAAGGTTAAACCCTACATCTCCCCAAGCATGTAACAAAGAAATTAGAAGAGTAGGAGATCGTATAACAAATATGGTGGGGAATTTATGAATATTTGAAGAAGAAGAAGAAGAAGAATAGTGCCTTCCATAGCTCTAATATAATGATTGGAATAATGTGTTACATTAATCGTAAGAACTTTTGGGAGGCTAACAGATACAAATAATACTACTTTATCAGTCACACTACCACATAGATAATCAGACCCTCATGGTAAAGTTCAAAATAGTATTCAAGGCCTTGGTATTCCATAAAAACATGAGCCTTATGACCATGATTTCTTATTTCTTAATGCCAACAGTTATGCCCACATTCATCTTATTGCTACTTCAACCCAAGATACCATGAGTTTATAAGTCTTAGCTACATCCACTCAAAAGGGTTTCCTCATAGTTGAAAAGGTTATTATTTATTATAAGAGTAATCTAAGAGATTAAATCCATCCAATGAGTCAAACTATTGAAGCAACATATACATAAGGACCATCAGGGGAGCAATAATCTCTAGGAGTTGAGTCTATATATGAAGATGAGGAGATATAAATAGACAAGGCCTTAAACCTCCAAGACACCAAAGTCAAGGCACCACTATATGGAGATCAATTAGGTGAGGGTGTAACCCCTAATATCATTATAACTCCTTCAATTTATACTATTAAAGTTGCATATTTTTTCTCCCCTGTGTATGTTGGTTATTTTGTTCCCATTTCTCTCAATCCTATCATTTCCCTTTCCCTAGTGGTGCCTAATGTAGAAGTTGTTTCCTCTGAGCCATGTGTCCAACCATCCATGGTTATCCTAAAATTAGAAGATGTTTCCTCTACCTTTATTATTTCCACTTCCTCAATAATTCCTACTATTCCAATTATGGACTCACCATTTGTTTCCCCCACTTCTACTATGGTAACCTCAACCATAATCTCAAAAACCCCTAAGACTAAAAAGCCATCATCCAAAAAATCTTGGGGAGCATTAGTAAGTCCATAGCTACATGTGTCATCCAGTTAATTAGGATTACCAATGCCTTCTTCTAGTTCTTCCTAAGTTACTACTGTAATATAATCAAAGACGGATAAGAAAAAGATGCAAGTGTATATGGTCCACCCATTACCCCAAAATGGTGGTATGGATTAGTCTAAGATAATTTTGCCTTCCCTTCTAGACACATTACTTGAAGAGGCCCTAAAGTAGTATTCAATGGATTTTTTGGTTAAGACTATAACTTAGGACACTTAACTAAGGGAATCAATGCAACTAGTCATCCCATAATGGGTAGCATATTTAGAATCATAGTCTTCTTAAAGGCCAAACCTTATAATCACAGAGATTCCCATAGTAACCTCCATTTTTGAAAAATCCACATGGAGTATCCAAAGGGTGAAGAAGAGAAAGATTGAAGATGATGTCAAAAGGGGGACAAATTTGGAGGAAATACATGATGTGTTCTCCATATTAAAGAGGAAGAATAGGAAATTAGGGAAGTCTCCCTATATTGAGGTTTTCAAATCTTATTTTGAGACACATAAGGATGCCCTACTTGATCCCTGAAAAACACTAGAAATGAAGGAGATACAAAAATAATTAGAGTAATTTCTTATAAAAAATAGCCCATGTTCTTATAGATATTGAAATAGATGTGCAAAGTGTAGGTTCAATACTATATAAAATTTTGGAGGCCATTACTTTAATGAGGGATAAATTATCCCCTCAAATCATTGAAGCTTCTAAATTATTTAATTCTTTAAAATAAGATGAGAATAAGCTGAAAGTCCTCATTCTTTACACAACAAATAAGGCATATGAATATCTTAATTTGATGACACCATTAGAGCCTTCAAATTCACTCAACCTAGTTGTCATATGGACACAAGAAATAAGGGAATGGGTCACAACAATAGAATCAATAATGCTTGAGTGTGAAGAACATCAGAACCTCATTTTTAAAATTATAGAAGAGTTTAATCTCTCACATGTGAAGGACTCTATATGAAATATAATAAGTAGCTCTGGTTTTAAAGAGATTCTCCAACAATCCTTAGGTGGATTTAAGCATAATCTATAGGGATTGACATTGGAGGATATTGAATTTGAGTTGAATTTAGTATGGAATAATGTCACTAAAGTGGATATATTGTGCATTAAATTTAGGAGCACTAAAGATTAATATGCACACCTAATAGAAAAAACAAATAGGGTACACAAACCCCCCTGTTTGAACATGGATATCATAAAATACCAATATGATGTTAGCTTTAAGTATTTTCAAGAATTAGAAGCCAAAATGAAAGCTAACACTCCAGCCACCACTTCACTATCTACCACAATGATAAGAAGTGACAAACAATACCTTAGTTGTTAAAGGATAATTTTTAATGTAGTCATGCATATATGATTAATCTATGTAATTATAGTCTATGTATGAATGTAAAAGTTAACCTAGGCAATTTTTAAGCATGCACACATTACATGGTATTATATAGGCAAACTTACTTTATAACATAGTTGTAATTAATTGTAAGTAAACATGCAATTTTTGCATTAAAATTAGAACTGAATTTCTAACTACTTGATGTATCTTTGAGTATGCATGAACTTGGATGATGAGGAGACCCATCCCAAAGTCTATATATACATGTAATACCTTATTTCAAAGGGATAAAAATTTATCAATATTAGAATAAATCATTTTGATATTCATGCAACTATGTGTATGTATTTTCCTTCCATTTTTATGTAATTAAGGTTTTATTTCCCTTGTTTATTGTAATTTAGTAATTTGAAGTGTGAAAAAGCTATTGATAATTTCATTTGTTATCATTTATATCTATCAATTTTAGATGTGCAAAAGCTATTGAACATTTAAAAAGTATTATTGATTTTAAGTAACTGGCCAACTTTTTTAATTTTATAAGTATGTAAGAGTGCTTCCCTTTGATATAGTATTTTAGTTGAGAGCCATAACTTCCATAGATACCCTTCTATTCTGATCTATAATTGGCTGAGTAAGGGTGTGCAACCACTACTCTAAAAGGAGAAACCTTCATTTGAGACCCTTAAGTTTCCTATACCAATTCATCCTAGACTACATAAATATATTAATATATGAGTGTGAAACAACTATAAGGAACACACATTAGTTCTAGAAACACTTGTCCATAAAGAAACTATTGAGCTCAACATACCCCCATTTCTAAAAAATGAGGACCCTTGTGTCAAGGTCTACAAATTTGTGTTTTGAATTGAATATCCCACTTGATCAGATTACCATTATCATGTTAGAACATAATACTTATTTGAAGTTCATGCACACCAATGACTTGATTGACATAATTTCATATTATTCTAGTTTTACCCCATCTAATGTGATGAAAGGTTATTTCATGTATTTCTAGGTTGTAAGTTTAAGGGAGTCTTGATTGTGTGGACAATGTTTAGAGTTTTGTACTTTGATGTTAATTTGACCATTTATTTTGATTATACACTAGTACTTTAATTGATTAATTAAATTCATGTTTGGATTTTATAAAAACCCTTAGTCTAATTATTTTATCCAGATTTATTTTAGATTGAATTCAAATTTTACATGGGTTCATTTTATTCAACTTATGTAAGATCGTTTATTATGTCTTAGACTTAGTTTAAATTCTATCATAAGGTTCTAATAATATTTATTAACATAACCAAAAACTTAATATAAAATTTTATGGTAAGTCCTTTATATCCTAAAAACCCCACCTAGTCTATTTTATTTTTTGCATGGACTAATATTCTTATGGATCACTTTGTTATATTTCATACTTAGTCTAAAGTTTTATCCTAAGTTTTAATCATGTTTATTAGCATGACTAAAACCTTAGTCTAAAAAATTTATCCTAATTTTTTGATATTCCCCAAGCCCTAACTTATTTTATTATTTCATTTACCATAGGAATGAATTAACATGAGGATGCCAAGTGCCAACATCTTGGGAGCTCACTCAAAATATCAATGGTACGTGGGTACCCACTTGGGTTAAAATATTAAAGAACTTATATCAATCATGAGAGTGACAAGTGTCACCATCTTGAGAGCTTTAGTTGATGATTGATAGCACATGAACATTTACCTGAGTTAATAAGTAAGGCACCCCTTGAGGAAACACCAAGCTGAAAAGTGTCACAATTTTAGTATAACGAAATCAAACTAGCTAATAACACTCAATCTCTTGAACCAAGATCAATGGAGCATATTGATCAATGCAAAGCAAATCCAATAGTGTGAGATAGAGTTGACATTTAAATGAACCTAAGTTAAATATGGTAGTGTCAAGTGTCACAACCATGGTGAATCAAATAGAGATCAACCATTAGAGTTTATCTTCTTGGATGATGATCAATGGTGTGAAGTAAGGTCGACTTTTCAAAAGGCCTAGAATGAATGATAAGCTTTCGTGTGGTGTGAAAACATTCAACTGAGTTCCTAAGATAAATAGGAAGACTATAGAGCTACCAAGTGGAACAATTTTGGGAACTTTAAGGAAAATCAATGACCTATGATGAAACCAAGGCTAGGAGGTTATTACACATGAAGGTGACATGTGTCTAAAAGTGACAAATGGTCAAATTTTCAAAATTAATGAGTAGGATGACATGATGATGCCACATATGCTGAACACATCATATTCAAATATTTTTTGGACCCTAAGGCCTCAATGTTATAAATGTTCAATCAAATTAAAATCTAAGGCATGAAATTCATTATTCAAACTTGATTTCTACCATTGAATCTGTGTGTAAACCTTCTAAAATCCCTTTAAGTGTTCAAATTACCCTAAGTGCCTCTGCATTCACTATAAATTGAGACAAAGGATTGAATTATTTTCTACAATTAGATAATTCAATTAAAATCAAAGTAATGGTAGCACATAAGAATGTTTCAAATGAGGATGTTGAGATCTATCTAACCACAAATGCTAGAGTATAAATAATTAAGGATATCGAGCTTGGTGCTAATGTTTTAAACACAATAGATAATAACAAGTCAAAATTGTTTTGGATAATTGAGAACCAACTCACTATTACTAGGGAAGAGGAAAAGAATCTCTCTACTAAGAGGTTGTATGATGATATAGTAGAAATATAGATAAGTAGTCTACATTATGAAGTAGTGAAACCAAAGGTACTCCACTCCATTGACATTCTTGCTCCCATTTTAAAAGAAACTAAGATAGACATGGGCATGATTATTTTTGAACATACTCATAGGAAAGTGGCTTATATTTTTGCTAATAATTTTAAGTCATACTACAAGCTTCCCAAACCCCAAATTAACCAAACCTCAATCAATTCCTTAGATAAAGAATATAATTTGAAGGACATCTTAGCCATGTGGTTAGATTTTGGGAACTAAGTCTTTTCAAAATTCAATAAGAAAATCCATATTAGTTAGTTTAGACTACGGGTTAGGATGATAATGATAATATTGAACAAATTATATGAAAATGAAACCACTACATATGTAGACCCAGTGTGGGTGCCCATAGTCTAATTCATTATTGAAAAGGTAATTATCCCTCCTCTAGGTGAAATAATTAGTATTTCCTTGAGTAGGCAAATATATGTAATTAAGAATAAGAAGAAGACCTAGTTATATATGATGTCTTATTTATTATATGCCATATGTGTAACAACAAATATCCCAAACTAAAAAGAATGGTCACCTAGTAGAATGCAAACTATTTCACAATACTATTCTAAGATGCACATCTTCAAATATAAGGATCATATTCAATTTATATGTGATTGTGTCTATCCAACACTAAGTGAGGCTATAATTAGAGTCCTAATGATGAAAGTAAGACATTTTATCAAGAAATCAATTGAAGCTATGGGTGATATTTAGATGTATCTAGATTATATAGTCATAAAAATTGAGGGAACTCAAAATTATCCCCTCAAGCTACCTATTCATGTTCTTGATAAACTAACTGATCAAGAGGTGGCATACCAGATATTTCATGGTGTTAATGGCATATACAAGACTAAGAGAAAGGGACTCCTTGATATCCTCCCTATGATAATAGGCCACACTATATTAAAATAATGGGATAACATTAAGGCAACATCTAAGCATAGATCATCTTTCAATTTATAGTTGGATGAGCTTAGACAGTGGAACCCTTATGGAAGACTCAAAGATTATTTAAAAATTAAAGGAATCATGAATGTGCCCTATGATCATGATCTTGGTAAATTTGACCCTATTTACACCAAGGCATCAACTTACCTTAAAGTCACTAGAAGGTTAAAGGAACAAAACCTAATGCCTAAGTCTAAAATAGAGAGGAATCAAAATGCAAATTAGTGGTGAACCTTATAGACCTCCATCAGTTAGTACATAGGTAGAGACAAAAACTTGAAGAGAATAGGCCTAAGAAAAGAAGGCCAAATGAAACCCTTTCAATTTCATCAGTTCATAAATTCCCCAAAGTATCAACACATGAAGTACATCAAAAATAATTTCATATGATATCATTAGTCCCTAATGAGACTATTAAATATGCTTTAAAGATGCTATCTATGACATACATAGAGTCAGATGATGAAGAGTGAGAAAGTGTTGTATAAGTCAAGTAGGACAAAGGAAAGTCTCTAGATTCGGTCCCTATTGACACTCCAAAAAAAAGTTGAGACTTCCATAGTCTCAAAGACTAAGATACCTAAAGTGACCTTCACTACTCCTCTAAGTAAAGTCAATATTCTAGTGAAGAGAATATATTATATGGACCACCAATCTTAGAATGGTTAATTTATGAACCAAAGTTGGGGACAATACTTACTATGCATCAACCTGGGGCCTTGGTTAAAACTATCGACATCCTTATCCATCAAGAGCTTAAGCCATGGATAGTTTCTCTACAAGAAGAGGAGGTAAGGAGATTAGCCACACTAGGTGATTTAATAGATTCATCACAAATGGAGATACTAGTTTCATAGGTGACCCAATCTAGAGTTGGAGTCAAGTTTGATCCAAGCACTAATAGTTTGCAAAGGGCAACTAAAAAGACTATCTTGGTAAGTGGATAAGAGATTGTTTATCAAAACGTAGAACCATTAAATAACTTGACTCAAAAATAAAAATAGAGGTTTGATGATAATTGAATAAGACCTCCTAGAATTAGCTCAAGCTCAATCAAAGTAGCTATAAGTAACTATTAAGGGCTTGAAACAACAAAAGAAGAACTTAGAATAATATTCTATTCTATCTATTTGAGAAGCTATGATCAATATGTTTGAAGCCACTTTATATGACATGTTTAATTATTTGAAATCAATAAGATCCAGATAGGATGTGGTGAGCAAGTAGAGTACCGTGGCCATGAACTAAGTGACTCAATGTCAAGATTCATATAACAAGGCAAAAGACTTGGTCAATATTTTGGCAAAATACCGATTTCCTATGTTTAAGAAAATTAGCCTAGCCCATTTGAATATGGCTATGGTTGTATTAATATAGAATATTAAGGGTTTGAGAAAATGGTCTAAGAGCCTAAAGGATATTTATATGGATGGCAGATAGCTAGAGAATATAATTATTCATATAATGGGGAGTTTGATCATATACCCAACTACATTCAATCTTATTGGCTTAATCAATGGTGAGGAGTTCAAACACAGGGCTACTCAAGTCATGTAAGAAGTAAAGAAATAAAGCCAAGGAAAAATAGGGGCAAACAAAAAAAGATCTATGACATGATCATATCTATAGAAGAGAATACTAGTGATGATAGAAGCAATGAATACAGATGATAAAGACTTCAGAGGCTTGGCAAGTCAAGAAGATGATATTTTCATTGAACCTAACATCAGCCTCAAGTTGATTGATGGATAACATGATAATAAAATGAAGATACTATAGCAAAACAAAGGACGACAACAATAAAGGATCCCCAAAGTCAAATTTGTTGACTTAATCATATTCTATTTATAGCTAACTTGTATATCATTTTGAAAATGGGAATATTCTTTAGAAATCCATGTTCATCTTGTATAGTTAATTATTTATTGGTTAGTCCATTTTGTAAATTATCTATTTCTAGAATGTTTTATAAGGACTATTTTCCATGACACTTGTATAATTGTCATTTGACATGGCTGACTGACATACCCCCTTAAGTCTTCTATAAAAGGGGTATTATCATTTTTAATTGTGAGGGGGGAGTTTTTGAGCAAAAATGTTGTGTAAACTTTGAGCAATTAATATAAGAAAGGAATTATAAAAAGATTGTCCAGTAGTTGTTTGTGTGTTTTCTATTATGGTTGTTATCTCAATTATCTATTTGGATATTCAAGCTTGAATTATTTTTATGGATTCCAGATGTGTACACTTGAATACAAAGTTTTTAATTTGTGTTTATGCTAGATTGATTAAAATATTTTAGGTTCATTTTTTATTCTTCGATTTTCTTGTAGATGTGCTAATGTATTTTGCCTATAGGGTAAATCTTTAAATTGAATTCAGTTATTATTTGCATTATTTGTACTATCCTCAAATGTTTGCTTGATATATGATGGGATTTGAGCTTTAGATATTTAATATCATATATTGGTTTAAGTGCATATTTGGATGAAATTTAAACTTGATCATAATGTCTGGATTGAAAATCAAAACATCTTCTTTCTACCCTACCCTTCCTTTCTGATCATTTTTTTTATCAAGTCACTTTAGTTTTTCTTTCATTTTGAATATCCATGTTAGCTTAGAAACTCACTTTAGTTTAAATTTAATTGTGATTATCCATGATAGTTTAGATTTTATACTTTGGTTATGATCATAATTCATTTCACTTAGTTCAAATTACTTCATATTTCACAATCAAGTGATTATACCATGGTTTCTCCCAACTACCAAACTATTACATTATATATTTTTTTAAATAGTTCATTTGCTTTACCGCTATTCCACCAAAGATATCAAGAATATCAAAAACTAAAACTCATGCAATGTATTATTTGAATATATAAATAAGAAGTGTTTCTTAAACACTTTGGACCCATGTGATACACTTTTAGGAATCAATAGGAAAGGTTTCACTAGTGCTAGAAGGAGGGCCTTAGTTTACTCTTTGTAAATTTGAACTATATTTGCTAGTTTTGGTGAATTTTGTTCAAATATCAATGAATCCTTTACATATTTGTGTTTATTTTAGCTCAATTGTGTAAATATCATTGATATTCATGGTTTTAGACTAGTCTTTAAGTTTTTTCAATTAAATATAGTTATTCTTTGAAGGTATATTATAAATTTTGGTAAAGATACATTAAACTTTGTGAATTCAACATATTTGAGGTTAGTGATAGTGGTTTTTTTCAAATATTGATTGATTATTTTCAAATTTGATTTTATTTGAGCTTAAAAGCATGAAGATCACTCAGTCATAAGATCATAAACATATTTGAGCTAATTCAGTTAAAGATAGTTATCCTTTGTCATTATTTACACGAATTTGTGAAAAAATTGTTTAATGTGTAAGTTTGGTTGTTATTATTTTCAAAGGTAAGGTTTGCACGTCATATTTTAAATAATATTTAAATTTCACAAGTTGGAATTGCCAAGAATCAGGACTAGGTCACATTCAGAGACATGAGTACCTCTCCTTTCATTAGAAATTCATAAGAGAGTGAGATCAGGTAAAGGTAAGCACAAAATTTCAAAGTCCCAATCAAATTTACTAGTTTATGGTGGTAATATGTTCAAATATTATCAAGGTATGGCCTAGTGATGATCTTCTATCAATGTGTCAAGTATAGTACATGATCTTCCTCAAAATATTGAGCTATATTTTCCCTCTTTTAGTCCTTTTGGTGTTATGACTACTAAAGAACATATCAACAACTTCAATGCTACTTTAACACTTTTAAATGTTGCTCATGAAGATGTTTCATGTAGATTATTTCCATTTAATTTAAGAGATGCATCATATGAATGGTTCCTTAACCTTCTTGAGAATTATTTTATCATTTGGAACAATTTTAATGATTATTTCATTAATCAATTTAGCAAATCCATTAGTCCATGTGTCCTTTATCAACAATTCACCACTATAAAGAGAGATTCAAATGAGCCCATAAGATATTTTAATGATATATTCTAGAATATGTATAGTATAACCATAGCTCCTTCTAAAACTAGTGAATATTTAGCTTTAGAAATCTATAAAGATGTTGTTGATCCCATGACTTTTGTGTTTCTTAAAATATCTACAAATATCATTAACACATTAGGCTTGGACTATGTTAAAGATATGGTAATTAATGACTAGATGCAACCCTAAGGTTTAATGGAATATGATATTTTAAATGTTAATCATAATCTTCATATTCCAAATGTCATTCCTAATACCAATCAGAATATGCTTGCTTTAAATCAAACACTAGTGTTGAATCAATTACCCTTGAGTCATGCTCATCCTAGTCAAAACTTTAGATTCTTAAACAACACTGCAAGTGGATTTCATGCATAATATCAAAGAGCTTTGATGCCAACTACTAGTTCTAATACTCAAATTCATAATTTTGAGGGACCTAAAATTGAAAATGACTCTATTCTCAAAATGGTTTAGAAGTTAAGTTTCTTTAGTTGAAAAAATAAGTAGGTAATACTAGGGAAATTCTAATAGAAATCATTCTTTTAAAAGGTATAAAAAACCTAAAAATAGGTTTCATAATAGCCATAAAAACAATAAAAATAATGAATCATCTACAAATAAAGATATACCTGAGATGAATTTATGCCATATAGCTTCAGATGATTATTTTATGATACATAACACCACACAACATGGTGAATTAAATTGTGTGGAATTTTTGTGATGTTTTTGAAGCATATCAATATAAAATGGATATAGTTGAAGTTATTTCTAATAAGGATAATACTGTAGTTACATCTATATCTTTAGGGACATCTAGATTTTCTAAATCAACTCTTATGGTGAAAACTTTTGATTTTCCACTTCAAGATGAAAATAAACCTAAAGATACTCTAGATGGAAATATAACCTTTCAAGATGAGAAGCCCTATGAACAAGGTTAGATATCTATGGTAACACTAATGGAATTTTCCCATTTTATTAAATATGTTTAGGGATCTACTATACCAATCATGAAAGAAGAGCCTGTCTTTTCTGAAATAATCAAAGAAGATGAGTTACAAGATATTTCTCAAGAACTTGTAGTTGTTAATATGGATAAAATATAGTTTTATCCTTCTTCAAAAATCATCTATGAAGATAATTCATATAAGGACATTTCTAAAATTGAGGATATTCCTAAATAAGATGACCAGTGGTAGCATTTGTATCATGATTTATTTAAAGAAATTAAGGAATTTTAAGAGGGAAACGTTATTCTAGAGACCCCAAAGCAAGAAGATTTGGAACTTGATTGGATAAAAGAGATGTCATTATTTACAAAATATGAAGATAAAGCAAGCATAATGGATGAAATATTTTCATATGACCCCTTTAAAAAGTTATAAATATGTGATCAACATAATTCAAATGGGAAGAATCCAAATGAATTTCATATCATTTCAATTGGTCATGAGGAAGATTTTTGGAATGACGTGGGGAATATTTATGCAAAGATTGATATTCAATACTAACCTCAAATACAACCTAAGGAAGACATTAATCCAAGCATACCAATTGAGTTACCAATACCATCATTAAATAATGTATTACAACCAGGTCATTATCAATCTATGAATGGAGAAGAATTAAAACTTTTGATGCAAGAAAGAAGAATTTAGGAGGAAGATGATTAGGTCTTAGATTCATATCTTTGATCACTATATTTAATAATGTTGATAGGAAGACAAGCTACATCACCCAGAAGACACAAACACTCAAGTGATCTTATCCAATAGAAGATACCATCAAAAGGAAATAATCATGCTTTAAGGCTTTATGGTAAATTAAATAATTTCCCATTTGATCTTGGGGGAAATCTTATTTGAGTAATATGTAAGGCTAATATAATTAATATAGGTAGGCTTTAGATGAGTTTATTTCATGTTCTTTCTTGTTCCTAGTTTATACATAGTTATTGTGAATATTTTTTTCTTGTTGTTTGTTTGTTTCACTTGGTGTGTTTTCTCTCAATAATTTGTTCCTTGCTTTCAATAAGTCTTTTTCAAGATAGTCCTCAGCTCAAGATACATCTAGATTCTCAAAATAATTTCTCAAATTAGGAAGGTAGATATGATCCTTAAGCATTGGTTGACCATGGATTTTGGAAATGTGAGATTAATATCATAGTTTTGAGAAATTGGTGAAGAGTAATGAGTAGGTTAATTGCTCAATAAAATCTTAAACCTTGTTATGATATAAGTTTGATTCTAATAAGGATTAAACATGTTGAATGCAAGTTTTAATCATTATTAAAAATTCATTTTAGCACTTAAAGAACATTATTCCCCATGAGGAAGTTTATAACCAAGGATGATTGTCTGAAGATCAAACATTTGACCAAATCCTAAAACTTGGTTAATTATGGCTCCCAACCTTTTCTAGAAAGTCAAATATGTCTAAAAAATACAAAAATAAGATATTTATTACATAATTAAAAAGCTTTTTGAGTAAAGGTGATTCTAGTAATCTCCATCGGGGCTATGGATACTTGGATGGTAGTGGAACAAGGCCTTGAGTAAAATGACAGGCATCTCTATTAGGGCTATGGATGCTTGGCTGGCAGAAAAGCAATGCCCAATCCTTCCCTTTCAAAATCATGATTCTTAATTAATGTCCAAATATGCTACATTTGAATTTTAATGATTAAATAAATGAATTATAGAAGTTATTTTCTAAATCCTATGGCAACCAATAAGTTGAATCAAATCACACACACATCATGACTAAGTTTTGATGTTTGATCCTAATTTTGTATGTGTAAAACTTGTTTTAACCATGGATTGATCTTAATGATGGTAGTCAATCAATTGTAATAAGTAGCTTAGTTATTATTATAAACCAATAATATATTAATTATAACATATCATTATGTTTCCCCTCAAAGTTGTCATTTGTTGAGTTCAAAGTACCCCCATTTCTAAAAAATGAGGACCCTTGTGTCAAATTTTGAAAATTTGTGATTTTAATTAAATATCCCACTTGATAAAATTTCCATTAGCATGTTAGAACATAATATTTATTTAATATCATCCACACCAATGGCTTTATTGACATAATTGCATATGATCCTAGTTTTAGCTTATCTATTGTGACTAAAGGTTGTTTCATGTATTTCTAGGTTACAAGTTTAAAGGAGTCCCAATTGTGTGGAAAATGTTTAGAGTTTTGCACTTTGATGTTAATTTCACCCTTTATTTTGATTATATCCTAGTCTTTTAATCAATTAATTAAATTCATGTTTAGATTTGCTTAAAACCCTTAGTCTAGTTATTATAGCTTAAGTTCTTTTATATTGATTCAAATTTTACGTAGGTTCATTTTATTAACTTTATGTGGGAATTTTTAGTATGTAATAGACACTTTAAATTTTATCCTAAGTTTATAATCATGTTTATTAACATGACCAAAACCTTAGTTTAAAATTTTACACTAATTCCTTTATATCCTGAAAACCCCACCTAGTCTATTTTACTATTTACATGGAATAATATTCCTATGGATCACTTTGTTATATTTAATACTTAGTCTAAAGTTTTATCCTAAGTTTTTATCATGTTTATTAACATTACTAAAAACTTAGTCTAAAAACTTTATCCTAAATTCTTTATATTCCCCAAACCCTAACTTAGTCTATTTTTTCATTGCCCATAGGAATGAGTCAACGTGAGGATGCCAAGTGTCAAGATATTAGGAGCCTTCTTTAAATATCAATGGTATGTGGGTGCCCACTTAGGTAAAAATTCTAAATAACTTATATCAAGTGCAAGAGTGACAAGTTTCACCATCCTGAGAGCTCAGGTTGATGATCAATAGCACATGATCATTTTCCCAAGTCAATAAGTAAAGTATCCCATGAGGAAATGTTGATGTAAAAAGTGTCACAATTTTGGTAGAAGGAAAGAAAACCAACCAATAACACTTGATCTCCTGAACTAAGATTGATGGAGTGCATTGATCAGTGTAAATCAAATCCAATGGTACAAGATGGCATTGACATTTCAATGAACCCAAGTTAAATGTGATAGTGACAAGTGTCACAACCATTGTAAATCAAAAAAAGATCAAACAATAGTGTTCAACCTCCCAAATCATGATCAATGGTGCAAAGTAAGGAAAATTTTTCAAAGGGACCAAAATGAATGATAAGTTTCCTTGTGATGCAAAAATTTCCAATCGAGTTCCCAAGGTACATAAAAAGCCTATAGAGCTTCCAAATGGAAAAATATTGGGAAATTGAAGGAAACTCCATGGTCTACAATGAAGCCTAGGATAGGAGGTTATTACATGTAAAGGTGACACATTTCCAAAAGTGATAAATTGTCACATTTTAAAAATTAACAAGAAGGATATCACAGTGAATCAACATAGGTTGAGCACATCATATTCAGAGATTTTGTGGACCCTAAGACATGAAAGGTATAAATGTGAAATCCAATCAAAGTCTAAGGCATGAAGATCATTGTTCAAACTTTATTATCACTATTGAAGCTCTACATAAACCTCCTAAAATCCCTAGAAGTGTATGGCTTACCCTAATTTCCTTTGTGTTCATTGTAAATTGAGCCAAGGGATTGAATTATTATATGAAATTAGATAATTCAATTAAAATTAAAGCAATGGAAACATATAAGAATGTTTTTAAGGAGGATGTTGAGTTCTATTTGACCATAGATGCTGGAGGATGAGTGTTCAAGGACACCAAGTTCATTGCTAATGCTTTAAACACAAGAGATAATAATTGGTCAAATTTGTTTTGGATAATTGAGAACTAGCCCATGATTACTAGGGAAGAGGAGAAGAGTATCTCTACTAACAGGCTGTATGATGTTATATTAGCAATCCAGATGATTGGTCTACATTATGCAGTAGTGAAACCATAAGTACTCCACTACATTAACAATCTTACTTTCATTTTTAAGGAAAATAAGGTAGACAATGGCATGATTATTAATGAACATACTCATAGAAAAGTGTCTTATATTTTTTCTATTGCTTTTGAGTCATACTATAAGCTACCCAAACCCTAAAATTGACCTAACCTTGATCAATTCTTGGGCTAAAGAGCATAATGTGAAGGACATCCTAGCCATGTGGTTGGATTTTGGGAACCAAGTATTTTTAGACTTTAATAATAACATCCATATTAGTCAATTTAGGCCAAGGGTTAGGATGATAATAATAATGTTGAACAAATTGTTTGTAAATGCAATCACTACATATGTAGACCCAGTGTAGGTACCCATAGTCTAATTTATTGTTGAAAATATAATTTTCCCTCCTTTAGCTGAAATACTCAGTATCTCCTTGAGTAGGTGAATATATGAAATTAATAATAAGAAAAATACCTAGTTCTAATGTCTTATCTCCTAGATGCCCTATGTGTAATAACAAAGATCCCAAACTAAAAAGAATGGTCACCTATTGGAACACAAACTATTTCACAATACTATTCTAAGTTGTACATCTTCAAATATAAGGATCATATTTTATTTATATGTGACTGTATCTACCCAAAACTAACTGAAGTTATAACTAGAACCCTAATTATGAGAGTAAGCCCTTTTATCTAGAAATCAATTGAAGCTATGGGAGATATTTGGTTGTATCTAGATTATATAGTCATAATAATTGAGTGAACTCATAATTGGCCCCTCAAACTACCTATTCATGGTCTTGATAAGCTAACAGAGCAAGAGGTGGCATACCAATTATTTCATGGTGTTAATGGCATATGCAAGACTAAGAGAAAGGGACTCCTTCATAGCCTCTCTATGACAATAAACAAGACTATATTAAAATAATGGGATAATATTGAGGTAGTATCCAAGCATAGATCATCCTTAAATTTATATTTGTATGATCTTAGATAGTGGGACCCTTATGGAAGATTCAAAGAGTATTTGAAAATCAAAGGAATTCTAAATGGGCCCTATGATCATGAGCCTAGTACCTTTGAGGCTATTTACACTAAGGCATCAACTTACCTTAAAGTCACTAGAAGGTTTAAGGAACACAACCTAAGGCCTAAGTCTAAACTAGAGAGGAATCAAAAGGTGGATGACAAATGGAAATTGGGCCCTAGACAATATCATTTGATTAGTGGTGAACCTTCTAGAACTCCATCAGTTAGTACATAGGAAAAAACACAAAAACCTAAAGAGCGTATGCCTAATGAAAGAATTCTAGATGAAACCCCTTCAATTTCATTAGTTCATTAATTCCCTAAGGTAGAAACACTTGAAGTACATCAATAAGAAGTTCATATGATAGAATTAGATTATAATGAGACTATTGATATTATTCAAAGATGTTATTTATGGCATGCATAGAGTCAGATGATGAAGAGGGAGAAAGTGCTGTAGAATTCAAGTAGGATAAAGGGAAGTTGTTAGAGTTAGTCCTTGTTGACACTCGAAAAAGTAAATTTGAGACTTCCATAGTCTCAAAGACTAAGAAACTTAAAGTGACCTTCACTACTCCTCTAAGTGAAGTCAATCTATTTAGTGAAGAGAATATATTGTATTGACCACTAATCCTAGAATGGTTCATTTATGAACCAAGGTTGGGGAGAGTACCTACTATGCATCACCCTTGGTCCTTGGTCAAAGATATTGACATCCTTATCCATCAAAAGCTTAAGCCATAGATAGTTGCTCTATTGGAAGAGGAAGCAAGGAGATTAGACACACCAGGTGATTCAACAAATTCATCACAAATGGAGATCCCAACTCTAGAGGTGACCTAATTTATAGTTAGATTTAGGTTTGATCTAAGCATTGTTGGTTTGTAAAGGATGACTAAAAAGATAGTCTTGATAGGTGGAGAAGAGATTATTTATCAAAAGGTATAACCATTAACTAACTTGACTCAAAAGGAAAAATAGAGGTCTGGTGAGGATCCAATATTTGAATAAGATCCCCTAGAATTAGCTCAAGATCAGCCAGAGTAATTGAAATCAAATATTAAGGTCTTGAAACAACAAAAAAAGAACTTGGAGGAATAATCTATTCTATCTTTTCCAAAAGCTATGATCAATATTTTTGAATCCAATTTATATGATATGTTTAATTCCTTAAAATCAATAAGATATAGAAAGGCTTTGGTGAGAAAGTAGAGTATTGTGGCCATGACCCAAGTGACTCAATGACAAGATTCATACAATAAGGTGAAGGAATTGATCAATATTTTAATAGAAGACCAAATTTTTGGGTTTAAGAAAGTTAGCCTAGCCCATTTGAATATGGCTATGGTTATATTGATACAGAAGATCAAGGGTTTGAGAAAATTATGATGCATATATTAGATGGAGGATCTTTATATGGATGGAAGACAATTAGAGAATATAATGATGCATAAATTAGGGATTTTGATCACAGACCCAACTACACTCTTTCTTATTGGCTTAATCATTGATGAGGATTTCAAGCATAGGGCTACTCAAGTAATGCAATAAGTAAATAATTAAAAATAAGGCAAAACAAGGGTAGACAACAAAAGGATATTGGACATGATCATATCTATAGAAGAGAAGATTAGTGATGCTAGAAGCATCAAGGAAGTAATGAACAAAGATGATGGAGACTTTAGAGGCCTATACGATAAAGAAGATGAAATTTTCATGGAACCTATCATTAACCTCAAGATGATTGATGGAAAACATGATAATGCAATGAAGATCCTATATAAAATACAAAGGACTACAAAAAGAAAGGAGCCCCAAAGTAAAATTTGTTGACTTAAGCATATTCTTTTTGTAACTAACTTGTATATCATTTTGAGAAGGGGAATATTATTTTGTAAAGTCATGTGCATCTTGTATAGTGCATTTCTTATTAGTTAGTCTATTTTTAAAAATGTATAGTTATATAATATTGTATAAGAATAGCTATCCATGACACTTTTATAATTTTCATTTGACATGGCTAACTGACATACCCCCTTAAGTCTTATATAAAAGGGGTATTGTCATTTGTAATTTGGAGGGGGAGTTTTTTAGCAAAAACTTTATGTAAACTTTGAACATTTAATATAAGCAAGGAATTCTACAAATATTTTCCAATATTTGTTTGTGTGTTTGTTATTATGGATGCTCTCTTAATTATATGTTTAGATGTTCAGGCTTGAATTATTTTTATGGATTCTATACATGTACACTTGAATGTAAATTTTTCAATTTGTGATTATGCTAGATTAATTGAAATATCTTAGGTTCATTTCATCTTCTTTTTTTTATTGTAGAAGTACTAATGTAATTTACCTATAGGGTAAATCTTTAAATTGAGACTGGTTGTTATTTGCATTCTTTCTACTATCCTCATATGTTTGCTTGATATATGATGGCATTTGAGATTTATCTATTTTAGGCAATATATTGGTTTACATGCATAGTTAGATGAAATTTAAACTTTTTCATAATATCTAGATTTAAAATCAAAATATCTTCTTTCTACCCTACCCTTCCTTTTGCTCAATTTTTTGATCAAGTCACTTTAGTTTAGCTTTCACTGTGAATATCCATGTTAGCTTAGAAACACACTTTAGTTTAAATTTCATTGTGAATATCCATTCTATCTTAGATTTTAGACTTACGTTATGATCATAGTTCACTTAAATTAGTTAATATTACTTCATCTTTCATAAATCAAGTTATTAGGCCATGGTTGCTCCCAACAACCAAATAGTTACCTTATAAATTATGTGAAATAGTTCGTTTGCATTTCCACTATTCCACCAAAAATCAAGAATATCACAACCTATAATTCATGCAATGGATTATTTTAATCCAAAAATGAGAAGAGTTTCTTAAACACTCTAGACCCTTGTGATGCACTTTTAGGCATCAACAAAAACCAACCCAAGAAGTGATCCCTTGAAACCATAGAGCCTTTTTTCTCTCTACCCTTACCTCTTTTTAAATTTTCTTTGACTAATATTTACCCACTTTATAATATATTCCATCAATACATCCAACCTAACTAGTATTTGATTAATTTACTAGGATTCATTTCACTACAAGCATACCTGATTAGCAACATGCATGCTCAGCCTACTATTCCACTATCATGTTGTTTAACACATAACTACAACTCATGCCTTGGAGTGGAGTTTACCTCCATTAAAATTATAAAATGATAGAGGATACCTCATTAAATCTAGGGATATGCACAAAATCCACATCAATAGGAAAAACCTAGTGATATAAGGATGGCCACTCATGTGCCTTCCATAGTGGGAGGTTATCCCTTAAATTTGAGTTGCACTAGAGATACCCAAAAGAGTTACCCAATCTATGTCCAAATCTAGTCTTTTATTTTCCCATTTATCAACACATTTAAGGCCTACATCTGTACTGATTATTACCAATATACCTTAGGTTAAGACACCTTATCCATTAAAATATCAATTCCATTAATAATCCTATGGCCCAACCACTTTGGTTAGTTAGATCTACAATTACCATCCTAGGAGATGTGCACAATTTACTAAGAAATCCATCAAAATCCTAAGGCCCTAAATCAAGTGCCTCATGTTATTCAAAATGTTCTCACATTTATTTAGAATAAATTATATACATTACCTCCTCTAATTCATTTGATGCCAAATTAGAAATATGTTTATATAAACAATTAATTATAGATGAATAGTCACCAACACAACTGGTATTCAATTCCATCGAATACCATAATTGTATAGGGTGTTGATATTACCAAAGTAAAAATGGATTCTATACAAAATTGGTCTAAAAGTTGATCAATGACTTCTTGAACATGTAGAGGAAGATGAGTAATAATACTATCTAGAATAATAACTAAAATTATGGGTTTCAAAGATATAATAGACCTTTTAACTAGTCTATAAATAACATAGAATAACAATAACCCAATAAATTACCATAAATCAATTTAGTAGAAATAGCTCTACCCAATTAATGTAGAATTTATAATACATCACAACATGGTGAACTTGAATGTGTGGAATTATGTGTAGTGTTTTATATATTCCAACTAGAGATGGTGAGGTAGGATTTGATGAACAATCCACTAGAGTTCCAACTTGAAGTTGGTTCATCAAACACTACCATGGTATTTGAAATGCATGAGTTTTATTTCCTAAGAGAGTAAGACAATGAAAAAGAGGATAAATTTAATGAAATACATGACTTACAACATTATAAAAAGTAGAATTACAATATGAGGAACAAACATCCCTTTAAAAAATCTACACCAAATAATACCACTATTCCACTAGATCCAAGGGCTGACAATAATCCACCTCCCTAAAAATTGAATGAGCAGACTCAAAATAAAGAAGAATAAATCAAAGGAGGATATAACATTGTTAAATACATGAATAAGATTAAATAAAATATTACTCTTCATGAATTATCTTAGATCACTAAACAAGATGAGCTTCTATGGAGGTCCATTATAGGAAAGTCAACTACAAAATAGACAAAGGCTACTCATACCAATGTTATATAAAAGAGTAGACGAAGTGTTACTTCCTTATTATTTATTATAAAATAATTTTTAAATAAAATTCATTATTTTTTAGTTGATTATAGAGATTTGACCATGGTGATTCCAACTTCCATTTTCTAAAATCTTGGGTTGAATCTAATCTCATCAAAGAGGATGTTTTCATAGCTAAATACGATAGTGGTGTTTGTAGTAGGAAAACTAAACAATGTACACATCCAAGTAGCATATGAGCCACATGTACAAATGACTAATAACATACTTATAATTAATATCCTAGAACGATACCATTCCTCTTTGTAGATACTAGTCCAAAACATTGAATGGGTATGTAGAAATAGACTTATCTCATATTTGGTTACCATGGAGAGCTGTTGTAAATCAGATTCGAATTGATTAATAAACAATAATAAAGAACCCCATTTAAAAATATAACACTAAGTATGGAGAGGTAAGCTAAAGATACTAACCTTGGGATTGATACCTCTACCATAAGTCATGAGATGCAGGAACCAAAATTCTTAGGACCTTAATAGTTATGGACTCTCCACTTAGATGTTGCAATATCCAAGCAAGGATTAGGTGTTGGTGTTGAATTGGTGGATCCACAAGTAATAAATACCTAGAAACATAAAAAATATAATTAAATTACACCAATAATAGAGTAGAGTATGAGGAACTAGTTTTGGGATTGCATTTTGCTCTCAAAAATAATGTCAAATAACTATTAATCTATGGAGATTTGGAACTAGTAATCAATCATGTCAAGAAAAAATACTAGTGACATTTATCATACCTATAAAGGAAAAAACATAGCTATTGGGATTTAATTGAGTCCTTTTATGCCTAAAATATAATGTTTATTCCTATAGAACATAGTCAAACTACTAATTCACTAGTTTCTTTAACTACCAACTTGGCACCTCTACAAGAGTCTAAGGTACAAAGGTTTTCCATTAAGTTGGTACCATATCCATCTATTCCTGAAAATGTAGAAAATTTCCTTATTTTTTATGATGACCAAAACATTTTCCAATTATTGACTAACTTAGGAATAATCAAGCCTAAAATCATTGATGATGAAGAGATTAGTTACATATGCTAAGAGGAATTGGGATAAGGAGTTATTCAGTTAAAATAAGACTATCTTCCATTAGGAATGGTTTATTTGGAAATAACATTTGATCTAGATACTCAAACACAAAAATAAAGGAAATAAAAATTAAATGAATCTAAGTTCAACAAGAATAATTTAGGATATGAGTATGATTTATGCTACATTAACATTGGCCTCAACAGCACTCTAGAGAAAAGATAAAGGGTGAATAATTTACTCACCCAGTATAAAATGTGATTGCATGGACATATAAATACGAATGTTCTTAGCCCAAGGGTCATCACTCATACAATACCACTGAATTTAGACCATTAACTCTTCAAAAAAAGATAAAGTCTGGTAAATCCTATCTTGAAGCCTCTTATTCATAAAGAAGTGGAAACATTTTTGAATGTAAAAATAGTTTTCCCTATTAGATGTTCTACTTGGGTGGATAACTTAGTTCCATTCAGGAAGAAAAATGGATAAATTAGGCTATGTATTGATTTTATAAACTTTAATAAGTATTTTGAGAAATAAAACTATCATTTTCATTCCTTGGATGAATCATCCAGATAGTAAGTGGTTTAGGAATGATGTCCTTCTTAGACAAAATTTTAGGATATAATAGGTGTTAGTTGAATCTAAGGACATAATTAATACTAAATTCACCACAAAGTGGGGTACTTATGCATCAAAGAGGATGCCATTTGTCCTAATTAACATCATAGCCACATTTTATTGAGCCATGGATCATGCATTTTAAGGGCTAATATGTAAATGTATAATCATTTACATGGATAAACTCATTATTTTCTCAAAAACAAAAATTGATCGTGTAAGCCACCTACAATCAATATTTGAAAGATTAAAAAGGTTTTTAATCTCACTAAACCCTAAGAAGAACATATTTGACATCTCTAAAGGAAAGCTATTAGGTCACATCATCACCAAAGAAGGAATTATAATAGACCTAGATAGAATTTAGGGGATATCAAAGTTTGCAATCCCAAATAGAAAGGAGCTTATTAGATATTTATTTGGGAAGATAAATTTCATGAGAAAGTTTATCTCAAGATTTTAAAAAATCATTATATATATAAATGTAATCCTCAATCAAGATGATAAATTTGAATGGATAGTAGAGGCCCAAAAGTCTTTTCAGACATCAAAGATGTAATATCTCATTCCCCTATGTTGATATACACAGACTTCACTAAATATTTATTATTGTATTAATTCAATTAAAAACATACCACTCCCACCATGCTAACCCAGAAGAAAGATGAAAGTGAACATCTTATTGTATTTAGGAGCAAAAACTTGAAGGAATCAAAACTCAAGTATTCTATGATAGATAAGCAAATCTTTGCATTTGTCAAAGCGGTAAAGAAATTTTGACACTACATCTTAAGTAATAAGACCATTTCCATTTTTCCAAATCTTACTATCAAGATCACTTTGGAGTTAATAAAATTTGGAAAATGTAGAGGAAAAAGGATGGAAAAATTATAGGAGTTTGACATAGAAATCAAGCATACCAAGATTGTTAGAGGTTATTGCATCATTCACCTAATGATTGAACCTGACCTACACATCACCATGAAAGAGGTTTATGAAACCCAAGTATCTATAGGAGATTGGTATACTAATATTATTCAATATTTACACACAAGAAATTCTTCCCTATAACTCAATAGAAAATAGAAGAGAGCTTTGAGGCTCAAAACTTCTCATTATATGATCAAAAAGGGGATTCTCTATAGAATAAATTAGGAAAAAATCTTCCTAAGATGCATATCATGAGAAAAAGATAAATAAATTAATGAAAATTTACAGCAAAATATAGGCAGTGGTCATTCGTATAAAAATACCACAACCCATAAAATCATTAGAATGGGTTATTACTGGCCAATACTCTTCAAGGATGCACATGTTCACATAAGAATATGCCATGAATTCCAAGTCTTGGAAAAAAGAGAGGTCCATGTAACAATGAATTTATATCTTATTATTGAAGGAAGACCATTCACTCAATGGGGATTAGAATTCATTGGTGTCATTAACCTAAACTCTTTAGTTGGTCACAATTTTGTACTCACTGCCATAGATTATTTCACATAATAGATTAACTCAATAACTACAATTAATTCTAGATCACAAGATGTAATCATATTTATATAATAAAACATCATAACTAGATTTGGTACCCCCATTTATTTATTTCGTGATAATGGGCCAACATTCCAATCAACTAAATTCATTGAATAGGCCCATGATAATCAAATCACCATCAGGTCATCTTCCAATCATTACCCACAAATAAATAAACTGGTTGAATCAATAAATAAAAACTTGATTGATGACATTAAAAATTTAGGAGTAGAAAAATTTAAATATTGACACAATCTACTAAATATATGCACTATGGGATGATAGAACAATATACAAGTAGGCTCTCAAGGCTTCACCTTACTTGTTGGTATATGGATGACATCTAGTTTTACCAATCATGCTTAAATTTCTAACATATCAATTTATGCAAGAATACATGGAACCAAGTATAAAAATAGAGTCTATATTATTGGACATAATTGAGATGTAAGATTCAAGTATTGAATCCTTACAAAATTTCAATAAACATTAAGACATAGTCAAAAGGTGGTTTGACATAAGAGAAAAATTTAAAGCATTCAAAATATATGACCTAGTTATTTCATGGGACAAAGCCCATGAAAATAAAGGATAACATGACAATTTTACACCGCTATGGATTAGACTTTATCATATTTCATAGATCCTAGGTAACAATGCTTTCTGTTTGAGAGACCTCTAAGGTAACAAGTTAACATATCCAATCAATGGATATTTTCTGATGTATTAATTCATGGTTGTACCATATGGAGATGTTCCTAAGTAACAATAGGTGTTTTGGTAAAGTTAGGATTAGGATATATTTACTAATTTTTTAGATACATTTATTTCTTTCATAATTAGTTCCTTATTTTCGAGGTTAACATTTCTTATTTTCAACATTTTAATTTCCTTAATTTAGTTCCCTACTTTCTATATTAGATGTTTTATTTATTTTTTGGCAATCTGATTGACTTTACCTAGTATAATTAAGAAATTATACAATCCATTTGACTTCCTATACATGTTCATAAGCTAAAATTTTAGTCTATGGGAAAGACATTGGGCAAAGCACACAAAATTTGTTTAATAGCAAGTGTTACACACTTTTATTTAAGATTTTTAGAATTTAGGTATGTAAAAAGAAAAAAAATCATGGTCATGCTACCATTGAATGCTTTTATGAGTCATTTAAATGATGCTCTCATTATTACATATAAATTTATAAAGCTTTTTCATTTTCACTAGATCAAATGCACCTCTCGTGATTAATACTTGTTTGAGGAAATAACCATTGATATAGATGTAGTTGGTAGGGACAATATGGTAAAAAAATTCTTTCATATGTACCATCTCATCATGGTTTTAACTCTACCTCTTATAACCATATACTACACTCTATATATATATATATATATATATATATATATATATATATAGAGAGAGAGAGAGAGAGAGAGAGAGAGAATTAAGGATCAATGCATCTTAAAAAGAGTGATCCATCAAACCTAAAGAAAATATAAAGGTGATCGAAGGCTCAAATGATGAAATAAGATCAATATATAATGCATCATGTAAGAGTACAAGAGGATAAAATAAAAGGAACCAAAGGTATCTATGTTAGGGCTATGGATACCTGTGTAGTAAAATATAAATTCCCAAGCTTCCCTAGTTTTAATTTTTTTTTTGATAAGCCAAAATGAAACCCACAATTATCCCAGGTCCTTTCTAAAATCCTCACAACAAGGGCAAGAGAAAATAAATTCCTCACGCACAACTCCAAGGTATGAGAAAGGAAAGTATGTTGTATTTTGTTGTTAGGAGTCTCATTTATGTATATGATTCAATTATTATTTTGTGAAATGGTTCATGTTTGATTTTTAATTGCTAACAAAAGGTTATATATTCTTAAATACTTAAGAGTATTCCCCTTGTAAGTCACCATTTATTGTGCCCAACATACCCCCATTTTATTTTTAGCAATAAGGACCTATTATGTTCTAAAAAGTCTAAGCTTATCTTAGAAGTCTTATTTCAATGGATCTTAATATGGTTCACCTAACTTATCTATTCATCAAACATAAATATACATGTTTAACTTATGCAGACTAACCTATTAATACTCTTCAAAAATTTTGAATTTGCATAGGTTTTTGAAATATGCATTATTTGTGAAGTCTTAGGATTTATGGAAATAAGTATTTGGAATTTATTTTTGAAAGTCTATCTCTGACAATCTTCATTCCTTCACACCTATACAAACATTTTCACAAAATAACTCTTCAAGACTTTTATTCGTAGGTTTTGTTCTGAAATTTCATTCATAGGTTGGGCCCTTATAGAAGTCTTATTTCAATGGATCTTAATATGGTTCACCTAACTTATCTATTCATCAAACATAAATATACATGTTTAACTTATGCAGACTAACCTATTAATACTCTTCAAAAAATTTGAATTTGCATAGGTTTTTGAAATATGCATTATTTGTGAAGTCTTAGGATTTATGGAAATAAGTATTTGGAATTTATTTTTGAAAGTCTATCTCTGACAATCTTCATTCCTTCACACCTATACAAACATTTTCACAAAATAACTCTTCAAGACTTTTATTCGTAGGTTTTGTTCTGAAATTTCATTCATAGGTTGGGCCCTTATATATTCACCATGTATTAAAGTCCTAAACATTTATATTCATTACAAGATCACTCTTAGGAAACCAAGTATTCATAAATTTTTCATTTTTATATTTACTCTTTGGATAAAATGTATAGAATTTGCATTCCATAATTTAGTCTTGATAATTTTGGTCCTTGGGATTATGATCTTCAAAATTTACTCTTTGGCAAAATTATTTGGAAAAAATGCTTCATGAAAGTGTTTTAAAAAGTGTTCAAATAAAATGTTCACCATTTTCTCTTTGGGAACAATTATTTGAAACTTTTTTGTTTCAAAAAAATTATTAAATAAAAGTGTTCAGAACTTTTGTTCAAAATAATTGTGTTTCAAAAGAATTTGGGTTAGCACTATTTTAATGCAACATCTAAATCTTGAATATTGAGAGACTTTATAGAATAGGTAAAATAAAATGAAAATATTGATATAATGACACATGGAAAAATGTAATTGCATGGAATTATCCTTAACATCTAAAATTTCTACATGGCATACCCACAAAAATGAAGCGGCAAAGTTAGAATTGAACAAGAAAATCAAGTTATAGACATTGGATATTAAAGGTGCATGAACCTGAATTGAATGTCAAAGATAGATCAATGAATTAAAAACAAATTTCATGCTCATTTATCATTAAAAAAATCCAAGTCCACTTTCCTCCTTGAGAATAAGCCCTAGCTACTTATATTTTGATCACAAAGTGAATTAAGAAGAGGTGAGCCATTAAATTCAAAAACTAGAACTTTGTCATCTTAGCGAATTAACTATTGCATCCTCATCTAAGACATTCAAAGGAGCATTAGCACTATATATAGTATATATTAAGGATTCAACCAAATACAAAGACACCATCTTTGGACCAACAATATTCAATAATGAGTACCTCAATTACTCATCATAATGGGAAGTAATTCATCAAGTGGATACACCCACTTGCGAGGATAATTAGATACCAGCACAAAGATAATTCTTTGAAAATACTCTCCTTATCAAGTTATAGGGATTTAATTTCTTATCATATAATCTTAAGGTTATGCCATACATAAACCTCCTAAGAGACCTATTTTTCATTGACAAAGTGACTTCGGGCACGTTCGTACACCACCTAGAGCACAAAACTGTCATCATCTACATCTTAGGATACATATTCTAGTTATATTTATCCCTAACTATTGTGGATACTATATATTACTTACATAGAAAAAGGAAAAATCAATTAACAAAACATTGAGAAAATGGATATTTCCTAGGGAGACCATTGTTCTCAAAGAGAAGTAGTCAGTGCCTATAACTAAGTTACATATGGGATTCCATACTAGGGTACCCCACTAAACTAGTTATATGGCTACCCAAGAATTAAATTAATTCACCTTAAATGGGTTCCCCTGCTATATTTAATAATGATCTCAAAGCTAACATTTTCTCTAGGAGAGGTATTAATGCTAAGTTATAGGAATAAGTTCTACACAAGGACAAGAGGCCTTAAAGGGGCCATTCTTATATGATTCTACCTTATATTTGTTTTATTTGGAATATTATATATACATAATGGTTCAATCTATAGCTCAGCTCTAGGTTTTCTTAATAACTCTATATGTGAATTATATTCATTTATGTACATATACGCCTATACCCTAACCCATATTGTAGAGGATGTATACCCTCAGGTGTTGAGGGTCATTCATGAGTCCTCACTACCTAGTGTATATAAGAGCATTCGAAACACATTTATGGATAGAGGGAACTACTAGTTGTATCTTGTCTAAATTTTGATTATGGTTACTGACCACAAGGTTTCACCCCTATGTCTCCCCAATCATGTACCAAAAAAACTAACATAGTAGGTGATAGCCTACCAGCTATGGTGTGGAATTGATGAAACTTTAAAGAAGAATAAAAAGAGTGACTTATATGTCTCCCATCTAATGATTTGAAAAAATTGTTATGTGAATCGTAAGCACTTTTGTAAGGCTATAAAATATTGAGAATACTACTCATTAACCACACTATCACATAGAGACAAGGACCATCATGGTAAAGTTCAAAATCATATTTAATGCTCTAGTATTCCATACCAACATAAGCCTTATGACCATGATTTTTTATTTACTAATTCTAAGAGTTATGCCCATGGATTGAAGAGGGCATAGACAACTAGATTGGATGAGGAACTCTTAAAAATCATCTAAGGGGATCCCTCCATTTTAATTGTGAAGGCACATATCAGGATCGTACCCTTAGGTGGGTTGGTTACCATAAAGTTTTGGATCAATATGCCTTTCTAACCATCAATATAGTAGGGTAACCTTTTAATACATTCCCCATGGCAATGAAAACTATAAAGTAAGAGCCTAGAGAGACTGAAGCTCTCAACATTTTAAGTTTACTTTGGAGAGCTCAAGATGAGATAATTTGCATTAACTCTTCAGATTAAGAAGGCCATGCTCATCCTATTGATAACTCATCCCAAAAGATCATGAGTGTAGAAGTATCAACTACACCAACTCAAGAGGCTTCCCTCACAGCTAAAAAGGTTACTATTTTCTATAAGAGGAAGTTAAGAGCTCAAATCCCTCAAATGAGTCTAGCTATTGAAGCAACATCTATAGAAGGACCATTAGGGGAGCAGTAGTCTATAGGAGGTGATTTTATATATGAGGAGGAGGGGCTAGAAAGAGCCAAGGTCTTAAGCCTCTAAGAAAACAAAGGTAAGGCACCACTACATGGAGATCAATCAGGTGAGATTATAACCCCTACTATCACTATAACTAATTCAATTTCTACTACTCTAGTTACATCTTCTATCTCCCCTTTGTCTGTTGGTTATTTTGATCCCATTTATCTCAATCCTAGTGTCTCCCATTCCTTGGCGGTGCCTAAGGTAGAAATTATTTCTTTTAAACATAGTGTCTAACCATCTTTGGTTGTCCTAAAAGCAGAATATGTTTCCTCTACCCCTATTATCTTCACTTCCCTAATAGTTCCTACTATTATAATTGTGGCCTTAGCATCTATTCCCCCAACTTCTATGGTGGTTGCATCTACCACTATCTTAGTAACCCCTAAGACCAAAAAGGCATCATCCAATAAATCTAGAGGAGCATTGGAAATTCCACAACCACATGTGTCATACAATCAATTAGGTTTACCAATGATTTCTTCTAGTTCTTCCCAAGCTACCACTATAATATCATCAAAGAAGGTTGGGAAAAATAAGCAAGTGTATATAGTCCAACCATTACCATAATATGGTGGTATGGATTGGTCCAAGATAATTTTTCCTTCACTTCCATACACATTACATGAAGAGTCCTTGAAGTGGTCTTAAGGGGATTTATTGGTTAAGATTATATCCCATGACACTCAAACAATAGACTCAACCCAACTAGTTATCCCACAATGGGTAATAGATTTGGAATCATAGGCTTCTTAAAGGCCAAAGTTTACAATCACAAAGTTGCCCATAACAAGCTAAATTTTTGAAAAATCCACAGGGAGTATCTAGAGGATAAAGAAAATAAATATTAAAGATGATGTTAGAAGGGGGTAATTATGAAGGAAAGATAAGATGTGTTCTCCATGTCAAATAGGAAGAAAAGGAACTAGAGAAAACTCACTATATTTAGGATTTCAAATCTTATTTTGAGACACACAATCATACCCTACTCAATCTTCACAAAGGAACAAAACTAGAAAAGAAGGACCTTAAAAAGAGTTAGAGTAGGTCAGGGAACAAAAACAAATAGGCCATGTTCTCTTACAAATTAAAATAGATGTGCAAAGTGTAACTTTAAGTCTATATGGCATTTTGGAGACCACATATTCAATGAGGGCTGAGTTAGACCCTCAAATAATTAAATTTTCTAAATTATTTAATTTTTTAAATGAAGATGAGACTAATTTGAAATTCCTTATTCTTTACCAAAAAAATAAGGCATATATCTATATTAATTTGATGATATTATTGGAGACTTAAAATTCCCTCAACCTAGTTATCATCTGGACATAAGAAGTAAGGGAATGGGTCATAATAGTAGAGGTAATAATGCCTAAGAATGTAGAACATGAGAACCACAGTTTGTAAATTATAGAAGAGTTGATGCTCTCTTAGGTGAGGGACTCTATAGATAACTAATAAGTAGAGCCAACTTTGTCCAAATTCTCCAATAAGCCTCAGACAACTTTAAGTATAATCAATAGGTATTGACATTCGAGGATATTGAAGCTGATTTGAATTTTACATAGAATAAAGTCACTGAAGTGGAGCTATTGCAAATGACTTTTAATATTACTAAAGCTGAATATGTATTCCTAATAGAATAAATAAATAGGTTAGATAGACCCCCATATTTGAACATGGATATAATATGATACAAACATGATTTTGGATTTAAGTATTTTTAATAATTGGAGGCTGAGATGAAATCTAACACTCTAACCAGCACTTCAGTGCCTACCATGATGACATGTAGTGCCATATAGTCACCAAACATAAAAAAGGCTTAGTTGTTAAAGGATAATTTTTTATGTAATCATTCATATAGGATTAATATATGTAATTATATTTTACTTACACTTGATGTATGAATGTAAAAGTCAGTTTGGGAAATTTATAAGATGTACATGTTACATGGCATTATATAGGCAATCTTACTTTTTGACAAAGTTGTAATTAACTATAAGTATGCATGTAATTTTGGCATAAAAATTAGAATTGAAGTTCTAGTTACTTGATGTAACTTTGAGTTTACATGAAATTAGAGGATGAGGTGACCCATCTCCAAGTCTATATATACATGTAATTGATAATTTCAAAGGTTCAAAAATTTATCAATATAGGAAGATATCATTTCAACTGTCATGCAACTGTGTAGATGTATTTTACTTTCATTTATGTGTAATTATGGTTTTTTTCATTTAGTAATATAAAGTGTGAAAAATCTTTGGATAATTTCCTTTGTTATTAATGATATCTACTAATTTTAGATGTGCAAAATTTATTGAATAGTTATCATGTATTATTGATTTTAATTAATTAGTTGGTTTTTTAATTTTCTAAGTGTGTAGGAGTGTTTCCCTTTGATAAAGTCTTATAGGTGTGAGCCTTATCTTACCTAGATACCTTTTTGGTATGAGCTATAATGTCATAAGTAAGGGTGTACAAAAAATTCTAGAAAAGGAGCAACCTTTAGCTAAGACCCTTAAGTTTCCTATATGATTTCATCCCAGACTACCTAACTATGTTTTGTATTTGAGTGTGTAATAACTAAAAGAAAAAAAAATAGTTCTAGAAACACTTATCCATAAACAATCCAACCTAAGAAGTGATCCCCTGAAACCATAGAGCCTTATTTTATGCTCTACCCTTACCTCCTTTTGAATTTTTTGACTAATATCTACCCACTTTAGAGTAAATTACATCCATTCATCCAAACCAACTAGTTTTTGATTTCTTTACTAGGATTTATCACTACAAGCACACTCAATTTATAACCTGCATGCTCAACTTATTATTCCACCACTAGGGTGTTTAACCTATACCTGTAATTCATGCCCTAGATTGGATTTCACCTCTACTGAGATCCTAAAATGTTATAGGACACGTCATTAAATCTAAGGATGTGCATAATACCCAATTCAACACACTCCATTATGATCCTATTATTCATTCAAGACCTATATTCCATTATCTAATCAAATCATTATTATAATTCCTATCCTTATTTACACTTCTTAATGACACTCTTTTTTCTAGTGGATATTAAGATATATTGTCCAGAGGTTTGGAGGAAATAAAATTAACAACCAATGAATATCATAACAAAATCAATCAATATAAATTAGTAGAAAGATCCTAACACAAAATTTATTTAGAGTGGGTGTGGGATAGTATAAAAAACAAGTTAGCATTATACATCTCATAATTTTCCATTGAGTTGAAATGTTAAAAAAAAATTAAAAATCAAAATCAAAAGAGAATGATAAAGATAAATATTTTTTCCAACATTGAAAACCATGCTTATGGCACCTTGGATAAGTACCATGATGGAAACTAAGTTTATAGCATCATGCATGAATAGTTTTTTATCTACAAGTACCTTGACACTTGAGGTGCCAAATGTAGATCATGAGTACAAGACATGTCAGTTTAATGTTGGTGATTCAATACTAAAACAAATTAATGTACATGAAATCTCAAGCATGATCCCTGAGATGGGATATTGTCTAGGAGAATATAAACAAATAAAAATACATAAACCAAAAGCTATACCTTTCTAAAGGGTTCATTATCCAAGTTGGATTGCAAGCATTTTGATCCTAGATTATAGATTTAAGATTCTTTTTCAATGGTGTTCCCTTATTTCAATGACATATACCCTTGTCTATGAGTAATTTGATTGATTAATGTGAATAATATTGAAATTTTTTCTTGATTTCTACATTGTAAGTTTACATTAAAAAGCTTGTCTATAATGGAAAATTAACCTTGTATTTATAGACTTATAAGACTAATAATAACCATTGGAAAAAGACAAATATGTGTGACTAATTAATACTTTGGGTTTTAGTCTACATTAACTAGGCATGGGTTTACATTTTCTAATATTTTATTGCATTTATGTTAATGCTAACAAATCTCTATGTGATGTCATGATGATATCATGATTTTAGATATTTGAATCCACTTTTATGTGAATGGAGGAATAATTAATTAATGAATTAGTAAAATAGGATATTCCAAAATGCTATGGAATTTACCATTAGAGAAAAATTAGGTTAATTAATAAAGGTTAATTAACTTAATACAAAGTGATGGGACTTTTGAAAGTTGAATAAGGGATTGAATTAATTAATCCAAAACATCACAAGAAAAGTTGAAATTTGATTTGGGATGAATTAGATAAATTTGATGAGTGTATATGGTGTATTACCCCAATCAAGAATGCACCAATATATTTCAAAATATAAATGCCAAGTGTGAGGTAAAATTTGGGTGTTCGGTGATTTATGATCTAATTTATGAATTATTATATAAAGTTGGCTAGATTTTAAATTTGACATGAGAGTGATGAAATTGGAGTGTTTATATCATTTAAAATATTTCAATTAAATGTAAATTTATGGATGAATAATTTAAAATAGAAGATAAAATTCCATATTAATCAATATCTCAATAATGAATAATTATACAATGATTATTTTTTCATGACTAAATTTAATTTGATACCTATTACTACTAGAAGTCATAGGGATTAGATGGTTCCATTTATTCCTCACGACTCTAAACCTCTAATGTAGAGTTCCTCTTAACTTTTAAGTAATAAATAAATTTAACAAAGGTCTTATTATATAAGCTTGTGCAAAAACCTATCTTCTACCTCAAGACTCTTTCCCTTGCTCATGAAATTCCTTTCAAACCCTTGAAAAAATTTCCCTCTTGTCTATTCAATGAATTCTTTCTTTATTCCTTCACTTGGCTTGTAACCCTATTTTGGGGAAAATAAAATATAATGTCCCATAAAATATACTTCAAGGAAAAATAATTAGGTTTTTTACAACCCTTTTCCATGTCATTACTTCACACAAAAACTTGAGTTAGGTTATTTTAAAAAATCTTGTACCTCTAGGCTTGCTTGGCACTCTAATTAGCCATCTAAATGAACAAAGATCCAAGGTTTGAACATTATGGATACACTTTTACCAAACCAATATTATAATTTACTACCCTTCTAAAAAATATTTCTTTTTAATCAATTTTGTACCTCAACTCTTCACCTAAGTTCAACTTTCTTCTTTAGCCTTTATCTCGTTAGGTCTCTTAGGCTAGCTGACTACCTATAGAGTAGTATAGTAAAAAAAAGGTGTTATAGACATGAAACCACTTTATTCAATATATATATCTGAAGGCAAATTAGATTAAAAATTTTCATGAATTTTGGAAGGTTAAATCTCTCCCAATAGTTAAAACCCAAAAAGTCAGGGTTTGAAGCACATGTATAAGTAGAGACTGAAGAAAATTTCATATAGCATCCAACTATAACTTTAAATAGAATTTAATTCTTGGATTATATCTATCTAATGCTCATGAAACTTTTTCATTCAATTTCCAATATCTTATGACCCCCAAAGCGTTCACAAACAAGCACTCTTAGTCTTTTTATACTATATTTTGAATGTTAAAAACAGAGGTATGTATGGTCTCTTTGTCTTTCCTCATCAAATATTATTTTAAATTTAATAGGTTTTTCACCCCCTCATATATTTATTATAAATCCCTTTCCATCACTTTTGAATCAGAACAAGATTCAATACAAAAGAATACAATGTACATAATTCTGAGTTTGATGGATGTGTACCTTCATTGCATGATAACTATAACCAAATTGAAACATAAAAAACTCTTAACCAAATGAATATTTTAGCAATAATATCTCCAATAATCATACATGTTTTCATCCCTAATTTATAAATATAACTCAATAGAGGAAATAATTGCATATGCGGTATGTTATCTTAAACAAAAGTTGTATGAATGCATTCCCTATTAGTAGACTTGATTATCTCCTTAAAAATAACTTATTTTTAACTCAATTTGTATTTACCATATAAAATTAAATAATTTAACCTGGTCATAAAAAATATCAACAAAAATGAAACAAGGTTACTCACCATTCTGATTATCCAAACACATTTTATACTCTGTTTCCATCATGTAAACTAATTACACACAAAAATCTTACACCACAAAGAGTCTTTTCTCAACAAGATTTTATTTTCATATACATTCAATAGTCTACCTTGAATTAAATATGAGGTTAAAACTAAAAAATTGACTCACATATCTCCTAAAAAGGTGCATAACTATTTCTTGGGATCTTTTCCTTTGATAGGTCTCTTGTTACATTGCACTGTCTTGCCTTTTACATGATATAAAATATCTAGAACCATGATAATGGATTGAATAAAATTTTATGGACCTAATATATTGTCAAAAACCCATAGACATGTTTTTTTTAACATATTACCATCTTCACAAACATATAATATTACTTGAAAAGGCTTGGCAAGATTCAAATTTTCAAAAGAGGTTTTTGGTGGGATAAGCCAAAATTCAAATTTCATGCATCTGAAGACTACCTAAACTCCATATTGTGACTAATAAATAGCTCTAATACCTATGAGACACTCACTAAAGTAATTTAAGACAAAAATTAGTCAATTTTTGGGTCCTTATAGGATGCCCCTATATCATACTACCAAGCTAAAAAATGTTTACCATAGGTGGTTGTTGATGAACTTGGTGTATGATCTTGTTTAATTGCAATGAACCTCCTTATATAAGGTATCATATTCTAATTACCTCCCATAGAGGTGAAAAATTTCTTGGGCCCCATAATTAGGCCTTCTCTAGTTCATCTTCTCGAATCATATACCTATACATGAAATAAAATTGTTAAGAAAAACATAGTTCTTATCTTTCACTTTCCTTGAAGGTGTATACCATTATTCTACTCCTAAAAACTAATCTACCTTATCCTTATCTCCATGATCAAATCTTGATGCAAGTGTGTAATCTTATTCCTTCATAAATACTTTTTGTTTTGTCCATTTCACCTCATGTACAACATCTTCTTGGTCCTTACATGCCACATGCTTTTGGAGACTCTTGCTTTGTTTTTGTTCATCACCACTATGACTACTCTCTACCTCCTTCATATACAAGGACTATGTGTTCACTTTCAACATCTCATTTCCTTGATTTTTCACTGCTATAGGATTTTATTATGAGTCACTTAACTATCCTTCATGGACTTACTACATGTTACTCAGTTCATTGACATTTTTTTCTTGTTCAAAACTCTCTCTCAAGAATTTGAGTTTGTCTACCACTCCTTTTATTAAATCATAACTTGAAATCATTGTCAAATTCTAAGATAAACATGTAAACAAATCATGTACATACTCATTTTAAAAACTTCTACTTGGAAAAGGTACATATGTCTCACCTTGGGCTACCACAGTCTCCTTAGGCTATTCATCTGCCTATTTCACCTACTCCTTATGACCTATAATCAATAATTTAGAATAGACACAACAAACTTTATCATCCTTATTCAAAGGCATCAATGTGTGCTTGTTTCCTTTTTGTTAAAGTGAATAAGTGTTCCTCACTCCATCATTACTAATTGACCTATCAAACTTCCAAGGCCTTCCTAAAAGTACATGAAAAACATCCATTGGGATGATATCACACATGACCTGATCTTTATAAGTGCCAATCTAAAAATCCACCAAGCATTGTTCATTGACAAGCACATGATGACCCTTTTGAAGCCAAGAAACTTTGTAAGGTGTAGAGTATGGTAATATTTTGAGGCCAATCTTACTTATTATCTCATTAAAAACCAAATTATCTATGCTCCCTAAATCTATGATCATCTTACAACATTTACCATGGGATATACATGTTGTTTAGAAGACTATTTTCCATTGAGTATGTTCTTTCTCCTTTGGTGGCTTAAGTAATGTCCTCCTCATCAAGAGTGACTCTCCTTAAAGTTTTTCTAGGTGTGAAGTATATCCAACACTTTATACTTCTATAATTTTCACCACCTAATTTCATCTCTCACTTATATTTGTTCCTTCTTATTTTTCCTCTAGACACTCCAATTATCTATGCCTTACATATTTGTTACATTTGAAGTATGTGCCTATGAATCCACTAGTCAATCTTCCTCTAGATGAATCTCCACCTCTATATTATGGCCTTCTACTCCTATAACCACCTCTCAATTGTGTCCCATGCCTTTTTCACTAATTTCACCTTGCTTAAAGGTATAGTATGCATTCTTGGTTTCATACTCTCATCTTCTTCATGTTTGCTTGCCTCTTCCTCTTATATGTTGTGTGTGCCTTCTTGTCAAATTTTCCTTAACTCTCAAAGATAATTTATAATCCTCTTATAATATTTTAAAATTCAAAATATTGATTTCATCTTGAATGGAAAAATTCAGGCCATTTAGGTACCTTTATACCTTTCCATCATCCTCTTCTATGTGGCTTGTTCTAATAGTCAACCTATGAAATTCTTCTATATACTCTTTCACTAAATATTTATTTTGTATATGATTTTTCAATATCATAAACAAGTGTGTATGGTAGTCCTTGGGCATAAACTTTCCTTTCATCTTCATCAACATCCGATTCCATGACTATATTTTTTCCTTACCTCTGTTCCTTCTCTCTTCCTAGATTCTATCCCACCATAAAGAAACATGCCATTTCAATATTGTCACTACAAATTTGACTTTATTATTATCATCCACCTCTTCATACTCAGAATATTTGTCCATGGTTACAATCTAATGCACTAATTCATCTCCATTGAGATTTCCTTCATACATTGGCACATCCAACTTTGGTTTTGATCCCATTTTCATCATGGCCTTGATCAATCTTTCTTCTATTATATCTTCTCTTTGTACTTCCTTTTCTGCTCTAAGAGCTTCTTTTTCTCTATCACTTTCATCTTTAGAAATAACCCTTCTCCTTTGGGATATCTCCATACCTTCCATTCTTTCCTACATATTCCTCATCTCTATGACCATATTTGTCATGGTTTGCTACATTATTTTAGTTTTAGTAGGTTGTCTTTATCTTCTAGCTTCCATTTTATCCCCCTCAGTATCTCCAACTTGTACTCTAACCTCTCGTAGGATCTGATACCAAAAATGATGTAGAGTTTCTCTTAACTTAAAATTATTAAGGATTTTTAACAAAGGTCTTATTATCTAATATTATGAAACAACTTATCTACTAACTTAGGACTCTTTTTCTTACTCATGCAATGCCTTTTAAACCCTTGAAATAATTCCCCTTTTATCTATTCACCAGATTTTCTCTTTAGTCCTTCACTTGGCTTGTAGCCCTATTTTGGGGGAAATCATCTATTTTTTTTCTATATATAGACACTTAAAATAAAAATAAATAGTTTTTTGACAACCCTTTTCCATTTCATTACTTCACAAAAAAACTTGAGTTAGGTTCTTTTGCAAAATTTTATACCTCTAGGCTTATTTGACACTCTTATTAACCCTCTAAATGCACAAAGCTCCAAATTTTGACCATTATGGAGACACTTTCACCAAAAAAAGATTATATTTTACCACTCTTTTGTCAAATATTTATTTTTAATCAATTTTTTACCTCAAATCTTCACATAAGTTCAACTTTCTTCTTTAGCCTTTTATCTTGCTACGTCTCTTAGGTTAATTAACTACCGACAAGGTAGTATAGTATAAAAAATAGTTTTTATAGGTATGAAACCACTTTATTCACTTTAGATACCCTAAGAAACATTATATTAAAAAAAATCATGAATTTTGGAAGGTTGAATCTCTCCCAATGGTTAAAACCCTAAAAGTCAATGTTTGAAGCACCTGCATAAGTTGAGACTAAAGAAAATTACATATAACATCCAACTAAGATTTTAAGAGAATATAATTCTTGTATTATATCTATTTATTTCTCATTCAAATATTTCATTCAATTTTTAATATCCTATGACCCCCAGAGCATTTGCAAATAAATAATCTCAATCTTTTTATACTATATTCTAAATGTTAGAAACAGAGGTATGTAGGGTCTATCTATCTTTCCTCATCAAATATTATTTTAAATTTATTAGGTTTTTCACCCCAAAATATAGTAATTATAAATACCTTTCCATAAATTTTTAATGAAAAACAATATTTGATACAAAATAACATAGTGTACAGAATTTTGAGTTTGATGACAATATACATTCATTGAGTGATAACTATGACCAGATTAAAACATAAAAAACTCTTGACCTAATGAATAATGTAAAAAAACTATCTCAAAATAATCATGCATTTTTTCATCCCTATATTCTCCATATAAATCATTAGATGAAATAATTGAATATGCAGTCTGTTATCTTGAACAAAAGTTGTATGAATGCATTCCCTATTAGTAGACTTGACTGTCTCCTTAAAAATAACTTACTTTCAACTCAATTTTTATTTCCTGTGTCAACTTAAAGAATTTAACTTGATCATAAACAATATAAATAAGCATGAAATAAATTTACTGACCATTATGATTATCCAAAAACATTTTATACTCTATTCCCATCATGCAAACTAATTACACAAAGAAATCTTACACCACAGAGAGTCTTTTCTCAACAAGATTTTTTTTTCATTTCCATTCACTAGTAAAACTAGAATGTAATATAAGGTTACAACTACAAAACTAATTCACATATCTCTTGAAAAGGTTTATAACTACTTCTTAGGATCTTTTCCTTGGAGAGGTCTCTTATTTCATTGCATTGTCTTGTCTTTTACGTGATATAGAGTATCTACAACCATGACAATGGAATAAAGAACATTTTATGGACCTAATATAGTGTCAAAACCCATTATAATTTTTTTTAACATATTACCATCTTACCAATCATATAAGAGTCTTTACAAAGGCTTGGCAAGATTTAAATTTTCAAATGAGGTTTTTGGCAGGAAAAGTGAGAATTCAAATTTCATGCATCTTAAGACTACCTAGACTCCATATTAAGATTAATCAAGACATATAATACCTATGAGACACTCATTAAACTACATTAAGAAAAAAATGATTCAAATTTTTGGTCCTTATAGGATTCCACTACATTAACCTCCTAACTATATTAGCTCATATCTTACCTCTATAATATTCTTTAAGCCTATAGTATATCCTATGGTATGATATGTTGTCACTATATGAGGTCATCCTATGGTATGAGATGTTGTCACTATATGAGGTCAGATGCCTCATCAAGAAATAAAAGTGTGAAAACATAAGTAATCCCTCTTTGTCCCCAATCCAATCTAATGGGACCAATTAATCAACCTAAAGTATATTAAATTATTGATTAGTTAAGGAATACACCAATTAGGATTTCTATGTTAGTATTACTTCAGAAGGATACTATTTTCAAGGATATTATATACTAAACATTGAATCAAACACTTATGGATCATGTCATAGGTTCTTCCTATTTTGCATATGTTATAAATACTTGTCAGGATATTTAAGATTGTATATATTTTATAAATGAGGTTATACCTACATACTCTACTATTGATCAAACTATTCCTTTATTTATAAAAGTTCAAATTAAGAGTACACTTGTAAAAAGGTTTTTGATATATAATGGTTAAGGGTTGAATATTTTCAATTTTAATTTCTTACAAAAAATGGGTATTAACATGGATTCTATTCAAAATACATTTGTTAACATCAAAGGATTTGATGATGTGCCTTTCCAAGCTTTTAGTTTTATTACTATGGATATTAGGGTAGGACCCAAAATATTATCTACTTAGTTTATAGTAATTCATAATCATTTACACTATAATTTACTATTGGGTAGGCCATGTGCACATGAAATTGAATTTACACCCTATACTTTATACCAATATGACAAATTTCTAACTTATGGATACCATACGCATGCCTTATTGATAACCAAGCATTCTGATATTGTAATATTATATAATCTACTATTTAGAATCAATCACAATTAGAAGCACCTAAATCTACTATACTCACACCACTATATATTATACCTATAGATAAAATTCATATATGAGGTTGGTGAATTCAATAAAAATGATAAAAGAATTCAACCTAGAACTATTTTAGAATGACCATAATCACCTAAAAAGTAGAACAACATCAATAAACACATGAAATACCTTGATTAGTAAATTCAGAAGATATAAATTTCATATATATAAATGGCATTGATAATTTTTTTGATATGTATAATGATGATATAAATTCAATGCAAATGAGCATTGATGATTATTTATGTGGTTTGAATTTTATACAAGTTGGACTAGTGGAATACAAGAGATGTTTTATGGGAATTCATTCTAGTGAACATTATATAAAAGAAAATTAAGGATTTCAAATGTTGATAAAGGAAAGAATATTTGTTGAAATATAGATACTACATAGAATACTATTTTATCATGTGTACCATGGAATAACATCTTTGTCAAATCTAGTGTTTTTAGAGAACAAGAAGAAAAATATATAGATCAACACATTATAAGGATGAACCACTCACCCTTTATAGATTTAGTAAATAATGTGGAGCATATAGAACCAATTTTTATAATCCAAGCTAATAATGCACATGATAGACCATGTTTTATGTTATAAATGTTACTTGATAGGGAATAAATTATTTTTCTAATATCAAGGTATAAATTTACTAACAAATTATAAAACTAGGATGGAAACCCCTTTTGTCATTTAAAAATAATAATAGATCACGATATTTATACTTGTTCAGCACTATAGTATAAAATTGAGGAATTTAAGGATAAAGGCATTATTCATATTATACAACCCATAATACAAACTATTAAGGATCAAAATTAGATTTAAATACATAAAAATTACAAGTATTTTAGAAGAAATACTTTGATTATTTAGGTTTTTATTGAGAATGAATATAAACAACATGTGGAAATAAACGAGGACACGGATCCAAATATATGTACACTTCTATTTGTTCAGCACATAGGTCATGATCAAGATGAATTTCATCAAGCTATATATTTCTAAGAGTTAGTAGGACATATTACAATGTTAGTTACATGTGTTACTTTAGGTGTGGACATGCTAATTTTTTTTATGGAAATATGAAATGAGATAAGTGATACATTGGGTCAATAATGGTTACATGAAAGGGAATATATAGTTGATAAATCATAACATTATCTTACATTAAAATTTGAGGATATTAAATGACAATCATAGATATTCATAAATGATAAACAAGACTCAAAGCTAATTTATCCAAAAATCATGCATGAGGATTCCTACATAATAGATAAACATGTTATACATATGTACATGATTGCAAACAATGCAAAAGATAATAGTAATAGAGAATGATTGGTATGATGATCAAAATCATGATGATCAATGTGAATTTGATAAGATTTGTTATCCAAAGCTTGATAATCCTATAAGAGGATCTAGTGGAATGATAATACGTTATTTAATATGAATGAGAGGTCTATAAAATTAATTTAAGAACCAAAAGAATGCAAAAATAAAAATACATAGAGAAGAAATACATTACATGATATTTATGTGGGAAAACCTATACAGGTAAAAAATCCATGAAAAAGCATTACCCATCACATTCAAAAATAATTAATGCCCAGTCACTTTATTTTCACTTCACTTCTCCTCTTTTACATAACTCCTTTGTAAAATACTTGGAGCCCTTCCATGTGAATAACTTACAATCCAATAATCTTCCTTCTTGCAAAGATGAAAATGCACTGACAAGGGGTGTTAAAATTTATAAAAAATTGATCCACCTTTTTAACTAATCATGGTAAATAATAAATATAAATTTTATTATTTGAAAAACATAAGTTTTAAAGTATTTTTTGTAATTAAATAATAAACATAACATTTATTATTTACACTATGGGACAATGTGGGCCACTATATTAACCCCAAAAATATTATTTTTTCAATAATTTTTCCACCAAATCAACTATTTAATTATCCACATTCATTGGATGTGTTGTTATATTTTTAAAATGTTTTCACATATTAATTAAAAAAATAGAAAAAATAAAAACCAAGACCTATGTATGTTATGTTTAGTTCATTTAAATTAGTTTATTTATCCTTCAGTATATGCATTATATATATATATATATATATATATAATGCATATACTGAAGGATAAATAAACTAATTTAAATGAACTAATTATATATATATATATATATATATATATATATATATATATATATATATATATATATATATATATATATATATATACTGGTTTGTTTTATCAAATATGATTCAAAATTTTATGTGAATGAGTATTAGAGAATATGAAGTGACTAATAGATTTAGTTTTAGTTGTTGACATAAAAACATTACATGAAAAAACCACTCTATTGAGACACTCACACACTACACTCTTGTCTGATTCTACCAAACTTGTCCTAGTGAACATAGGGTCTAGCTTTTTAAATTCAAACATGTTATAGGACTTATGAATCTTATTTTAATCACAAAAATTTCACTTGAAGCATATTTTTACATAGGTTTTATCATTATTTAACTATCCCCATTGTTCATACTTCAGTACATTACATTGCATGATTATTGGCTCCCTTACTTTCACATAGTTATATTATTGGATACTTGAGTTATGGAATATTATGATGTTATATGTTGTTAATTTTGATAAACTTAACTTATTCATGCATGTTCTTCATGTTTTATTCCTTGATTCATATCTTGTGTGTAATCATATTATTCATAGTTAACGGTAATCAATAATCTCATAAGAACTCTTTAGGCCATTAGTGTAAAGAAAAAGGTAAAATTAATGAAAACATAGATTTTTCCCAATTTTGTGATAAAATAGACCATGTTATACATCATTATTTCTATAAAATAACATACTTGGAAGTAGAGATGAAAATTATATATCTCCCTCCCTTAAGATAAGAACAATAATTTATTAAAAAAATAAATGTATCACTTATGTTTGAACGTATTTTGGACTTAGGAGACTTTCACCACATGGCATATGATGGCTAATTTTTTCAAAATCTTGATGAAAGCTACATAATTTTTTTTTTTTTTTGTTGTTGTAAATTCTAGTCCTCTTGTTGTTGAGGGTGAAGGGTGCATTGAGATGGAGAATGGCATATTCAAAAAAATTATCAAAATTAGATAATTGTATTTTAACCTCCTATTATTTTATCAGATCATAAATTGAATGAAAAAGCATTGGTTTTACACCTACCAATGCTATCTAAAATGTAAAATATTAATATTTTATTATATCAATTGGAAAGGTTGATCATCAAACTAAATTGTAAAAAATTGACAACTTATTATTTTCTCAACCTTTATAAGTCATGATTATGCATTAATTTGTCTTGAGTAAAATTTCACATGAGTGTTATGGTCACCTTAACTATTTCTCATTACATGACCTTAATAAGAACAAAATGGTTTTTAGTTTGCCAATGATTTATTTCAAAAATTTATTTTTGTCCAACTTATGCATATGAAAAAAAAAAGCATGGAACCATTTCCAAAATTAAAATTGTGGAGGGAAAGTTACATATCATAATTGGTTAATAGTGATCTCATGTCAATCCCTCATTTTTATTCTAAATTTCATAAATATGCACTTATTTTCATTGATGATATTCATCATAAAACATGGGTTTACATTCTAAAAAAAATATTGAAGTCTTTGATCACTTCAAAAAATTTAAATCCCTTGTTGAGAACCTTTTATAGAATAAAATTTAGTGTCTTAGGATAGAAAATGGAGTATTTTTTTATTAATTATATGATTAGTCTATGTGAATATTCAGTTATTCAACTTTAGCAAATTGTACCCTACATCCCTTAGCATAATGGTGTAGTTTAACACAAAAATTACACAGTTAAGGAAATGGAAATTTTCATGGTTGACTCCCAATAATTTCCTCTTTATTTTTAGGTAGATGCAACCTATTGTGAAAAATAAAGTCAAAATCACACTCCCCACTTAGCAATGCAAGACAAGACTCCTTGAGAAAACTAGTATATTGTCAGTCCCAATGTTTTGGAATTCAATGTTTTTGATGCAATTCATGGCTACATATATTGGAGGAGAGGTAAAAATAATTATAAATTAATGGCCATATTTTCATTATTTCATCTATTGTGAATATGTGAAGGCATATATTATTATTATTATTATTTTAATTATAATTAAATTGATTTACTAGTAGGATATGTTACTTGAGAACAATCCCAATATTATGACAAAACATCATATTTTCCTCAATTATTATTTTCCAATTTAGACAAATTTTATGATGTTTGTTATGAATAATAAGGTAGTTTAGATGACTTCAATTTTGAGAGTCACTATAGTTTGGATGATGAGGCAAATGGGGTACAACATGCTCCCCCATAACTAGTACCACAAGTTGTTCAGAATACACCTACTCATCAAGCACAAACTCAACCAAAATTGGTTTGCAAATTTCATGATGAGATTGGTGCATGGGTAGAAGATCATAATGATCCACACATGACTAGATCATAACATAAATTTAATGTTGCACACTTGGCATAGTTCATTATGATTCAAGACCCATATACTTATAATGAGGCTTTTAATAATCCTAAATGATAGGAAACCATGGTATAATAACATATTTCTTCAAAGAATAATAAAACCTTTGACTTGGTTCCATTTCCCATAGTAAAAACAATAGTTAGGTGCAAGTGGGTGTACATCACTAAGTACTATGTGATATATGGGTCCATTAATATATAAAAATATATGCTTATAGTAAAAGGTTTTTAAAAAATTTAAGGTGTTGATTACCATGAAAATGTTTCTCTAGTTTCCAAGATAAATTCCATCAAGCTAGTACTATCCTTGGCTACAACATAGGTATAGGAATTCCATCAAATGGATTTTAAAAGTTATTTATTTCATGGATACTTATAGGAATAAATATATATTTCCAAACATCTATGGCTTACCAATAGAGATAGCTCCAATTATATGTGCATATTTCAAAACTACCCATATGGATTGAATTAAGATCCTAAATCTTGGTATGACAGATCAATAACTCTATAATTAGATTTAGTATTACACATATTCCCTTAGAATCCATATTATACACCAATAAATTATATGGGCATATCCTCATTTTGGGGATTACACATATTCCCTTTGACAACATAGTCTACACCAATAAATTATATGGGCATCTCCTCATTTTTCTCCTCTAAGTCAATGACTTAATAAGATGTGAAAACATGATTTATGAATTAATTTGAGATGATAAACTTAGGCATGTTACATTTTTAATTGGTCTAGTATTTTACAATCTAAAAGAGGAATTGTTTTATTTAATCTAAGTATCCTCAAGACATACTCTTTCACTTCAACATGGAAGACTAAAATTCCATGCCAATTTATTTTCAATTTGGAGTCAATATTTTTGACAAGTGTTATTATACTTTGATTGATGGTACACTCTATATGATTTTTTTTTTAATTATTATATATTTGAATCATACTCATCTCGATCTTTATTTTTTTATTACTATCATGACCACCATGATAGCCATTAGAATAATGAAATTAAAATTATACATAATTTTAGTAGTAATACTAGTAATGGGATTAATTATAAGTCAAAAGGAAAATAATCAATTGTTGGTTACATGTATGGTATAAAAACTAAAATTTTAGGTTACATATATTATGATTAGATAATAAATCCAAAAAATAAAAATTTGATTTCAAGATACATCTATTATCTTGGGAAGGGTATTATGATTTGGTCTTCAAAGAAATCAAATGCCATTGATTTTTATTCTATGGAAGCTAAGTATAGTGAATCTACTAGTGTTGGTCATGAGTTCATTTGTATTCAATGTTTCATTTATTATTTAATATTTCCATAGACACAATACACAACACTTTGATGAAATAATCAAATTTATATCTAAATATTTTACAACTTAGTGGAACACCATTGAGTAAATCACATTAATATTCATACGTATTATATCTAGAAACTAATACAAGATAGGGTTTTTGATCTTAAGTATTTCTAGGTAGATGATCAAGTTATAGACATCTTCAAAAATTCCTTTCTTGAGGCTTTATTTTTCACCTCTAACAACTTTTGGTAGTGATGGAACTTTTTTTTAGTGGGGTATAGTTCTGTGATTCCTCTATCATTCCCTTTACCAAAGAACATCTTAAATGGGGATGTTAATTTATTTATTAATGGATGAACTTATGTATTTTTTTAAGATATACATATAATATTAATTTTTAATTTAATTCATAAATAAAAATAAAGTGGTGCACAATTATCTATAACCCATTATTAGAGAATAATATAAATCAGGTAATTACTAAATTAAATTTTACAAATAATAGGTAAGTATTATCTCTATGAAGACTTGTTATATATGTAACTATTATTGGTGTGTTTCATAATCATGCTTGATGTGAATTCAGTCTTATGTATTTTTATCATCTAGGAATGATACATTATGTGTAAAATATCATTAATATACACATTTATGTGGTAATTATTCTCACACGTGTGAGAAGGGCTAGTTGTGCCTAGGGAATTCATCCACATTCTACTCCATAAATAATCATCTCCCACCCACCTATTTCTATTTATATATATAAAACATTTGTTTCCTTAATGAGTAATCAATCAATCAACTTTAGTTAACTTGGAGCATATTGTAATGTTGAGTTGGTAGATGTGTAATCATTTATGAGAATCAAGGATCAATTATTGATCCCTAATTTTATTATGAAGTATTTTTTTGTTTGAAAAATTATTCATTGTATATAATTTTGTTTGGTTAATATATTTATGTTTATATGAAATATATCATTCTGAGTACTTATATGTGGATGGTGTCTTTACATGCAGATTTCCTAGGTCTTCATCTTTCCTTACATAGAATTGAAACTTTCCTTACATGGTATACATTTTTATGTTTTATAGTTTTTAGAGATCTCAACATTTACACATAAATTCACTAGCCTCTAAGAAAGATTTCAATCCAACCCTCATTTTTTGGTTTTCAAATTTACCCACTCGATATTTTTTGTTTGATATAAACTAATCTTTTTTTAGCCAAACCTCATTCCAAGTTTTCAAAATTACATACTAGGTTTTTTTTTTTGATCCAAATATATAATCTTGGTATCATCTTATTAGATTAAGTTCTATAATATGGATAATTATTTGATTTACCCCTCTCTTTTTATCTTAGATAGTATTTTTCATTTGGTTAAAAGTCCACATGTGGAAGAGTTTTGTTGAATATTTTTTTACCATTTTTAGTTTTTGAGAGTTATTTTTTGAATTCAACATTATGATTACATTCAAATTTACATATAAATTCAAATCTAAATTATGTTTCACCTAAATCAAATGTCATGAGCTCATTTGAAAAACACATCAATTTCAAGGGTAAAGCTACATTTTTATACATTTTGAGGAATCCTAGAGTAAATATGATGTTTTCATTGCATCTATATATACTAAATTTTTTGATTAGGTAATTTTAAAAGACAAGTTTGACATAAATCTACCACAAATTACTTGAGAACACAAACATGGTCCTAATCTACCATTATCTCACATGTACATACTATATTATGAATTTGACCTTTTTGGTATGTCATTACACAACTATAGGAATACCACTATCTATTTCAAACTTGTTTAATATATTTCATATATATATTTAGACCTTAAATTTACTTTGTTTGTATATAGGTCAATTCTATCTATTCTAGTCAATATTACCAGTCGATACTGACCTAATTTGGTTATAATTGACCCTCTCCTAGAAATGGATTATGTTAAAAGTCAAACCTTTCCTTAGGTTTGACTCATTATCCTAATGTGTGGAGGCATGTCTAATTTCACAATTGGACTCATATATAAACAAATCAAGGCCTCATTTAAAACGGTCTCAGTAACACATTTATACATTACTACACATTGATAAAATTTTCCCTATTCTTTCAGAATTATCAATAAATAAATAGGAGTAGTCACAATAAAATTATTAATAAAATTGAATCCAAGTCAAAGTAATCATTTTCAATTATCAAAGCTAAATCATTAGTTTTACTCATATAAAAAAGGATCACAATTACACAATCATTCTAGGTGGAATAAATACATGTGGTTAGATTTACCTCCTTAGTATCGAATACATAATAAATGGTCAATTATGAAATTGAAAGAACCAATAATAATGAATAAAAAATATTATATCTATAATTATTTATGTTTAGAGATGAACATAATTATGTGTAGGGCCTACTATACATTTCCTAACATGTGAATGTGCCCCTTCATTTTGGCACACCTATGTGTAAGCAACCAATTATTAGATTGGGTCACTATAGATTGTTAACTAGCGGTAAACATCATTAGAGGGTTGTATAATGAATAAAATGTTTCCACTATAAGCATACAATTTAGGTTACATCAATGTGTAGGTATACATTGATACACTTAAAACTTTATGCTACTTTGTTATCTTCCTAATAATATCATCTAATGATCCTTAACCCTAAGTAATCATCTTGTTCTCCATAATGATTCCAATGAAGGGTTAAGGGGAAATATATAGCTTATTCATAATTTTGGTATTGATCATATGATAATAGATATCCCTAGTTAGTCCACATAGTCATCATTAGAATCTAAAATGTTAGCTAATTGAACCTAATATTAACTAGATAATCATATATCTAGTTATATAAATTTGAAACTAGAATAATGCAATAATTAGAGGACAAGAATCTAAATTTTCAATATAAGAATCATCATACTAAGCTAAGCTTAGACAATATTTACAATATTCTAAAATTATAAAGAAAGAGTTGAAATATTATTTCCAAAATCAATATAATATAAACCTTTGAAACACTTTAATTCCTTTAATATTTATACAAGTAGAAGTCATGTATTTACACTATCCTATCTTGGCCATTAGACCATGAGTAGAACTTATGAATCACTACACTATGGTTTTTTGGTTTATCATGTCAAAAAAGAAGACATATTTTCATTTGATTTAACATCCAAGAATTAGATGAGTCATAATGGTTCACATTGTAGATGGATAGTACCCCATAAGAGGCCATCACATCTACTCTTATACAATCAAGAAAGGATAACATTTTCAATTGCACATTCAATATTCTCAACCATCTCACAGATTTGTAAATAAAGGTCTTACCTCTATTTTTTTTTCCTAATTTTCATTTGGTTATTTTTAATAGCTTCATGTTTAATAAGTATGAAAATATTAAGGTTAATTCAAAATCAAAGGCAATTGTTCCAACAACAATGATCATATACCTCACAAAAATATCTAGAATTTTCCAAACTTTCATTATCTAGACTTGTTTTAAATTGAGAAGGAATGAAATCAATTACAAAAATATCTACTATATGTTTTAATAAAAATATAGAAAATAATCCACCTTATGCCTAATTTACATTCCTATTTAAATTTATAATAAAACAATATTATTATTGTTTAATAACTTTGTAAGAGTAGAATTTATCAACATGCTTTTTGAAATTTATTGATAAAGAATAGGAAAAGATCAGAACTTGCATTATTTCATCATGTTACATTGCTTCCCAATAATGTAATCAAATACATACATGTAGACAATAATACCTAAATATGGTATTTTTACTTAAGGTATAGTATTATTGTGCATACACCAATTGCAACATAAATGTCTAATAATAGAGACACTACTACATTTACCAAAAAAGGACTATTTAAGATAATTTGGACTTATGTTACTAAATTATAAAGGAGATAATATTTGAAAATGAATAATTTTTGGGTTCTACGCAAGTTGTATGTGAAGAATATGGTAATAATTTGGATCTATTTTCCATTTATTACATTGGAAAGAATTTAAAATTATAAAAGTTTGAATAATGTAGGTGTATTATTGATATTTGTTTCAGTTGGACTATAGATAAGTCCAAATTATCTAAAATAGTCCCTAACATTGTAATATAAATGCTAATATTAACATTTACTTAGTCATTAGATAGAATACTGATTATCCAATTAATTGAAAAACCCTATATTGAAGCATAACCATTCTATTCCAATTGAACTCATATTCAACCAATAGTTAACTAATCACATTTTACAATATCACAAACCAACTATAATCAGATTAGGATCAAATTATGAAAGAAAATAATAACCATATAACTACAATGTTATTCAACTTACTTACACAGTGTTGTTGTTTCATAAATTGAGCACAACCTTGACATAGTCCTTAATAAGAATCAATAATAACAACCAATAATAAAATCAACATAACCCTATATATTTTTATTCATTTAACCAAACATCAAAGTTCATACCTCTCTAATCATAAGCTTAATAAATAATACTCTACTAGTTTTGACTTCTAACCTATTGACTAGCTTTCAAGAAAATAGAAACCATTCTCTAAATGAATTGATTTAGGCAATAATACTTAATTTTATCACCAAAACCTTTAGTAAAGCTATTGATAAAGATATGGTTCATAGATAATAAGTTATTACTGATAAACTAAATAAAAATAGAAATATAAAATACATGCATAGTTCTTCTAATTACTTATATCGACATACTTCTTAAGACAACCAGAACTTTAATATTTTAATCTCAAAGATAATTTAAACATCAATTATAACTAAAACATAAATAAGGTACCATTCCATGTTGCCTATCTCAATGGTTACTCAACACATAGTTCTATTGTATCTATATCGAAACAACATCTATTTCAAAAGTGGTAACATATTTAATTTTCATGCATCAACTATGCTAAATTAATCAAAAACAATAATGATCTTATTTTAAGTAATATAATATAACACTAATCCTCAAATGTAACTAAATATAATCATAATTTAAGCATGAAATGAATGAATACAAGTAACAATAACTAAATGTGGTTTTACATGGGTTTAAACAATCTCTCAGAATATAACTAAAATATAATAACATATATGTCTAAAAATGGAAACATGCCACCATTTGAATCCATATAGAAATGAAGATAATCTCCAACATAAAATTTTACCATACCCAGCTCAATGAGACAAACCATTGGTGGCCCTAACCACCCTAATCATCAGCTCAATGGTGGAAATCAATAATTAGGCTTGGAAAAAAAGAGCATGATCATGTGCCTTAAAAATGAGCAATTAATCATAAATGGAAACAATAGTCACACACCAAAGTAATAACATCAAGCAATCAACCATAGAATATTCATTCAATTAAAGTTGTTATTAACAATACATTCCAAGGAGTATGCATATAATCACACTACTTACTTATTATAAAACCAGTTGTCTCCCAAACATATTAATACAATCAACACAATTTTGCAATACCTCTTTCAAAGAGTTCACAAGTATGTAACCCTTAACAATAAATAATAAATAAAATAATTTCATGACTAAAAAAAATCAATGATCTTTTAATTTTTTGTAACCACTTCAAAACCTTGACCAAGTAATGTCATAAACAACCATACAATTTTAAATAGTGGGTGTAAAGGTATACGACAGTTGTATTCAAAATAAATAACCATCTAAAGTTGAGAACAACATTTTCACATTGAAATCATTTCCCAAGCCAATGAATATAACAATAGATCCAACATGGTTCCATATGTAGTAAACCAATTATCACAAGACACTAAACACTAAATGAAAAATATAATATTATACAACCATTTTTGGTTAAGCATTTATCAAGAGAGATTGTAGTTATGATGTAACCAAGTCCAACACAAGGAAAACAAAGGTAAGAAAATAAGATAATAGTCTTACTCAAACCTAATATTCATTTACATATTCGATGACTCAACATTACTCAAAAATTGATTATAGATTGAATGTGGATTCATTATGAAGTATTATGACATCATGGTGAACCTAAAAACATTTATTCTCACTATGGTTTCACCTCAAGAAAAACTAAACATGCAGTTCATCTATTATAGAAAAACTTCACAATGCATTGCTTACTTGGAGCCAATGTCATCCCTACAGAGGATAAAATGGTGAATTACCCTCCTTAATATTCTCAGTCACCAAAAGGAGGACCAAATACTAAAACCTTATTCTTTCCATGAAACCCATTTTGTCCTTGGTTTCATTAATGGCTTGCATAATGGAAACTTCCATTTCTCACTCTTGTACCATCATTCTTACCCTAGGGTTTTGACCTCAAAAATAGTTGGTTTGAGTAGGGTTCAAAACATATCTAACACCCTATGCCTAACTCAAGAGTCAATTTTTTACAACAAAATAAAAAAAATGATCACTCTCAAAAACATAATCACATCGACCAAGATTCATCATAATGTCAAGGGGGGGTCAAAAAGACCTCATGAATCCCCAACCATCATGATCACCATGCTAGCTTAGTAAAACAACATTATAATCCCTTTCAATTCAAAACACAATTTTATTAACATGATCCCTTAAGGGGTCAATCAATAATTGATTAATCATGGATTCATAGCCTCTCAATAACATAAGTTAATAATGCTAAACATCATGACAATAATCAAATGACACCAAACCCTACATTAAGCATAGCCTTAACAAATAAGTTAGACAAAATTAATGAACACAATGAACATGCCAGAGCTAAAGGCAATAATCAACCAAAGTTCATAAGGCCAATGCAAAAAATGTAGGCTTATAATAAAAATAACACTTGCAACTAAAGATGTCCAAACAAAGTAAAACTAAAAAATCATCAAATCAAGATTGCAAAAAAACTGAGGAAATCAAAATACTCAAGATCTCATTACCATTATTCCAAATACTAGTTTCAATTGGATACTCAATGCCTTTTATGTATTACCCATGCTATCAAAATTTATCACCAATCTTAGCACATAAAACATGTTTTTGCAATAACGATAATGGACCTCAATAATATCTGAACATGGCATTATATAAATAACATAATATGAATTTTACAAAATGTAAACATGATATAACAAATTATCTATAATCATTTTCAATGGCATTATTCAATAATATAATAGTAATCTGTAAATTCAACATAGTTTCATAATTATAATCCCATCTAAAACACAAAATCTAATAAGCATCAAATTGATAAAACTAAATTATAAAATCTCATAATGGATAACTAATGTATCTCAATATCAAGTCATAACATCCTCCCCCACTTAAAGTGGAGTCATCCTAGTGACTACTCAAAACACCCAAGGGTAATGCTACCTCAATATTTTTGCATCTTCTCAAGTGGCACTTCTTTTGCTTAAATGGTCCCATTGTACCAAAACTTATTAAATGTCTCTATTTGGCAACTGAATGTTATGGTTGTCTACAATTTTCACTAGTTATAGCTACATCTTTTTCTCTTACATAAATTGGATATCTTTCCAATCTAGGACATGAGAAAGATCACGTGAAACATGGATTATGGATAGATAAGGGGGAAAAGCTAGTTGATAGGCAACAAGGGTATTTTTATCCATAATGTCAAAAAGTTTGACAAAGCATGGAGTTAGATTGAAAGTATTTCCAAACTTAATTGAACTTTTATGAGGTCTAACATGCATAAAAACCTTGTCACAAAAAACAAATTCATGAGGTGTTAGTTTCTAATTACCATAACTCTTTTTCCAATCCAAGGCATATTTCAAATTTTGGCATATTAAGGCCATTTTCTTATCATCCTCTTGTAGTACTTCAATGCCAACAATGGCTCTATTTTATCAACTATCCTAGTTGAGTAGGGTCCTATATTTTTTTTATTAAGAGCTTCAAAAGGAACCATTTTCAACACAAAATGATAGGATTTACTATAAGCAAACATGACTAAATGGAGATAATATTCCCATTTAGTTTTTTGATCCATAACATACATTCACAGCATGTACTCAATCACTTGGTTAAATATTTCAATTTAAACATTCATTTTCATGTGGTTGGAGGAACTTAAATGTAACTGAGTGTTGAATGTTATAGTTAGGGTTTGGTAAAATCTTGATGTAAACAACTTATCTCAATCATAAATTATTACTTCGAGTATCCCATGCAATCCGACTACCTCTTTTATTAAATGCTCTACAAAAATAGAAGTGTCATTCATTAGATTCCTACTATGAAATGGCCAACTTAGTTGACTTATTAATTACCACCAAAATGGTGTCATGTTTGTTGAAGGATCTAGGCATCTCAATAATAAAATCAAAGATTATAACCCTCTTATCACTAGGTATATCATGAGGATATAATAAACCCCTTGGATGAGAATGTTTAGTATTAACATGGTGACATTCAAAACATATTGCATAATAATTGGCAACATCATGCCTTATACCAGGCCAAAAATAATGTCTTTTTCACTCATGTCTTTTTGGTAACACCTATATGATAAAAATGGGGAGATGTATATGCTTCTTGTAACATAATATTCTACAAGTCAACTAACTTGGGTACCAAATTTATATTTATATACCCCAAAAAGACATCTGCCCCAATTTTTTTTATAAAACTCTTTTACTAAAGGCTTATCAACTAGTCCTACACTTAATTCTTGGTAGTATTTATCAATAATTTATTTATTACCTATAGGAAAAACATGGTAGCAAGGTATGAGCATCAACTGAGTGCATCAATAACATGATTTTCCCTACCCTTGATATAATATATATCTATGTTAAAATTACTAAATAATTATAGCCATATTTATTGGCATGCAATCAAATCATCCTTAAAAAATAAATGTTCTAGGTTTTGATGATCAGACTTCAACTTAAAATACTTCCCTAATAGGAAATACTTCCATTGTTTTAAAGCATGCACTATGACAACAATATCTAAATCATGTACTAGATAGTTATTTTCATGTTGCTTTAGCTTACATGACTCATAAGCCACCACTTTACCATATTGAATCAAGATGCTCTTAAAAACTTCCTTAGAATAATCAACCCAAATCTCAAAGGGACCATTAGGGTCAGGAATAATCAGAATTAGATCTATTGCCAATATTCCTTTAAGATTTTAGAAATCCTCTTCACATTGAGGTGTCCAATCAATTTTTTTCCCATGTACTAAAAGGAAGTGACAACACTATCTAGGTGAGATAAATATTCCACAAACTAATGATAATACCTATCCAACCCCATAAAACTATGCACCTAATACACATTAGTAAGATCAAGCCATTCTTAAATAGCTCAAATTTAAGTTGGATCTATAACAATGCCTTTCTTGGAAATAACATGGCCTAAATAGTGTATTTTAGATTGGTAAAATACACACTTGGACAAATTTTTATAAAATTTATGTTGCATTAACCTTTATAGAACCATCCTTGAATGTTGATCATGTTTATCCTCATCTTTTAAATAAACAAGGATGTCATCTAAGAATACAGCTAAAAATTTGTTTACAAAATTATTGAATCTGTTGTTCATCAAATTCCTAAATGTAATTGATGCATTGGTTAAGCCAAATGGAAAAATAGTGAACTTGTAGTGGCCATACCAAGTTATAAATATTATATTATGTACGTCTTCATTTTTAATTCTCAGCTGATGATAGCTAGATCTCAAGTCAATTTTGGAAAAGATGGATGCATCTTTCATTTGATCAAGTAAATCATGAATCCTTAGTAATGGATATCAATTTTTTATTTTTACCTTGTTTAGCATGTGGTAATAAATGCATATCCTTAGTGTTCCATATTTATTCTTCATAAAGGCCACTCAAGTATCCCAAAGAGAAACACTTGGCAAAATTCTTCCACTGTCCAAAATTTCTTGTAGATGAACCTTCAATTCTTGAAAATCTACCACATTCATTCAATAAAGGGCCTTTAATGTAGGGTTAACCCTTGAAATAATCTATATAAAGAATTCAAGATCAGGTTTGGGTGGAAGACTAGGTATTTTCTTAAGAAAATTATCTATAAATTCTGTTAGAACCAGAAAATCTTGGTAGGGTTGTTCTTTTTTCTTGGGTAACCCTTGTAGCTGAATCACATAAAGTTTACAACCCTTTTTCATAGAAAAATTAACTACAAAGCTGAAAGTAGTTTTCATGCTTTTGGTCCTTGGATGCCTTATATTTATACATGCTTTCCCAAGTCATCAGTGAATTACATTCTTTTAGTATAATAAAGTGTTGCTTTATGATGTTATAACAAGTCTGTGCCCAAGATGACATCATAGGATCCCAAGGCTATCAAAAACATATTTAACTTGGTTCTATAAATAAAAAAATCAAGATCATCATGTTCCAAATATTCCTTGATAGGTACCCTTTTAATAGTACCAAACTCAACTTCCCATCCTTCTCTTATCCAAAAAGGTTGTACCTTGTATTGATTGGAAACAACTGGTAAAATAAGATATTTATTTCACCAAAATCAATCAAAATAGATATTTAAATACCATCTATAATACCTTTTATTTTAATTGGGGTAGCCTAAAAATTATCCTTCCTATTATTTATAGCTTCATACTGTTGAGGTCAACATACCTTCATTTTTTGAAAATGAGGACCCTTGTTTAATTTTATAAAAAAATTTAGGAATTGACATTCAAACTAATCAAAATTACATTACTGAATATCATGTTTGCTTTAGTTTTCATTGACATTATAGAATATTATTTTTATTTGAATTGATCTAACATTATTAATGTTTAACTTTTGTATGTCCATGTGCATGTTTAATGAAGTCCCAAATGTGTGAATAGTGTATAGGGTTGTATACATTGATGTTAAATTGAACCTTTAGTCTGATTAAACCTTGGTATTTTAATCAATTACTTGAAACTATGTTTGAATCATTTAAAAACCTTAGTCTAATATGATTTATCCTATGTCTTTTAAATTAGATTCAAATTTGCATGAGAACATTTTCTAAATTTTATCCCAAGGTTCTAATCATGTTTATCAACATGACCAAAACTTTAGGCTAAAATTTTATAAGTTATTAATATTCCCTGATCCCTACTTAGTCTATTTTCATTGTACATAATGATGAATCAGTTTGAGGATGTCATATGGAAATATCTCAAAGCTCAAGTCAAGATCGATGGTATGTGGGGACCCACCTAAGTAAAAATTTCAAACAACTCATATCAAGGGAAAGAGTTAAAAGTGTCACCATCTCAAAGGAAGCTCAAATATATTATGGTGAGTGAATAGTCTATAATTCAAGCATCCTATAAGGGAATGAAAAAGTGACAAGTGTCAAAATTTTGGTGAAAAAGAAGCAAAGTAACCAATCATGTTTGACCTCTTGGATCGACGTCAATAGATCATGCTAAAGCATACAACAAATATATAATAGTGTAGGGCAAAGTTAATAGGTCAAGGTTATACAAAGAAATCTAAGAGTGCCAAGTGGCATGATATCAGTGATTTATTATAAAATCAATGGTCCACATTCAACTAGATAGAATCAAGTGGATCAAAAATTTATTAAAGTACAATTATATGTGTAAGGGATATCTAATGATGTGAGATGAAGGTAGAATTTTTAAAGGGGCCCAAACTAAATGTAGTGGTGACACATATCATAACCATAATAAATTAAATTAAGATCAACCAATGGTGTTCAACATCTCAAATTGAGATCTATGACAAGCAATGGGTAAATAATTCAATAGGCCTAGATCTAATGAGAGGTTGCCACATGGAAAAAAAGTGTTAAGTGATGGAGTGTGTTTACAATAGGCATAGAGAGATTGAGAAACTACCATGTGCCATATTATTGATAAGATAAAATGAATATCAATCTCTCATGATGAATTCAAGGTTAGGAAGACTTCCAATAGATTGATAGTGTGAATTGATCGAGACTCAAGATGGCACGCAAAGGTAACGTGTGTCCAAAAACAACAAATGATCATAATTTGAAAATTAATAAACAATATCATAAGGTAACACCATATAAGTAAGAAAAGTTAGATTAAAATGTCTTGTAGACCCCTAGACATGAAAGGTATAAATACATGATCTAAGCAAAATCTAAGTCATGAAGCTCATAGTTCAAACTAGCCACTACCATTAAAGCTCTCAATAAACCTTTAAAAAATCCCCAAGCATATGGATTGACCTAATTTATCTAAAATTCCACTATATTGAGCCAAAAAAATATAGAATTATTTTATTTAACTATATAATTTGATCAATATTATAATAATGGCAACACATAAGCATGTTTCAAAGGAAGATGTCGAACTATATTTGACAATAGATGTTGAAGGTCATTTTTTCAAAGATACCAAGTTCATTGTTGATTCCTTGAACATAAGAGATAATAATTGTTCAAAATTATTCTAAAGGATTGAGAACCAACCATCTATCACCTGGAAAGAGGAGAAGAATCTCTCAGCAAAGAGGTTATATGATGATAATGTTGTAATCTAGATGACTGGTGTACATCATGCAACTATAAAGCTTGAGGTACTTCAATACATTAAAATTATTTCTCCCATTTGTAAATATTCTATTATAGATAAATGCATGTTAATAAATGAGAATAATCAAAGGAAGGTGGCTTACATTTTTGTTATTGAATTTGAGTCCTATTATAATTTTCCCAAACCCTAAATTGACCTAGCTTCTATCAATTCTTGGGCTAAAGAACACAATTTGATGGACACCCTTTCCTTATGTTTAGATTTTGGAAACCAATTCTTTCTAGACCTTAACAAGAACATTCCTATCAACCAATTTAGACCTATAATAATGATGATAATGTTAAACAGGTTGTGTGGGGATGCAACCATAGCTTATGTAAATCTAGTATAGGTGCCCATAGTTTACTTCATTGTTGAAAAAATGATAGTCCACCCACTAGGTGAGATAAGTAGCATCTCTTTAAGTAGACAAGTATATGAAATTAGGCATAAAAACAAGATTGATGTTTTCATGATGTCTTACCTCTTAGATGCCATATGTGTAACAATAATGATTCCAAATCAAAAGGAATGGTCCCCAAATAGAACATAGACAGTTTCCCAATACTACTCTAAGTTACACATCTACAAATATAGGGATCACATTTAATTTATTTGAGATTGTGTCTATCCAACCTTGATTGAAGCTATAACTAGGATTCAAATGATAAGAGTTATCCCTCTGATCAAGAAATCTATAAAAGTTATGGGGGATATATGGTTATATCTAGACTATACAATCATCAAGATTGAAATGACTCAAAATTATCCTCTTAAATTACCTATTGTTGGGACCAACATACCCCTATTTTTTTGAATTGGGACCATTGAGAGACTCTCAAAATAAATCATGGAAATATTAGCATATTGGGGTCTTTTATATAATTTGAAGGTCATCCACTTTGTTAAGAAATAAGCATATATGGTCTTGTTTTGCTTTATTTGGACTAACCTTGCTAATGAAATTTCTTTGAGCATGAGTTATAGGTTTCATGGCATACATTCCTAAGAATTCTACATTTTAAAACCCTAACAAACCCTCGATTCAAATTTGATTAAATATAGGAACCCAAATTAGTGGGAATAATTTTTTATGGACTTAAATTCAAGCACATATCATAAGATTAGTCATGTTTTTTAACACAACTTGACTAACAAACTTGACCCCCTTTCATTATTTTTTCCCCCTTTTTCAAGTTCATTATTGGCCTAATATCATGTCATTGTGTAGGGTCCTTTTATATTCCCTGACTTAGCCTAATAATTTAATCCTAAGGCCCCAATGTATTCCTTAATACCATCTCAACCTTAGTCTTAACATCTTAGGCCTAATTTTTTATCATCCTCATGGACCTAACTTAAATCATTTGCATTTCAAAGGATCTTATAGTTTTCTCTTTAACATGACATTTGATTGAATGGAATGAAGGTTACCATGAAATTCATTTTAAATAACTTGCATCTTGAATGATCTGATGATCTATGCTTACTCATAGGGACTCAATTGGATAGAGAAAAACATGTTTGAAAATTCAAAAAGAATATAGGAAGCCCAAAAGGTGGACACATGGCACCATTACATTTGAGGACTAAAATGAAAACTAACCCACTTGACACTACAACTAATTGAGAGCAAGTCTTTGGATCATGATCCTACAGTTGTCGTGTTATCATGATATTTTATTGAATGGAGTGAATTAAAACCCAAATCTTGGGAAGCCCTGAAAAAATGCTAAGTGGCATCCTCACATTTGACCTTGAAGATTTTAATGAAATTAAAATTTATGTTTACATGAACATCATTTAAACATCTAAAATAACTAACTTGACACTTGTACAACCATCAAATTTAAGTCCATTTAAGTTTAATTTCATTGGTTTAAACTTGACATCTATGTAACAATCAATGGACACCTGAGAAGGTGTATTTGCTGCCTGCAAGATCGTAAACTTTAAACTAATGAAAATTCCTTAATTAAAATTTAAAGGGCATCCCTAAACCTTTTTTGTCTCACCAAATTGAGGAAAATGTTTAAAATATGCCTAAAATGGATAACCTCAATTTACAAAATGCAAATATATGTGAAAAAGAAACTTATCCTAAGTCTATGATTTAAATATACACATGGCATTTTGCATAATGGAGCTTAAATCACAATCTTAGCCTATGTAAAATTTATTTCATGTTGGACTTATTTTGAGCATGGTTTGTGATTCATGACATAAACATTTTATCCTAATGTTTTCATTGAGTTTTCTAAGCATAATGCATACATTAACCTAGGATACCTTGACCCCTTTTTAAATCATAACTTAGGTTTAAAATCCTTAGCCTAAGGTTTTTCTTGTGCTTAATAAACATGAAACAAACCTTAGACCAAGGGACGTAATCCTAAGTCTCAACTTTTAAGAGGATTCTAACTTAATGTTTGGGTATATATGCATATCAATAGATGGTGCTTTACTATTGGATTTGATTTAATAATGATAAGATCCCCAAATAATTTTCAACAAAACCTCAAGAATACATGGACCTACCACATGGCCAATGATTATTTGACTAACATAAGATTTGGAACATGGGGAAGATGTGTGAGTATGCCAAGTGTCACGAATGCATGGCTTAAGGCATAGGAACCAATTAAAATATAAAGGCTTGGATTATGATCAATATCTCATGTTAATCTAATATTTTGATCCTATGGAGTGAAAGAAAGGAGGTATTTTTAAATATCAATGGCTAGTGTTTAAAAGGCATTTATGAAAAATGCCATGAAATATTCAAACCAGTGCCACATGAGCTCCATGAAAGCACAAATAGATAAAACTAAATATCTTATGGGATTGAAAATATAAAGGTATAAAGGGAAAGGTCCAAATCAAATCTAGAACATGTATAAGCCAAATCCTAGATATTTTTTACCATTAAATATCCAAACCCTAGACCCTACATAAAGGTGAACCAAATAGATCTAATTTGATGTAATTTAATCAGGAGATAGCTAAATTGTATTTTTAAGCATGAGAGAGCTTTTCCAAGTATCATCTACAATTTGGTATGAATAATTAACAAGAAATAGAGACCATGGTAGCTAGCAGATAGCAATTGAAGAGGCTAAGATTTATTTAATGACTAATAGTGAGGTTTGGGTGTTCAAGGATACAAAATTAGACCTCGTAGAATTGAACATCCATGACATTAGGAATTGGTCTGAGCTTTTCTTCATGATAAAATAATTACATCCCATCTCAAGGGAAGAATAGAGAAATACCACCACCAAAAGATGATACAATAACCTGGTTACAATCTATATGGTTGGCCTCTACCATGCCATGATAAAACTAAAGGTAATGCATTAAATTGATGTCCATTCCCCCATTTTTTTATTTTAGAGTTGATGGTAAATGGATTATTAGGGAGAGGAACTCAAAAGAGGTGTCATAAATTTCCCCTATTGCTTTTGAAAAGTAATACAAGTTTCTTCTTCCCCATGTGGGCCTTCTTAAAATGAGAGAATGGACCAATAGCCATTACCTTGACACCATCCTAAGACCTTAGCTCTATCAAGGGCCTAACATATTTATAACCCTTGATGGAAAAATCCCTATCATTAAGTTCAAAGAGAGTTTTAGGGTGATTATGACCTTGTTAAACCAAATTTTAGTTCCCTTTAACCACTTATGTAAATAAGGTTTAGGTCTCATATGCACGCTTCCTAGTAGAAGAAAAACTTACCCCTCCAATTGGAGATTTTATTAGCATCTTTATGGCCAAATAATTCATTTCCATTAAGAAAAAGACCTCCAAACAATTCTACATGATGTCTTACCTCCTTGATGCCCTTATCACTTCAGTCACCTTCCCTAGCATTAAGAATTGGTCACCAAAGGGTAAGACAACTATCTCACATCACTACTCCAAGGTGTACATATTCAAGTACTAGAATCATATGTAGTTTATCTATGATTTAATTTTCCTAGAAATATTTGAAGCCATCAAAGGTGTTCCAATGAAGAGGCTCCACCCCCTCATCAAGAGATAGGTTGAAATGATAGGAGACATATAGTATTATTCCTGTGTATGTCTTGAATAAGCTTGATGAGTAAGAGATTGCCTCCCAACTTATCCTTGGCATTGACAAGGCTTACAAATAAAAGAGGAAAGGTCTACTTCACCCTTCCTGTTAGACATTAGGAAAACCCTAATTAAATAATGAAAGTAAGTGGAGATTATGGTCACATATAGAAATTCATTTGTCTTTTAGTTAGATGAACTTAAAATGTGGGATCCAAGGAATAAGGTAGGGGATCATCTAAAGGACAAGAAGCTCAAGCTTGAGTATGTACACTAACTAGGTGTCCATGAAACCATAAACATCAAAGCCAAGAACTATGGGGAAGTATTGGCTAGAGTTCAAGGTCACAACATCAAGCTAGAGCATAGATTGGTCAGAGACAAGAAGCCATATAGGGAAACATGGAAATTTCACCCCTTATAGTATCATTTACTACCTGGGCCATTTAGAATAACTCAAGAGAAACCTTAGGTAGAGAAACCACAATAGTCCCAATATTAGGTTGAACCAACTCAAGATGATCAAAGCAAAGGAAAGGAGAAGGTTAGAGAAGTAATATTAGAATAAAAACCTAGATAAGGACCCTTACCTTCAACTGGGTAGAAAAGACCACCCTCTATAATATAGTACATTCACATGATAGTCTTGGAGCTAAAAGAGACACTTGAGGGTGCTCTTAAGGAACTTGTAGATTTTTATGTCTTAGGAGGAAAGCAATACCTTTTAGTGGAGCCCAAAGAAGATACAAGAAAGGAACATGTCCCAGTGGCCTCCCATGAAAAGAGGAATGTAAAATTGGATTTGGTCCTAATAGAACCAAGGAAGAAACCTAGATTGACCTTCACTCATCCCACTACTGAGGTCAATCTATTTAGTGATGAATTTCCAATCCATGGACTAGTCATTCCTAACTAGTTCATCTATGGGAAATTGTGAAAGATCCCATCTCTCTCCCACTCATGGGACATAAAAAAGGGTGGCATGGATGTACATGACGATGTGAATCCTTAGATAAAATATATAATGAAGTAATAGGAAGAGAGAATAATCATGGTCTCTCAAGGCTCAAGAATTAGTAAGAAGATGGATGCTCTAGGAGCATCTACTAGCCCAAGAGTGGAATTTTGAAAACCTCCCTAATTTAAATAACTAATTACCATAGTTTATTTCAATCCTAAGATAACATGTTTATAAATGATAAAAACCAAGACAACCATGGTTGGGATATAAGAATTCACCTTTCAAAAGGTGGAACCTTTTATAGGTTTAACCCCTATTACAGGATAATAGCTTGGTAAAGTTGTAATACATGAAGAATATGTGGAAATCTGGATGGAAGCACATTCACAACAAGTCAAGGTTGGAGTCCAGGGTCGAAAAAAAAGGATCTATAATTTGGAAAGGAAGAAGGATAACTTGCAAACCCAAGCAATCCTATTAGTCCCAAATACCATGATCAAGATGGTTGACAAATCATTCTATGACATGTTTGAGGCATCAAAGTCAATGAAGATGAGGTAGAGTACACTAAAAGACCAAGATACATTAGCTAAAGAACTAATTACCCAATGGTAGGCCTTAGAGGACAAGATTTCCTAAATCTTCACCATTAAATCAAATAAGGAGATCCCAAAATTTATAATCATAAGTATGGGACACATAGACACAATCTTGGGGATTGTTATTAATAAATTTCAAACCTTGAGTACCTAGCATTCCAAGGTGATGTGGCTTCTAATATATAATAAAGGTCTCATTACAAAAATTGAGAAACTTCTTGGGATCATACTCATTAATCCTACACAACCTACTTCTCTTGGCCTCATAAGTGATGAATAATTCAAACATAGAGCCACTTTGGTGACTCAAGAAGTCTAGGGTAAAAGTAAATGCCAGTCTGGATAGGACAATAGCAAGATCTTGGATATGATGTTTAATGCAAGTGAGAGGATCAATGAAGCTAGAAGCATCAAGGAGGTCCTAGAAATAAAAGACCAAGAATTTGATGAGCTAACAAACTAGGAGGAGGAGTGCATCATGAACCATGTTGTGGATCTCAAGCTGGTTGATGAACAACATGAAAAGCTCATGAACCTCTTCTAGCAATAAATAGTGGCCATGCCAAGAAGTTAGAATAATATTATATTATAATAGAACTTAGGTGCATTTTATAGTATAATATTCAATGGTAAATGCATATGCTAGTTTTTTAGCATATTTGCCTCTAGCTCAATATGATTTGGGAAAGCACATGTATTATAGAGATTTTAAAGACAATTATCCTTACTTTTGTACACCTATATTTTGTAGCTAACCAATATACTATCTATTCCTCCTATAAAGGCAAGTATCACCATTGTAAAAAGGGAGAGATTTATATGCAACTTTTTATACTTAAATTAATTAATAGAATCAAGGAATTATGTAAGGATTGTCCATTTTTGATGTGTTACTTGCTAATATAGTTTTTCTCTCAATTGTTAGTAGAAGTCTTCAATTTCAATAGTATCTTTAAATTATAAATAGTATTATTTAATCACAAGTTTTATGATTTGTGATTATGCTAAATTAGTTGAAAGATCTTAGGTTTTACTTGATTTCATTTTTCTCTATATTTAGATGTGCAATAGCTATTTTATTATAGTAATAAATCCCTAACGTAGATCTTGTTCTTACTTATGATTCTTAAACATTTTCCTCTAAAGTCTACTTGATATATAGTGGAATTTGAGTTTAGGCTATGTTGCACTATATATTTTTGAAATGCATATTCAATTACCATTAATACTTTTTCATAATGTTTAGGACCAAAAATGGCAATCACTTATTTCTTTTCTACCTTACCGTCCTCTTTGATCTTTTTTTTACACCATGATCACTTTAGTTTAAGCCACATTTTAAATATCCATTTAGACTAGTTTTTAGTATAATAAAGGAATGTAAGTCACTAAGTATCAACAAATATTCACAAGAGAACAGACCAAGGTGGCTCCCAACCACCAAAATTATATAAATATTATGGAATAGTTATCTTACTCTACTACTATTTCATCATAGGCAACCAGATTGTCAAAACCTACAACTCATGCTCTAAATTTTCTAAATTCTAAAATGAAAAGTGTTTTTTAAACACTAAGCGAACCTGTGGTACATTTAGGAATATCAACATGATAGCTCCCTCTAGCGCTAAAAGGAGGGCCTTCTTCAAACTTTTGGTAATCTTAGTTTACTTTACCTAAAGATCACTATATCTTTGTGTTTTAAGTAAATTATTTTCTTAAGATATATAAATATCATTGAAATTTGGTGTTTTCATCACATCTTTGTTATTTACTTGATGTTCTTTGAGAATTGGTGCTTGTTTCTGATAAATTTGGATTTAACATTGAAAATTTATAGTATTTAAGGTTAGAACATTTCATTTTGATCAAAGGTGGGAATATATTTCATAGATCTGAGTTCCTTTAGTCTTAGATTTGTAAAGATATAACATATTCACGTAGTTGAATGCATCTTGAGCAAATTCATTCAAAGATCAATATCCTTTGCAATTCTTCATGCCATTTTTATGAAATAAGCTGTGTGCAGGTCTAACTCTTATTCCTTATAGAAGTTAACTTGAAACATCATATTTTAGGTAAGATATTTGAATTTCAAGCTAGAATTTCCTAAGATTAGAACAATATCACACTCATTAAATGGAAAACCCTTGCTTGAGCTTAGGGTACATAGAAAATTTAGATGTGATAAAGGTATACGTAGAAGATATAAATATCTTCCAACTTCAATGATTCATGGTTCCTATGCCTTCAACCATCACCCAAGTATGGCATGGTTAGGGGATTCCTAGATTAATGTGTCAGGGGTGCTTCATGATCTTCTTAAAAACCTTAATAAATATATACCTACATTTAGTCCAATAGGTGTAGTGACTACTAAGGAACATATAAAATCCTTTAAGGCTTATTTAAGATTGCTTAATGTTGTGCATGAAGATATGGCTTGTAGGTTGTTTCCATTTACTTTTTTTAAATTTTATTTATAACTATATCATAAGTTGGAATGATTTTAACAATATCTTTATTAATCAATTATTAGTCCTTGTGTTATTTACCACCAATTCACTACTATTAAAAGGGATGCTAGTGAGCCCATCAAGTCCTTCAATTCTATATTTCAAAAGATGTATAGCATGACCATGGAACCCTACAAGCCCAATGATGTCCTAGCCCTAAAAATCTACAAAGACATAGTAGATCCTATGACCTTTATGTTCCCTAAAAAGGTCTATCCTAGTTATAGCTTCTTGGCCCAAGCATATTCTGAATCAATGATAATTAATGATCAAATGCAACCATAGGGGAAAATTGCTTATTTAGTCCTAGATGTAAACCCACACCTACCTAGGATGAACTTGTTCCCCAATAATAACCAAAATATCCCAGCCTTAAACCAACTCCAAAATCTGGCTCAGTTGCCATTAAGTCATGTAGCTCCAAACCAAAACCTAGGATTCTTGACTCATCCCACTAATGGATACAACCCAAGTGATCAAAGGTATTTGGTACCATCTACTAATAATAACTAGGTACATAATTCTAAAACTCCTAAAAATGAGAATGAGTCTATCTTGAAAATGGTTTAAAAATTATTCACTAATTTCCATTAGTTGCAAAAATAAGTAGGCAATACTAAAGAGCACCTTAGTAGGAATTTCTTATTTCAAAGGTTTAATAGGCCAAATAATAGATTATAGAGTGATATTTTTCATAATAATAAGGATATTGAACCATATTCTAGTAACAAGAATAGGTACATTAATTTTACTAATATGGCATTGCCTGACTATTGTAGGGTACATTACATAGCCAAGCATGGGGAAATTAACTATATAAAATTCTACAAAGCCTTTGAGGCCTTCCAAGAAGAGATAGCCACATTTAAAGTGGTCCCTAATAAATAAAGTGGTACAAGAACCTCTAGATCTAGGCCATCTAAGTAGGCCTTCATGGTGGACACCTTTGATTTCCCCTTTCAAGAGGAAAATAAACCTAATGAGGTCCTAAAGGAGATTCAAGCCTTTCATCAGTTCCTAAAGAAGACCTATTGCTTAATGGAAAGGGAGCAGAGGTGACCCCTGACTACCTCAACACCTCCAAAAAACTTTGGAACTCCCCTTGACACATCTTCAAGAAATAATCTAGAGCCACCAAAAAGGAGTACTTATAATCCCAATGTTGATATTCCTAGTCTTTCTGGCAAAATTGGTCATAGCATAGTTGGCGACGTGAAGAAGATAAAGGCTAAAATAACATTACATGAACTCATGTATATTATATATAAATGGGATATCATTTTAAAATCCTTGTCAGGAAAGCATAGTCCCTTCAAGACCGATCATGCCAATGTAACAGTCCATAAAATTGTTGTCAAGAAAACACAATCCCTTTAAGATTAATCATGCCAATGTAACAATCTATAAAATCAAAACTAAGTCTCCTCCTTTATTGCTCACTATCAATATTTTTGGTAAGAACTTGCATAATTGCTTATTAGATTTAGGAGCATCTACTAATATCATGCTTGTAAGAATATGCAAGAAACTAGGTTTAACACTTATAAAGTATAATAGAGTTATCACCCAATTAGACAAATCTAGGGTCAAAGTTGTAGGAGAATTATTAAATGCTCATATGTAACTAGCTTTTGAGCCTAGGGTATAATAATTCATTGATATTTAGGTGGTTGAAATACCTGATGTTTATGGAATCTTATTAAGTAAGAAATGGACTAAGGATTTTAATGGTTACATGTCTACAAATTGCTCACATCTATGGCTACCTTGGAAAGGTGTCCCCATTCAGATCATATTTGAGAGAGAACCAAGAATGAAGCATATGATAATTGAATACAATGTTGTGAATGAGAGAGTCAACATAATAGACTCAGACTTGGGGTTTTTCACCTAAGGCTGACAAGGTATGTGATACCAAGGATGCTTATGTTGTTCTTAGATTAAGGAAATTACACTTTGATGGTGTTAGGTGTAATGTTGGATTAGGTGTTGGTATTGTTTTAATTGATTCTATTGAACAAATGTACCATGCTTCTTATATACTCTAATTCCCTTATACTAAAAATCTTGTTGAATATGAGGCCCTTATCCTTGGTTTACAATTTACTATAAAAAATAAGGTCAAAGAGCTGCTAGTTTATGGGGATTCAAAACTAGTGGTTAACCATTTTAAAATCAAATATCAATGTAAACTTTCATATTTAAAAAGGAATAAATTTAGAGTTTGGGATTTAATTGAATCCTTTTATGCCTTTCGGATCACTTCCATCCCAAGGGAAGAAAATCGAGTAGCTAATCAATTGGCATCTACTGCATCTTACCTCATACCCAATCATAATTCCCCTAATTTTAGCATTGAACTTATCCCTTGTCCTTTAGTACTAGATAATATCAACCACTTCCAAGTATTCAATGATGATCAGTAGATATTGGATTTCATGACTAATTCTAGAGAATTTGATGCTCATATCATTGATGAATTTGATGGAAGTACATCTGGGGAAGAAAAATTTAATGGTAAAGTCATTTAGCCAAGTGACAACAAAATCTCAAAGGGAATCATTGCTTTAGAGAGACTATTTGATAAGGATAAGGTTGATGATGTTTCTAAGTCTCTTAAGGTAAATGGAAAGACTATAATGTTACTAATTAGGCCTTTATGATCAGCCCTAGATGGTAAATGTTGGGAAGGCTTGCACAAATTTTGAAAACAAGAAAGCTAAGAAACTTCTTTCTCAATACAAGGATGTCATAACATGGTCTTATGATTACTTAAAAATATTTTATCTGAGGGTCATCACACATAGTATACCCATTAAAGAGAGATACAAACCCTTTACACATAAATAAAGGCCTATGAACCTAGTCCTAGAACCCATGATCTTCAAGGAGGTTAAGAGACTTTTAAATACTAGGATAGTCTTTACCATTAGGCACTCTACTTGGGTGGCCAATTTGGTTCTAGTTAGGAAGAAGAATGGTGAGACCAGGCTTTGTATAGACTTCAAAAATTTGAATAAAGAATCAGATAAGGATAATTATCCCCTTCCTTTCCTAGACCAAGTAATTCAAGTTGTTACAGGATCAACTATGATGTCCTTTCTTGATGGTTTTTCAGGTTACAACCAAGTATTGGTTGATAGAGAGGACAGGATGAAGATAGCCATCACAATAAAATAGGGAACCTTTGCGTACAAAAGAATGCCCTTTGGACTCATCAACATAGGAGCCACTTTCCAAATACCTATGGACCATGCCTTCTAAGGCTTAATTGGTAAGTGAATTATTATATACATGGATGATCTAACAATTTTTTCTAAAAATAGGGAAGATCACTTCATGCATTTACAACATGTTTTTGAAAGATGTAGAATGTATGACATCTCTTTAAACCCTAAGAAGAGTATATTTTATGTGACTAAAGGGAAATTATTAAGTCATGTTATAACTAAGGTTGGGATCTCTATAGATCTTGAAAGAGTGAAGGCCATATCTAGAATAGAACCTCCAAATAGTAAAAAATATCTAAAGTCATTTTTTGGTAAGATTAATTTTGTAAGAAAGTTCATTTATGGTCTTGCAAAGAAAGTCAAACCACTAAATGACATGATAAAGAATGATTCCCAAGTCACATGGAATGAAGATTCCAAAAAATCATTCAATGACATCAAAGAGGCCATTAGGCAAGTTCTAGTTCTTATAAGTTCTAATTTTTCAAGGGACATTTACCTCTATTCCTTTGCATCTGACCAAACTATGGCTATAGTGTTAATTTAAAAAATTTAAGAGGGTGATCACCCAATTAATTTTATGAGTACCAATTGTAAGAATGTTGAGTTAAATTATTCATTAATTGATAAACAAACATATGCATTAGTCAAGGTAGTTAAGAAATTTAGTCATTACATCCTTAGAAATAATGTTCATGCCATCTTACCTAACCCTACCACCAAACTTATGTTAATTTAGAATAAATTGGGGGAATGTAGAGGTAATAAAATGCCAATATTATAAGAATATGACCTAGAGATGAAAATGCCAAAGTTAGTAAGGTGCCAAGGTTTGATTTAGATGATTGATAATACTAACCCTAGACTAAGTATTATGTAGGTGGATTAACAAAACTTTCAGGCTAATGAGTGGTATGACCTAATCATAAATTTTATAATCAATGGTACTTGTCCTATAGGTTTATCCAAGGAGAAAAAGAGGGCCTTGAGGCTAAAGGAATCCCACTACTTGATCAAGAATGGAATCTTGTATAAAACTTTGAAGGCATCTACTTGAGATGTGTCTCATAAGAAGAATCCACCCAAATCATCAACACCTTTCATGAAAAGCTAGGTAGTGGACATCCATCTATGAAAACCATAGCCAAACAAATTCTTAGGGATAGCTATTATTGTCCAACTAATTTTAAGGATGCTCACAAGCATGTGAGGGAGTGTCATTCATGCCAAAGTTTTAGCACCAAGGAGCCAAATTCAGCCATGCCTCTACAACTAGTCATGATTGACAAACCATTTGCTTATGGGGGTTGGAATTTGTTGGTGTAATCCACCCCAAATCATTTGAAGGTAACAAATATGTCCTTACCACCATAGATTATTTTATAAGGTAGATTGAAGCTGTAGCCACCAAGCAATACAAAACTAAGGAAGTGATCAAGTTTTTATAAAAAACATCTAAACTAGGTTTGGGACCCCAATATCTTTAGTATGTGATAATGGATTTGCCTTCATATCCATAGAGATGACTGAATGGGCTTATGATAATGGCATCACTCTCAAGTTTACATCTGACCATTATCCCCAAGGGAATGGAGTCTCTAAGTCAATAAATAAGAGCCTAATGAAGCAAATTAAGAAGTCTATTGAAGACAAACCCATAACTTGCCACAAGCTCCTTAAGTTTGCACTTTGGGCTGATAGGATAAGGATTAAGAGCCTCATCATTCCTATTGGTATATAGACAAGAACCCATATTTTATATCACTCTAAAGTTTCCCACATATAGATTTATGCAAGAATACATGGAGGAGACCCAAGAGCTAATCAGTTATATATTGTTGGATATAATTCAGATGGAAAATGCAAGGGATAAATCCTTTGATGAATTTAGTAGTCATAAAACCATAGTTAAGAGATGGTTTGATAAAATATCTAAAATGAAAGTATTTAGACAAAAAGACTTGGTTATTATTTGGGATAAGGCATATAAGCCTAAGAGTAAACATCAAAAATTCACACCTTTGTGGATTGGCCTATATCAGATTGTGGAAACATTTAGCAACAACACTTTTAAACTCAAGGATTTATAAGGAACATAGTTTACACTACCCAAAAATGGGCAGTATATCAAGCATTATTTCTCTATTGCTCCTCTTAGGGTCTTCATAAAGTAAACTATAAGATGTTTAGATTAGTGTAGATAGGCTAGTTATTTTCTTTTTAGTTCTTTATTTCTTGTCCCTTATTTGTACATAAGCATGCACATATTTGTTTATTTTTCCTTTTTTGTTAACTTTCTCTCTGTGGTGTGTTTCTTGGTTCCTTGATCTTAATAAGTCTCTAAGGATAATATTGAGCTCAAAAGTTATGAAGTTTGTTTAAAATATGCCCCCTAATTCAGAAATGAAGGTATGAATCCCATACATGGAGTAACCATGGCTCTAAAATATAAATCATGATGTTATATCTTAGAGAAACTGACAAAGACCAATGCAAAGGCCAATCATTTCATTAGACCTTAATCATTATCTAAACCTCAAATTAGTTTTAATAAGACTTACACTTGGGGAATGGAGACTCAAATTATCATGGTATACCCCAAGCTAGAACTTAATTAACATCCTTACCTGGGATAAGAGTTATAACCATAGATGATCTTCCAAATATTAAATACTTGACCAAATCCTAAAACCTGGTTATCCTAGTTCCCAACCTTGTTGAAAGCATAAAAACCTAAGAAAATACAAAAATAGGATACAGTGTAAAATATAAAGCTTTCAAGTAAAGGTGATTTTGGTAACCTATATTGGGGTTATGGATGTCTGACTAGCAATGGATCAAGGCCATGAGTGGATCCAAAGGCATCTATGTTGGGGTTATGGATTCCTTGCTAGAAGCAAAGTAATGCCCAAGCCTTCCCTAAGTTAAAACATGGTTCATAATGATCATTTCATTATACTATAAGTAAATGTAAGTGATTGGGGACATGAAATTGTAAGCTATTTTTTAAATCCCATGGCAAACAATAAATGGAATCAAAGAACACATACAATTTGAGAATGTCCTAGTATTTGAACTTAAGTCTACATGTACAAGGTTTTTTCAATCATAATTTGGTCTAGATGGTGGTTTTGGTCAAGTGAAGTGAATGACCTAATTATTAATCCAACTAGAGTCTTGAGGTTATAACATATTGCTATGTTTCATCCATGAATCACCATTTGTTGGGACCAACATACCTCCATTTTTTTGAATTAGGACCCTTGAGATACCCTCAAAATAAAGCATGGAAATCTCAGCATATCAAGGTCTTTTATATAATTTGAAGATCATCCACTTTGTTAAGAAATAAGCATATATCGTCTTGATTTTCTTTATCTAGACTAACCTTGATAATGAAGTTCATTTGAGCATGAGTTATAGGTTCCATGGCATATGTTCCTAAAGAGTATGCATTCCAAAACCCTAAAAGACCCTTGATTCAAATTTGAATAAAGGTAGGAACCCAAATTAGTGGGAATAATTTTTTATAGACTTAAATTCAATCACATATCTTAGGCTTAGTCATGTTTTTTAACACAACATGAATAATAAACTTGACCCCATTTCAATATTTTCCCCTTTTTTCAAGTTTCTCTTGGCCTAACATAATGTCATTGTGTGAGGTCCTTTTATATTCCCCAACTTAGCCTAAGGCTTTAATACTAAGGCCTCGATGTATTCATTAATACCATCTCAACCTTAGTCTTAACATATTAGGCCCAAGTTTTTATCATCCCCATGACCCTAACTTAAATTCTTTGCATCTCATAGGATCCTATGGTTGTCTCTTTATCATGACATTTGATCGAACATAGTGAAGGAAACTAGGAAATTCAATTTAAATAGCTCACATCTTGAATGATTTGATGATCCACACTTACTCATAGGGACTCAATCTCATGGAGTGAAGTGTGTTTGAAAATTCAAAAATAGAATAGGGAGCCCAAAATATGGACACATGACACCATTACATTTGAAGACTAAAAGAAAAAGTGTCCCACTTGACACTACAACCAATCAAGATCAAGCATCTAGATCATGATCCTACGGTTGTCATTTTATCATGAAATTTGATCAAATGGAGTGAATTAACACCCAAAGCATGGGAAACCCCTACAAAAATTCCAAGTGGCATCCTTGCATTTCACCCTAAACATTTTAATAAACTTAAAATTGATGTTCATGTGACCATCATTTAAAGGTCTAAAAATACTAACTTGACACCCGTGTGACTGCTAAATTTAAGTCCATTAAAATGAAATTTTTGTTGGTTTAAACTTGACATTTTTACAACTATCAATGGACACTTGAGAGGGTGTATTTGACTCCTGTGGGACCATAATTTTTTAAACCATTGAAAATTCCTTACTCAAAATTCAAAGGGCATCCCTAAACCTTTTTGGGCTCACCAAACTAAGGAAGATGTTCAAAATATGCCCAAAATGGATAACCTCAATTTATAGAATGTAAATATATGAAAGAAATATACTTAACATGATTATATGATTTAAGGATCTACATGGGATTTTGCATAATGGACCTTAAATCATAGACTTAGCCTATGTAAAATTCATTTCATTTTGGACCAATTTTGACCATGGTTTATGATTCATGACATAAATATTTTAGCCTAATGTTTTCATTATGTTTGCTAAGCACAATACATAAATTAACCTAGGATGCTTATACCTTGACCCCTTTTTAAATCATAACTTAGGTTTAAAATCATTAGCCTAAGGTTTTTCTTGTGCTTAATAAACACAAAACAAACGTTATGCCAAGGACCTAAGCCTAAGTCTTGACTTTTAAGAGTGTTATAACTTAATGTTTGGGTATATATGCAAATCAATGGTCATGCTTTATCATTGAATTTGATCCAATGGTGTGAAGGTCCCTAGATAATTTTCAACAAAACCCTAAGAACCTATGGACCCACCACATGGCTAGTGATTATTCGATAAGAGAATAACATAATATTTGTTACATGGGGAAGATACATGAACATGCCAAGTGTCACGAACTCATGGCTTAAGGCCCAAGAACCAATTAAAAGAAAAAGACCTAAATTAAGATCAATGAATAGTGTTAATAAAATATTTTTATCCTAGAGATAAAAAGGAAGGAGGTATCTTTAAATACCAATGGCTAGTGTTCAAAAGGCATTTATGAAAAATGTTGTGAAAGATCCAAACCAGTGCCACATAAGCTCCACACAAGTAAAAAAAGACAAAACTAAATATATTATGGGGTCAATAACATAAAAGTATAAAAGAAAAGGTCCAAATCAAATCCAAAACATGTATAAACCAAAGCCTAGATATCTTATGCCATTAAAGATCCAAACCCTAGACCATACATAAAGGTGACCCAAATGGATCCAATTTGTTACAATCTAATTAGGAGATAGCTAAATTGTGTTTTTAAACACAAGAGATCTTTCATAAGGATTGTCTATAATCTAGCATGAATAATTATCAAGAAGTATAGACCATGGAAGCTAGTATACAACAATTTAAGGAAGATGCCAAGCTTTATTTGATGATTGATAGTGAGGGTCAAGTGTTCAAGGATAGAGAATTGGATCTCACAGTGTTGAACATCCACAACATTAGGAATTGGTCTAATATTTTCTTCATGATAGAATAATTAGAACCCATCTCAAGGGAAGAGTATAGAAATGCCATCACTAATATATGATACAATGACCTAGTTACAATCTAGATGGTTGGCCTCCACCATGTCATGGCAAAAATAGAGGTAATACACTACATTGATGTCCTTGCCCCTATTTTTGTTAATTTTACAATTGATGGTGAATGGATTATTAGGGAGGGGAACTCAAAATAAGTGGCATAAATTTCCCATATTGCTTTTTAAAAGTAATAAAATATCCCTCTTCCCCATGTGGACCTTCCCAAAATGAGAGAATGGACCAATAGCCATGACTTCGACTCCATCTTAAAACATTGGCTCCATCAAGGGCCTCACATCTTTAAAACCCTTGATGGTAAAATAGCTATCATTTAGTTTAGAGAGGGCATTAGGGTGATTATGATCTTGTTGAATAGATCTTTTGGTTCTCCTTCAACCACTTATTTAAATAAGGTTTGAGTCTCATATGTACACTTACTAGTATAATAAAAACTCACCCCTCTAATTAGAGATTTGATCAACATCTTTCTAGCTAAGTAATTCATTTTCATCAAGAAAAAGACCTCCAAACAATTCTACATGATGTCTTACCTCCTTTATTCCCTTCTCTCTTTAATCACCTTCTATGGAATTATGAATTAGTCCCTAGAGGATAGAACAACTATCTCACACCATTGCTCCAAGATGCACATCTTCAAGTGACAGAATAACATGTAGTTTATCTATGATTGCATTTTCCTAGCAATAATTGAAGCCATCAAAGGTGTTCCAATGCCTAGGATATACCCCCTCATCAAGAGATAGGTTGAAATGATAGGGGATGTATGGTATTATCCTGATTACATAGTCACTAGGATAGAAGAAATCATGTCCCAACCCTATAGGTTACTAGTGTACATCCCAAATAAGCTTGATGAGTAAGAGATTGCCTCCCAACTAATCATTGGCATTGATAAAGCTTTAAAATAAAAAAAGTGAAGGTCTACTTCACCCCTTCCCCTTGGACATTGGGAAAACCCTAATTAAAGAGTGAAATTAGGTGGAGATTAGAGTCACACATAATAATTCATTTGGATTTTAGTTAGATGAACTCAAAATGTGGGATCCAAGAAATAAGGTAAGGGATCATCTAAAGGATAAGAAGATTAAGCTTGAGTATGTACACCAACTATATGTCTATGACACCATATACATCAGAGCTAAGAACTATGTAGAAGTATTGGCTAGAGTCCAAGAAGTTAGAGCATAGATTGTTTAGAGACAACAAGCCATCTGGGGAAACAAGGAAAATTCATCCCTTGAAATATCATTTTCTACCTGGGCTATCTAGAATAGCTCAAGAGCAACCTTAGATAGAGAAAGCATATTAGTCCCAACAATAGGTTGAGCCAACTCAAGATGATCAAAGAAAAGGGAAGGAAAAGGTTAAAGAAGTAATATTAGAATAAAGACCTGGATAAGGACCCTTACCTTCAACCAAGTAGTAGAGACTACCCTCTCTAATCCTATACATTGACATGATAGTCTTGGATCTAGAAGAAACACTTGAATGTGCTCTCAAGGAACTTAGAGAGTCCTATGGCTCAAGAGGATAGAAGGACCCTTCAGTGCAACCCAAGGAAGCTATAGGGAAGGAACTTGTCCTAGTGGCCTCCCATGAAAAGAGGAAGGAAAAATTAATCTTGGTCCTGGTAAAACCAAGGAATAAACCTAGATTGAAATTCACTCATCCCACTAATGAAGTCAATCTCTTCAGTTATGAATTTCTAATATATAGACCAAGTATTCCTAATTAGTTTATTTATGGGAAATTATAAAATATCCCATCTCTTTCCCACTCATGGACCATAATAAAGGTTGGTGTTGATATACATGATGATGTGAATCCCTAGATAAAAGATATAATGAAGGAATAGGAAGATAACAAAATCATGGTCTCGAAAAGCTTAGGAAGTAAGAATATGGATGCTCTAGGAATAACTACTATCTTAGGAGTGGAGTTTCCAAAAACTTCCCAATTCAAAGAACCAATTACCATAGTTCATTTCAATCTTGAGACAATAGGTGTAGAAATGATAATAACTAGGATATCCATGGTTGAGATAGATGAATTAACCTTTAAAAAGGTGGAACCTTTTATAGGTTTGACCCCTATTATAGGACAATAGCTTGGTGAAACTGCAATACATGAAGAAGATGTGGAAATATTTATGGAAGCACATTCACAACAAGCCAAGGCTGGATTCTTGGGTCTAAAATTAAAGATCCATAATATGGAAAGGGAGAAGGAGAACTTGAAAACCCAAGAAGTCCTATCGATCCTAGATGCCATGATCAAGATGCTTGATGAATCATTCCATGACATGTTTGAGGTATTAAAGTCAATGAAGATGAGGCATAGTGCACTAGAAGACCAAGATACATTAGTTAAAGACCTGGTCAACCAATGATAGGCCTCAGAGGATAAGATTGCCTAGCTCCTCAACATTTAATCAAAGAAGCAGATTCCAAACTTTAGAACCATAAGTATGGGACACCTAAGAATAATATTGGAGATTGTTATTGATAAAGTTTAAACTTTAAGAACCTAGCATACCAAGGTGATGTGGATTCTAAAATATGATAAAGGGGTCATTATAAAAATTTAGGAACTTGGGACCATACTCATCAATATTGCACAATCTACTTTCCATGGCCTCATCAATGATGAAGAGTTTAAACATAAAGCCACTTTGGCAACTCAAGAAGTCTAGGGTAAATGTAAAGGCCAGTATAGATAGGACAATAGAAAGTTCTTGGATATGATATTTAATGTAGGTGAGAGGATCAACAAAGCTAGAAGCATCAAGGAGGCCTTGGCAAGAAATTATTGAGAATTTGATGAGCTAGTAGATGAGGAGGAGGAGGAGTGCATCATGAAGCCTATTTTGGATCTCAAGCTGGTTGATGAACAACATGAGAGGGCCATGAGCCTCCTCCAATAACAAATGGGGGCCCCACTAACATGTTATAATAATATTATATTATAATAAAAATTAGGGGGCATTTTATAGTAGAATATTCCATTGTAAAGGAATATGTTAGTTTGTTAGCATATTTGCCTCTAGGTCAGTATGATTTAGGAAAGCATGTGTATTATAGAGTTTATAAGGATAGTTGTCCTTAATTTTATACACCTATATTTTGTAGTTGATCAGTATATTTCCTATTTAACCTATAAAGGTAGGTATCACAATTATAAAAAGGGATAGATTTTTGAGCAACTTTCTATACTTTAAGTAGTTAATAGAATCAAGGAATTTTGTAAGGATTGTCTACTTTTGATGTGTTAATTGCTAATATAGTTTTTCTCTCAATTGTCAGTAGAAGTCTTGAGTTTAAATAATATCTTTGAATTCTGAATAACATTCTTTAACCATAGGGTTTTTTATTTTTGCTTATACTAAATTAGCTAAAAGATCTTAGGTTCTACTTCATTTCATTTTGCTCTATATTTAGATTTGTAATATATATTTTATTATAATAGTACATATTTAAAGTAGACATGATTCTTACTTTTGATTTTTTAAAATTTTCATTTGAAGTCTACTTGATATATAGTAGAATTTGAGTTTAGTCTATGTTGCACTATATATTTGTTAAATGTGTATTCAGTTACCATTAATTCTTTGTCATAATGTTTAGGACCAAAATTGGTAACCACTTATTTCTTTTATGCCTTACCCTTCTCTTTTCTCTTTTTTTAACACCATGATCACTTTAGTTTAAGCCACATTATAAATATCCTTTTAGATTAGTCTATAGTATAATAAAGGAGCCTAATTTACTAAGTATCAACAAAGATTCACAAGAGAATGGACCAAGGTGGATTTAAACCACCAAAATTATATAAATATTATGGAATAGTTATCTTACTTTGCTATTATTTCACCACAAGTAACTAGATTGTCAAAACCTATAACTCATGCTTTAAATTTTCTAAATTCTAAAATGAGAAGTGTTATTTAAACACTAAGGGCACCTATGGTATATTTAGAAGCATCAACACCTATCCATGTCTCTAATAAATTAGCTAAGTAAGAAGTGGCATACTAGTTATTCCATGGTGTAGATTGTATATACAAGAACAAGAGACAGGGACTCCTTCACAACTTCCCAATGACAATTGTAAAGACTATATTCACATAGTGGGATAATATTGAGGTAGCATCAAAACATATATCATCTTTAAATCTATAGATTGATAAACTTAGATAGTGGAACCCCTATGGAAATGTCAAGGAGCCTTTGAAAATAAAAGGGATTTTGAATGTTCCCTATGATCATAAACTAAGTGCCATTGATCCTATATACATCAAGGCATATAATTACTTTGAATTCACTATAAAGCTGAAGAAACATAACCTAAGACTTGAGTCTAGATTAGAAAGAAATCAAAAGGTGGATGACAGATGGAAAATGGGACCAAGACAATACTAGTTGATCAATGGGGAATCTTCTAAGCCTCCATCAGTCATTGCCTAAGTGGAAACACAAATGGAGCATAGGCTTGAGGAGAAGAAGATAGATGAAATAGATTCTAGCTCATCAGCTTATGATATTCATCAAGAAATAGAACAAGAGACACATCAAGACGAAGTTCATATGATAACATTAGATCCTAATGAGACTATTGAGGATGCACTTAAGATACTATCAATATCTTATAAGTTAGTTAGATGATGAGGAGACAAAGGTTGTGGAAGAGAATGGAAAAGAGAAAGTATTAAATTAGTTCTTGTTGACACCTCTAAGAGGAAGGCTCAGCTAGCCATTATTCCTAACCATTATTCCTAAAGCAAAAAGGACCCAAAGTGACTTTCATTACTCCTCTAAGTGAAGTCAATTTATTCAGTGAATAAAACATAATGTATGGTCCATTAATTCTATAATGGTTTTTGTATGGACCTAGATTATAGAATGTGCCTACTATGCATCATCCTTGTGTTATGATGAAAGCCATTAACATTCCTACACATCAAGATCTTAAACCATGGATTTTTACCCTACAAGAGGAGTCAAGAATATTATCTACAATAAGTGATTTAGTAGCTCCATCACAGGTTGAAATCCCTATCCCATAAGTGATTCATTCTATAGTTGGAGTCAAATTTGATCCAAAAACTACTAGTTTGTAAAGAGTAGTAGAGAATAAATTCATAGTAGGAGGTGAATAAATGACATATCAAGGGGAATATCCATTGCCCAATTTAACTCAAAAGTAGGGATAGAGTCTTAGTGAATACCCTATCTTTGAGGAAGATGTTCTTGAATTATCCCAACCATAGATAAAACAATTTCAAGCAACCATTAAGGGATTAAATCAATAAAAGAAGAGCCTAGAAGAATAAGATATCTTATCAATTCTAGGAGAGATGGTAACCAAATTTGATAGCACCATGAATGACTTATTCAACTACTTGAAGGCCATAAGATCCAAGAAAGATACAGTAAATAAGTAAATTTCTATGGCTACAGGTCAAGTTGGCTAATGGCAAACTTCAAGTAGTAAAGTGAGAGATTTGATTAGTGTCCTAGCAGATGACTAAATCCCTAGGTTTAGAATAGTGAGCTTGGTATATTTAGATATGGCCATAGTAATTTTGGTCGATAAGATCAAGGCCTTGAGTATATGGTCTAATAATATAGGAGACCTTTCTAATGATCTCAAACATTTAGAAGATAAGATGAGGCACATATTGGGGATCTTAATCAAGGATGTTACCACACTCAACCCAATTAGTTTAATCACAGATGAGGAATTTAAGAAAAGAGCTACAGAGTTCATGCATGAGGTAGGGAATTAAATCCAAGGAAAGACAAGTGTAGATAATAAAAGGATCAAGGACATGATTTTATCAACTGATGAGAAGATTAGTGATACAAGGAGCATCAAATAGGAATTAGATAGGGTAGATAAATATCTCAAGAGATTGGTAGATCAATAAAATCAACTCTTCATGGAACCCATTGTCAACCTTAAGCTTATTGATGAGCAACACTAAAAAATGAAGATCTTGTAGTAGAAGAAAAATACTATAGCAATAAGGGAGTCCCAAAGTTAAATTTATTGACTTTAGAATATTATATTTTAACTAAAGATGTATCTTTTGAAAAATGAATATTCTTTTTATAAAATCATGTGTAACTTTGTAAAAGTGCATTGCTTATAGGTCAGTTCTTTAGAAAGTGTCTAGTTCTAGAATATTATAAAAGGGATAGCTATCCATGACACTTGTATAATTTTCATTTGATATGAATGATCAAAATACCTCCTTAATATTATATCTAAGGGGTATTATGAATTTTATTCAAGAGGGAACTTTTGGATCAAGCAAACTTTGTGTAAATTTGGAGCAATTAATGCAAGTAGGAGAATTCTAAAAATATTGTCTCATTTTTTTTTTGTATTTTGATATTATGGATGCTCTCTCAATTGTCTAGTCTAATCTTCAGATTTTAATGGTTTTCATGGACACTTGATGTGCATCTTTGAATGTAGATTTGTTTATTTGTGTTTATGTTAGATTGACTAAAATATATTAGGTTCATTTCATTACCTTTACTTCTCTTGTATATGTGACAATGTTATTTGTTTGTAGGAGTGAATATTTAAAGTGAATTTGGTTCTTATTTGCATTGTTTCATACTATCCTTATATGTTTGTCTTATGTGTGATAGGATTTGAGCTTAAGCTATTTCATGTCATATATTGGTTTAGGTGCATGTCTAGAGTAAAATTGAACTTTGTCATAATTTATGGATTAAAGAGCAACAACATCTTTCTTCTCTACCTTACCCTTCCTTTTGCTCATTTTTTGATCAATTCACTTTAATTTAGATTTCATTGTAAATATACATATTAGATATAATTTATAATTAGGCTTTGATCATAATTAACTTCACTTAGTTTAGATTACTCTCATTTTCAAAACCAAGATATTAGGCCATAGTTTCTCCCAACAACAAAACCATTAAATTATAAATTTTTTGAAATAATTCATTTGCTTTGCCTGTATTCCACCAAAGATATCAATAATATCACAACTTGAAACTCATGTAATAGATTCTTTGAATCCAAAAATGAGAAGTGTTTCTTAAACACTCTGAACCACCTATGATACACATTCAGGCATCAACAAGTACCCATTCCACTGGTGATAGAAGGAGGGCCTTAGATAAAGCTTTGTGAAATTTTAATGTCTTTTCTAATTTGATGTGACAATGTTATTTACTTTTAGGAGTGAATCTTTAAAGTGAATTTGGTTCTTATTTGCATTGTTCCATACTATCCTTATATGTTTGCCTTATTTGTGATAAGTTTTGAGCTTAAGCTATTTCATGTCATATATTGGTTTAGGTGCAAGTCTAGATGAAATTTGAACCTTATCATAATTTATGGATTAAAGATCAACAACATATTTCTTCTCTGCCTTACCCTTCCTTTTGCTCAGTTTTTAATCAATTCACTTTAGTTTAGATTTCATTTTAAATATACATATTTGTTATAATTTAGACTTAGGATTTTATCATAATTAACTTCACTTAGTTTAGATTACTCTCATTTTCACAACCAAGCTATTAGGCCATATTTTCTCCCAACAACCAAACCATTACATTATAAATTTTATGAAACAATTCATTTTCTTTGCCTCTATTCCACCAAATATGTCAAGAATACAACTTGCAACTCATGTCATGGATTCTTTGAATCCAAAAATGAGAAGTGTTTCTTAAACACTCTGAACCACCTATGATACACTTTCAAGCATGAACAAGAACCCATTCCACTAGTGATAGAAGGAGGGCCTTAGATAAAGCTTTGTGAATTTGTAGTGTCTTTGCTAATTTTAGTGAATTTTGTTCAAATATCAATGAATTATTTGCATATTTGTGTTATTATTAGCTCAATATGTAAAGATCATTGATAGGCATGGTTTCAAACCAATCTTTAGGCTCCTTTAGCCAAAGATTGATATTCTTTGAAGGTTCATGATAAATTATTGAAAAGGTAGCTTAAGATTTGTAAATCTTCTACATTTGAGGTTAATGATAGAAATTTTATGCAAATATTGATTGATTCTTTGTAAATTTAGGTTTATTTGAACTTAAGAGTGTAAATATCATCCATATTCATCAGTTTAGACATATATTTAAGCTAATTTTATTAAATATAGTTTTTATTTATTTATATTTGTGAAAAATTTGCTTAACATGCAAATATTATCATTATTATTTGCAAAGATAAGATTTACACATCGTATTTTGACTAGGATTCAAGGTTTACAAGCTACAGTTGCTAAGAATCAGGACTAGGTCATGGTCTAAATCAACAATACCTCTCCTTTCATTAGAATTTCATATGAAATCAAGAGCATACAAAGGTAAGTGAAGGGTTTCTAAAGCTCAACATACTTCACCCATTTGTGTTGCTCTTATGATCAATTATTATCAAGGTATGGCTTAGTTAGTGGATCTTTCATCAATGTGCCTAGTCAAATACATGACTTACCTATAAATCCTAAGAAATATTTACCATCTTTCAATCCTAATGGTGTTGTCACTATCGAGGAACATATAACACATTTCAAAGCTACTTTGGGTTATTGAATGCAGTTCATGAAGACGTTGCATGTAGATTATTTTATTTTACTTTAAAAGTTACTGAATATGATTGGTTTCTCAAGCTTCCCAATAATTATATCACCATATGGAATGATTTTAACTAAATTTTCATTAATCAATTTGTAAATATCATTAGTCTTTGTATCCTTTATTAATAATTCACTACTATGAATATATAGTCAAGTGAAACCATTAGAGCCTTTAATGCCAGATTCTATAATATGTTTAGTAAAACCATAGCTCTTTATAGAATTGATGAAACCTTGGCTTTATAAGTTTACAAGGATGCTTTAGACCCCATGATTTCTATGTCTCTTAAAAGGTCTATTGGGGTTATAAACACATTAGCCCTGGCCCATGATAAAGATATAACAATCAATGATCAAATTTATCTTCAAGGTTAATTTGAATATGCCATTCCCCATGTTAATCCTAATTTTATTACATTAAATTTCATTCCTAGTTCAAATTAGAACATGCCTGCTTTAAACCAAACACCAGTGTTGAATCAACTACTCTTCAGCCATGCTCATCTTGGCTAAAACCTAGGATTCTTAAATAACCTTATAAATGGATTTCATCCTTAAGATCAAAGAGACTTGGTGACAACTATAAATAGTACTCAAGTTCATAATTTAGAGGAAAAAAAAAATGAGAATGAGTCCATACTCAAAATGGTTCAAAAGCTAAGCATTGACTTCCTTCAATTCAAAAAAATAAGTAGGAAATATTGGGGAGAACTCTAATAGGAACTATTCTTATCAAGGGTTCAACAAACCTAACAATTAATTTCACAATAACAATAACAAAAACAATGAGTCATCTAACAACAATAATAATCTTAAAATAAATATATGTGATGTAGTTTTAACTGAATATTTCAGAGTTCAAAACACTTCAAAGCATGGCGAATTGGATTACATTGAGTTTTATAATGCTTTTGATTTTTTTCAAGATGAGTTAAACATATATGAAGGTGGGTGTAACAAATATAATTATATAGGTCCATTAGGTTCTTCAAATTCATCTAAATCTACTCATACAAATTTTATAGTGGACACATTTGATTTTCCATTCTAAGAAGAGAATGATCTTGTGGATACTCTAAAAGAGGTGCATGATTTTCAATAGTACATAAAGAATGCTTATCATATGAGTAATATAGAGAAGAAGAAACATTTAATAACTTTAAATCCACCAAATAACTTTGATACTTCTCTAGATCCCATAGCTAACAACAATCTAAAACCTCCAAAGGGAAGTAACTCTAAAAATAATGTTGATGTATCTAGTTCTTTCACTAAGGGTGGATATAATATTGTTGAGGACATGAAAAATATTAAGTTTAACATCACTTTACATAATTTTACTCAAATTACTAAGCAAAGATATTTTTTACTTGAATCTTTATCCAAGAAGACTAGAAATTCACTAAAGGTTATAAATGCTAATATAGTTATGTACAAGAATAAAGTAGATGTTCCACCTTTTTTACTAATGGTAAGAATTTTTGGTAAGAATTTGCATAACTATTTGTTAGACTTAGGTGATTCTGCTAACATCATGCCTACAGGTATTTGTGAGAAACTTAGTTTAACTCTAATTAAGTTTGATAGAGTAGTCACTCAATTAGACAAATCAAAAGTTAAAGTAATTGGAGAATTATTGAATGTTCATATATAGCTTGATACTGAGCTAGGGATATAATAATTTATAAACATTCAAGTGGTGTATATTCCTGATGCTTATGTAATGATACTCAATAAGGATTGGACCAAGTCCTTAAATGGCTACATGTCCACTGACCGTTCACATATGTGGCTTCCATCGATGGGAGTTCCTAATCAAATTCATATTCAAAGAGAGACCAAAATGAAACACATGATCACTGAATAAAATGCTATAATGAAAGGGTCAACATGGTTAATTTTGAGTTAGGAGTATACACTCTCGACAAGGTAAGTGACTCTAAAGATGCTTATGTTATGTGTAGAATATGGAAATTATATTTTAATGTTGTTAGATGTAAATTTGGATCTGGAGTAGGAATTGTTTTAATCACTTCCCTTGGGAAATAATTCAATACTTCTTACAAAATTTAGTTTTCATGCACTAAAAACTTGGCAGAGTATGAAGCATTAATCTTAGGATTGTAATTTTATATCAAGCATAAGGTCAAAGAATTGTTGGTTTATGGTGATTTAGAACTAGTAGTTAATTAGGTTAAAATTAAGTATCAATGAAAATTATCATATCTTAAAAGATACAAGGTTAGAGTGTGGGACTTGATAGATTACTTTGATACTTTTAATATTATCTTAATTCCTAAAAAATAAAACGTGTTTGTTGATGAGCTAACCTTAGATGCAACAAATCTTATGTCAAATCAAGACTCTAAACTAGGAAACCTTAGTATTGAGTCACTTTCATGTCCGTTAGTCCCTGAAAATGTCAATCATTTACAAGTATTCAATGATGATCAATAGAATATACACTTCATGAAAAATTCAAGAGTATTTGAGTCTCACATCATATATGAGCTTAATGAAAATGCTCTTGATGAAGATAAAAATGATGACAAGATTATGCAATCAAGTAACAACAAAATTACCAAAGGCATGATTACCTTATAAATATTATTTAACACAAGTAAACTAGTTGAAATTATCAAAATTCTTAAGGTAAATGGGAAAGATTACAATGTAGTCAACCTGGGAATTCAAGGTCTACCCTAGAGAGTGATTATTGGTACAAATTTCACAAATGAAGTGTTGAGAAAAGCTAAATAATTTTTGACCAAGTACAAGGATGTTGTAGCATGGTCCTATGAAGACTTAAAGATATTTGATCCTAGAGTCATTTCCCATACCATTATAGTAAAAGAAGTCTTCAAGCCTTTCAAGTAAAAATAAAGACCAGTTAACCCTATCTCAGAGCCATTGATATATAAAGAAGTCAAGAATATATTGGATGCCAAGATAGTTTTTCCCATTAAACACTCCACTTGGGTAGTTAACTTAGTGCCATTTAGGAAGAGTAATGGAGAAATAAGATTATGCATAGAGTTTATGAATTTGAATAGAGCTTATAAAAAGAATAAATATCATTTACCTTCCCTTTACCAAGTCATTTAAATTATTAGTGGTTCTGCTATGATGTCTTCTTTTATGATTTTTTAGGTTATAACCAAGTTCTTGTCAACAAGGAAGACATAATGAAAATTGCATTTACAACTAAGTGGGGCACTTTTATCTACAAAAGAATGCCATTTGGACTAATAAATGCAAGTGAAACTACTCAAATAGATATGGACCATGATTTATAAGGTCTCATAGGTAAATATATTATCATATACATGGAAGATCTAACCATGTTCTCTAAAAATAAGGAGGACAACATCATGCACTTGCAACAGGTATTTGACCATTTTAGAAGGTATGGAATTTCTCTCAATCCCAAAAAAAGAATTTTTTGTGTTACTGAAGGGAAGTTATTAGGGCATATTATAGTGAAAGAGGGGATTTATATAGATCATGAGCTAGTTGATGCCATATCCAAGATAGAACCCCCTAACAATATAAAAGAGTTAAAAGCTTTCTTTGGGAAAAACAATTTTGTAAGAAAGTTCATTTATTATTTTGAAAAAGTTATAAAGACACTAAATGACATGTTGAATAAGGATGCCAAGATCACATGGAATGAAGAAATAAGGAAATCTTTTAAGGACATAAAAGAAGCAATAGTACAGGCACCAATGTTGATAAGTCCTAATTTTTCAAAAGATTTCCATCTTTATTTTTTTTCTTTTGATCATACAATAGTTGACATTTTAACTCAAAAAATAGATGGATGTGATCATCCTATTACATTTATGAGTACTAAATTTAAGAATTTTGAGTTAAACTATTCTCTAATTAACAAGTAGGCATGTGCTTTAGTTAAGGCAGTAAATAAATTTAGACATTATATTTTTAGGAATAAAGTGCATGAAATAATACCAGACCCTACCTCTAAATGTATACTTAGTCAGTGTGAATGAGGGGAGAAAAGAGGTAAATGGATGTTCATACTCCAAGAGTATGATCTTGAAATAAAAACTTCCAAATTGGTAAGGGGTCAAAGACTAATTTAGTTAATTACTAACACCAACCCAAAATTGAGTGTCATGTAGGTGAAGTAATAACATTTCTAACCCAATGATTGGTATGATGCCATTATTCATATTCTAATCAATGGTTCTTGTCCTAAAAGATTGAATAAAGAGAAAAAGAGATATTTAAGGCTCAAAGTATCACATTTCTTGATCAAATATGGATTAATTTTTAGTAATAATTATGAAGGCATATACTTAAGGTGTGTTTATGATGAAGAAGCAGTTGAGATATTGAGTAATTTCTATGAAAAACTTATAAGTAGACACCCATGTGGAAAGACAACAACTCACAAGATCCTGAGGGTAGGGTATTATTGACGAACCATCTTCAAGGATGTTCATAAACATGTGAGAGATTGTCATCAGTGTCAGATATCCAACATGAAAGAACCAAGATCAGCCATGTCATTGAAGCCAGTTATGATTGAAAACCATTTTTCTCAATAGAGATTAGACTGTGTGGGGGTGATTAACCCCAATTATTTAGGACATAAATATGTTCTTACTACCACTTATTTCTGCATAAGATGGAAAGAAGTAGTGACAACCAAGAAATGTAAGATGGAAGATATAATTAAGTTCTTTAAAGAAAACATATATACTAGATTTGGAACACTAGTATCTCTAGTTTGTGATAATGGATTTTCCTTTATATCCATTAAGATGATTGAGAAGGAATATTATAATAACATTATTCTCAAATTTTCATCAAACCATTATCCTCAAGGCAATGGAGTGTTAGAATCAACAAATAAAAATTTGATGAAAGCCATCAAGAAGTCTATTGTTGATAAATTAAAGACATGGTATAAGTTACTCAAGTATGCCCTTTGGGCAAATAGAACTAGAGTACAGCAAGCATTGAAAGCATCACCATTTATGCTAGTATAAGGTTAGGGACCTATATTTCCCATTACTCTCAAGCTTCCAACCTACAATTTCATGCTAGATTACATGGAATAAGATCAAGAGTTTGCAAATTCAAGGTTACTTGACATCATTAAAATGGAGGATGTAAAGGAAGAAGCTTTTACCAACTTCAGTAGACATAAAACCACAATGAAGAGATGGTTTGAAAAACACTCAAATATTAAGGTGTTTAGACAAAGAGACCTACTTCTCCTATGGGATAAAACATTTTAACCTAAGGGAAAGCATTGGAAATTTACTCTTTTATGGATTGACCCTTATTAGATTATTGAAACTTTAGGGGATAACACCTTCAAGCTCAAAAACTTGCAAAGAGCATATTTAACTTTACCCACAAATGGGAAATACCTCAAGCAATACTTCTCTACTACCCCACCTCAATTATACATGGCGTAATTTGTAAGAATAGTTATATTTAGTGTAGGTAGGCTTAGATTAGTTTTTTTATTATTCCTTGTTTGTAATTAGTGCTTGTAAATATTTGTTTTCTTGTTGTGTGTTGTCTTTTCTCTTCTTTTTTCTCTACTTTTAATAATTTTTAAATATGGTCATTTAAGGGAGCCTTTAAAATCAAGAATGAAGGTATGATCCTTAAGCATTGGTTGGTTATAGATACTGGAGATTTGATCTTGATGTTATGATTTAGAGAAATTGGTAAGGATTGATATCTAGATTAATTATTCCTCAAAATCTTAAACCTTGTTCTGATATATGTCTAGTTCCAATAAGGATTGCATATGTTGAATGAAATTTTATATTATTGAAGCAAAGTCATGTTATCACTTAAAGAAAACTATTACCTAGGATGAAGTTTATGGCCAAGGATGATTATCTAAAGATCAAACATTTGACAAAATCTCAAAACCTAGCTAATTTTGGTTCCCAACCTTTGTTCAAAAGCTAAATATACTTGAAAAATACAAAAATAAGAGATTTATTAAAAATTTGAAATCTTTCTAAGCAATGGTGATTCGAGTAATCTCTATCAAGGCTATGGATGTCTGGCTGGTAGTGGAGCTAGGCCTAGAGTGGAGACAAAGGTATCTCTATCAGGGTTATGGATACCTGGATGGAAATAGAGTAATGCCTAAGCCTTCCTTTTCATAAAGCATGATTCATAATGAAGATATAAATATGTTATACATTAGTTTTGATGATTAATGTCATGAAGTATAAAATTTGTTCTCTAGATCCTATGGCAATCAATTAAAGCATCAAAGCACACACACAACATGACTAAGTTTTCATGTTTGAGCCTAATTCTACATTTGTAAGACTTTTTTTAATCATGAATTGATCTTAATGATGGTACTTGATCATATCGAATGATTATTCTAGTTATTATTTCAAACCAGACTATCTGAGTTCTAGCATTTTATAATGTTTGCCCCAAAATTTGTCATTTTTTGAGGTCAACATACCCCCATTTTTGAAAAATGAAGGGACCTTGTTTAATTTTACAAATTGTGTTAGGAAACGGCATTCAAACTAATCAAAATTTTATTATTGAATATCATTTTTGCTTCAAACTTCATTGATATGATAACATATGAATTTCATTTGACTTGATCTAACATTGTTAATGTTTAACTTTTATATGTCCATGTGTAGGTTTAATACAGTCCCAATTATGTGAATAGTGTCTAGAGTTTATACATTGATTTTAATTTGACCCTTTATTTTGATCAAACCTTGGTATTTTAATCAATTAATTGAATCTATGTTTGAATCATGAAAAAATCTTAGTCTAATATGTTTTAGCCTAGGTATTTTAAATTAGATTCAAATTTACATGGGGAAAATTTGCATGAGAAAATTTTATAAATTTTATCCTAAGGTTCTAATCATGCTTATCAACACAACTAAAACTTTAGGATAAAATTTTATAAGTTATTTATATTCCCCAAGCCCTAACTTAGTCTATTTTTTTTGTCCATGGGAATGAATGAAGGTGAGGATGTCACATGGTGAGATCTCATAGCTCAAGTCAAGATCGATGGTACGTGGGTACCCACCTAGGTAAAAATGTCAAAGAAATCATATCAAGCATGAGAATGACAAAGTGTCACCATCTCAGAGGTAGCTCAAAGATCTTATAATAAGTGAAGAGTCAATAAATCAAGCATCTTGTAAGGGAACACCAAAGTGATACGTGTCATAATTTTGGCAAAAAGGAAGCAAAGAAACTAATCATGTTTGAGTTTTTAGATCAAGATTAATGGAGAAAATTAAAGTGTACAACAAAGATATAATGGTGTGGGGTAAAATATACAGATCACAATTCTATGGAGGAATCTAAAAATGCCAAGTGGCATGACCTTGAAAACTTATCCCAAAATCAATAGTTCATATTCAATTAGATAGAATCAAGTGGATAGATATTGACAAAGCACATTAATAGATTTAAGAGAGATCCAATATTATAAGATGAAGTTATACTTTTAAAATGGCCCCAAACTTAATGCAGTGATGACACATGTTAAAACCATATTAGATTAAATGAATATCAACAAATGAAGTTCAACCTCTCAGATCAAGATCTATGGTGAGTGATGAGTTAAAAATCTAATAGGCCTAAATCTAATGATAGGTTTCCATATGGTGAAAGGGTGTTAAGTGATGGAGTGTGTTTACAATAATCATAGAGGGCCCAAGGAGATACCATATGGTGCATTATTATGAAGATCAAATGAAGATCCATGGCTTGTGATGAAGTCAAGGTTGGGAAGACTTCTAATAGATTGATGGTGTGAATCGATCAAGAATCAAGATGGCATGTGAAGGTGACATGTGTCCAAAATTGATAAATGGTCACAATTTGAAAATTAATGAACAATATGATAAAGTAATGCCATATAAGCAAGATAATTTATATTATAAGATATTATAAATCCAAAAACATGAAAGGTATAAATACATGATCCAAGAAAAATCTAAGTCATGAAGCTCATATTTCAAACTAACCATTACCATTAAAGCTTTGTATAAAGCTTCAAAAAACCCTAAGTATATGGATTACCCTATTTTGTCTCCAATTCCACTATATTGAGAAAAAAAAAGATAGATTTATTGTCTATAACTATATAATTTGATTAAGATTATAACAATGGCAACACATAAGCATGTTTCAAAGGAAGATGTCAATTTATATTTGACAATAGATGTTGAAGGTCATGTTTTCAAAGACCCAAAATTCATTATTTATTACTTGAAAATAGGAGACAATAATTGGTTAAAATTGTTCTCAAGGATTGAGAACTAACTAGCTATCACTCAGGAAGAGGATAATAATCTCTTGATAAAAAGGCTATACAATGACATTGTTGCAATCCAGATGACTAGTCTACATCATGTAGCTATAGTGCCCAAGGTACTCCACTAAATTGAAATTCTTTTTACCATTTTTAAAGATTCAAATATAGATAAAGGCATGTTAATAAATTATCATAATTAGAGTAAAGTGGTTTACATTTTTATTATTGCATTTGAGTCCTATTATAACTTACCCAAACCCCAAATTAACCTATCCTCTATCAATTATTAGGGTAAAGAACATAATTTGATGGACATCATTGACATATGGCTAGATTTTTGAAAGCAACTTTTTTTAGACCTTAACGAGAACATTACTATCAGCCAATTCAAACCTAGAATAAGGATGATAATGACAATGTTGAACAAGTTATGTGGGGATGCAACCACTACTTATGTAAATATAGTATGGGTGCCCATAGTTTACTTCATTTTAAAAAAAATGATAGTCCCCCCACTAATTGAGATATGTAGCATCTCTTTGAGAAGATAAGTATGTACAACTAGGCATAAAAAAAAGAATGAGTTTTGCATGATGTCTTACCTCCTATATGCCATATGTGAAATAAAAAATATTCCAAATCAAAGGGAATGGTCCCCAAATGGAGCACACAATTTCCTAATATTACTCTAAGTTTCACATCTATAAATATAGGGATCACATTCAATTTATTTGTGATTATTTATATCTAGCTTTGACTAAGGCTATAACAGGCATCTTAATGATGAGAGTTAGCCCATTAATTAATAAATATATAGAATCTATGGGGATATATGGTTATATCTAGACTATATAGTTATCAAGATTGAAGGGACTCAAAATTTTCCTTTTAAGCCACTTTTCCATGTCCCTGATAAGTTAGATGAGTGAGAAGTGGCATACCAATTATTTTATGGTGTAGATGGTCTATGAAAGACCAATAAAAAAGGACTCTTTCACATATTCCCAATTATAATTGGAAATATAATATTCAAATAGTGGGATATTATTGAGGCAACATTAAAACATAGATCATCTTTCAATCTATAGATTGATGAACTTAGATAGTGGGACCCTTATGGAAAATTTAAGGAGCATTTGAAAATGAAAGGGATCTTGAATGTGTTGTATGATCATGAACATAGTCCATTTGATACTATATACATCAAGGCATATACTTAGTTTGAAGTCACCATAAGTTTGAAGGAACATAACCTAAGACCTGAGTCTAGATTAGAAATAAATCAAATGGTGGATGACATATGGAAATTGCAAACAAGACAATACCATTCAATCAATAGAGAATCTTCTAATCCTCCATCTATCAATGCCCAAGTAGAAACATAAATGGATCATAGGCCTAAGGAGAAGAGGCCATATGAAATAACTTCTATCTCATCATCTCATGAACTTAAAAAAAAAAGAGACACATCAAGAAGAAGTTCATATGATAACATTAGATCATAATGCGACTATTGAGGATGCACTTAAGATGCTATAAATAGCTTATGAGATATAGTCAGATGATGAGTAGACAAAAGTTTAGGAAGAGAAAGGAAAAGAGAAATTATTTAACTTCATTACTATTGACACCCCTAAGAAGAAGGCTAAGTTGGCCATTGTTCCTAAGCAAAAAGGCCCAAAGTGACTTTCACTACTCTGAGTGTAGTCAATTTATTCAGTGAATAAAAAATATTATATGGCCCATCGATTCTAAAATGGTTCTTGTATGAACCTATATTACAAAAAGTGCTTACTATTCATCATCTTTGGGATATGATGAAATCCATTAACATTACTATGAATCAACAATGTAAACCATGGATCATTGCCCTATAAGAGGAAGAGGCAAGAATATTAGCTACACCAAGTGATTCAGTAACTCCATCACAAGTTGAGGTCCCTATCCCATAGGTGACTCAATTTACAGTTGGATTCAAATTTGATCTAGAAACTACTAGCTTGAAAAGAGTAAAAAAGAAGAAATTCATGGTAGGAGGTGAAGAAATGACATATCAAAGGGTAGATCCATTGATCAATTTGAATTAAAAGTAGGGATAGAGACCTGGCGAATATCCTATATTTGAGGAAGATGTTCTTGAATTATCCCAAACATAGATAGAATAATTGCAAGTAGCCATCAAGGGATTAAATTAAAAAAAATAACCTGGAAGAACAAGTTGTCTTATCAATTCCAAGAGAGATGGTCACCCAATTTGAGACCACCATGAATGACTTATTTATCTCCATCAAGGCCATAAGATATAAGTAAAATGCACTAAACAAGAACATTTCTATGGTTATAAGCCAAGTTGCCCAATTGCAAACTTCAAGTAGCAAAGTGAGAGAGTTGATCAATGTCATAACAAATGACCAAATCCCTAGATTTAGAATAGTGATCTTGGCACATTTAAATATGGCTAGAGCAATTTTGGTGGATAAGATCAAGGCTTTGAGTATATGGTCTAAGAACATGGGAAACATTTATAATGATATCAGATAGTTATAAGATAATATGAGGCATATATTGGGGAGACTGATTAAGGATCTTACCACACTTAGCCTAATTGGTTTAATCATAGAAGATGAATTCAAGCAAAGTGCTACACAATTCATGCATGAGATAAGGAATCAAAGCCAAGGAAATATTGGTGAAATAATAAAAGATTATGGACATGATTTTATTAGTTGATGAGAATATTAGTGATGTAAGGAGAATCAAAGAGGCATTAGACAGTGCAGATAAAGATCTTAAGGGCTTGGTAGATTAGGAAAAGGAACTCTTCATAGAACCCATTATCTACCTTAAGGTGATTGATGAGAAACACTATACAATGAAGATCCTATAGTATAAGTAAAAGACTGCAATAATAGGGGAGTCCCAAAGTTAATTTTTTTGAATTTAAAATATTATTTTATAACTAAACATATATATTTTAAAAATATATTCTTTAAAAAAAAAAATTATGTGCAACCTTATAAAAGCACATTGCTTATAGGTCAATCCTTTAAAAAGTGTCTAGTTCTAAAATATTATATAAGGGAAAGTTGTCCATAACACTTGTAAAATTGTCATTTGATATGACTAACTTAAATACCTCCTTAATCTTATATATAAGGGGTATTATCATTTATAATAAAGAGGGGGCTTTTGCATCAAGAAAACTTTGTGTAAATTTGTAACAATTACTACAAGTAGGATAATTATGAAAAGATTGTCTCATTTTGTTTGTGTATTTTGATATTATGGATACTCTCTCAATTGTATGGTCTAATATTTAGATTTGAATGGGTGTTTGGATTCTTGATGTGCACCTTTGAATGCAGAGTTGTTAATTTGTGTTTATACTAGATTGACTGAAAGATCTTAGGTTCATTTTGTTAGGTTTGATTCTCTTGTAGATGTGTCAATGTTATTTACTTATAGGAGTGAATACTTAAAGTGATTTGGTTATTATTTTAATAATTTCACACTATCCTTAGATTTTTTCTTGTTGTGTGATGGGATTTAATCTTAAACTATTTCATGTCATATATTGGTTTAGGTGCATGTTTAGATGAAATTTGAACTTTGTCATAATGTCTAGATTGAAGATCGATAACATCTTTCTTCTCTACCTTACCCTTCCTTTTACTCATTTTTTGATCAATTCACTTTAGTTTAGATTTCATTATAAAAATACATATTAGTTAGACTTTAAAATTAGGCTTTGATCATAATTCACTTCACTTGATTTGCCTCTATTCCACCAAATATATCAAGAATATCATAACTTACAACTCATGTAATGGATTCTTTGTATCCATAAATGAGAAGTGTTTCTTAAACACTTTGAATCACTTATGATACAATTTTAAGCATCAACACATACACCTGATAATCTATTGGTTGTCCCATTTTTAGCTTGGGTTAGTCCTTATGATAGTGGTTATCACCACATTACCAACATACAATAGTATTTTATAGAGATACATGAATAATATTTTCCCCTATGAATAGACCACATTGACTATTATAAATATGATCTTTGTTCTAAGAACTCATTTTTAGGAACTTTGGGACCAAAAATTTGTATTTTGGACCTTAAATTTGTTAAATTTTATCTTCTTTCCTTAAAATTTATGATTTTTATTTTATTTTATTAAAAAATAGGTACAAGAGAGATTTTTTTTCCCTAAATTGATGCCTATTCATTTTAAAATCTCATCTTTCCCTTTATCAAGCCTTTTCTTTCTCTTCTACACTAAGAGCAGATTCAATGGTAACTACCAAGGTTCTTGGGTTTGTCATCTTGACATAATGAATTAATACCTCTTTCAACCACAATTTTAATTTAGTTAGATTTATCTCTTCACCATGAATATAATTTACATTATGTAATAAGTTTTGAAACTTATTTTCATATTTTGTAATAGTCATATTGTATTGTCGTAGCACCTAAAAATTATTTATTTTTTGCTCCTTTAAAGTGGTACTTAAATACCATTTTCAAAACTATCATTCAAAGTTTTTCTAATTAATATTCATAGGTTTATATCCCTTTAATTCATAGAGGTTATTACACCATAAATTAGTAGGTCCAATTATCTATTAGGATACCACCCTAACTTTTACATGAGATGGCATATTATGTAGATTGAAATACTTATGTATATTTACAAGCCATGAATCAACTACATCTCCATATCTTCACCTAAAAAAGTAGGTGGTGGAAGCTTTTTAATTTCCTTGATGATTGGATCAAACATCAATAAAGGTACCTCTTGGAACACCTAATCCTTTGTTTGACCATTCTCCAAATGGGTCACTTCTTTATGAGGAACACCTTCTAAATTATTTAATTTACATTATTTATTTTCCATATTTACTTAAAGGACATTAAGTGTATTTTGGATCCCATTAAGGACTTCTACCTACTTTTCATTAGTGTTATATCTGGTTATATTAAGATTAGGTTCTTCATTAATGTTATCATCATTATTGAGAGGAGGTTTGACCCTATTCTGATTGAGATTTTAGGCAGCATAGCCCATGCCTCTTCTTCTACCCCTTCCTCTTATTGGTATATCATTTAATTTATCATTACCAAAATTAACACTGCCATATCTAGTTATAATCATTTTCTTGAGAAGACACAAAACTATGGTCTAGACAGAGTATAGATTTAGGAATCCATCTCCTAGACTTCCCTTAGAGTAGTAACGATGCTCTGATACTAGGTGAAACAAAACCAAATAATGAATAAAAATATTATTATATATGGAACTATTTATGTTTAGACTACAGAAAAAATAATGTGTAAGGCCTACTACACATTTCTTAACATGTGAATATGTCCCTTTTGTTTGTCACACCTATGTGTAAATAACCAATAATTAGACTAGGTCACTACAAATTATTAACTATGGGTAAACATCGTTATAGGGTTTTATAAAGAATATATCATTACCACTAGAATCATATAGTTTAGGGTACATCAGTGTGTGGGTTCACATTGATACACTCAAAACTATACATTACTTATATATCTTCCTAATAGGATCATCTAAGGATCCTTAACCCTGAGTAAACATCTCGACCTCCCTAATGTTTCCAATTAAAGATTAATGGGAAATATATATCTTATTCAAAATTTTGGTATTGATCATATGAAAATAGATATCTATGGTTAGTCCACATATTCATCATTATAATTTGAAATACTAATTAATATAGTCCAAGATCAATTAACTAATCACATGGCTAATTACATAAATCTAAAACTAGAAAAATAGAATAATCATCATACTAATCTAATATTTGACAAGATCTATAATATTTTAGAATCAACAAGCAAGAGTTGTAGGACTATTTCTAAAAGTAATACTATATAAGCTTTTGAAAATATTTAATTCCATTAAGCTTTGTATAATAAAAATTCATGTATTCTTGATATCTTCTCTTGGCCATCAGACCATGACCATAACTTAGGAATCATTACACCATGGTTGTTTTGGTTTAGCATGTCAAAACAAAATACATATTTTCATTTGATTTATCATCAAGTGTTATAGGAGTCTTGACGGTTCAAATTATACATTGATAGTACCTCATAAGAGGCCATCACATCAAATCTTATACAATAAATAAAGGATTATTTTTTGAATTGCACATTCAATATTCTCAACCATCCCACAAATTCTTAAGTAGAGGTCTTACCTCTATTTTATACCTACTTGTCCTTTATCTATTTGGAATAGTTATATGTTTAATAAATATGAAAATATTAAGGTTAATCTAAAATTGAAGGAAATTATTCCAATAACCATGCTCATATAATTCATTAAAATATCTAGCATTTTATAACCTTTCATTATCTAGCCTTATTTTAAATTAACAAGGAATTAAACTAATTATGATAATATCTACTATATGATTTACTACGCATATATAAAATAATCCACCTTATGCCTACTTTGCATTCCTCTTTAAAATGATCCTAAAATAATATTATTATTGTTTAATAAATTTTTAAGAGTGAAACTTATCAACAAGCCTTTTCAAATCAATTGATAAAAAATAGGAAAATATCATAACTTGCATACTTCCATCAAGTTGCGTTACTACCCTATAATGCATTCAAATACAAACATGTATAAAACAAGACCTAAATATAGTGTTTATGATTAAGGTAAAATATTCTTACACATGCACCAACTACAACATAAACATATAATAGTAGAGCCACTATTGCATTTACCAACATTGCAATATCAATGCCAATATTATCATTTACTTAGTAATTAAACAAAATACCAACTGTCCAATTAATTGAGTAACCTTGTACTGAAATATAATCATTTTATTCTAATTTAACTCACATTCAAACAACAATTATATAATCACATTTTTTAATATCATAAACCAAATATAATTTGAGTAGGATTGAATTAAGAAAGAAAACAAGAACCATATAACTACAATTATATTCAGCTTATTGACACAGTGTTATGGTTCTATAAATCAATCATAGCCTTAATGAAATATGTAAAAATAAGTAAGAATAACAACCAACTATAGAATCAACACAACCCTATAAGGTTGTAGTCATTTAACCAAACATCAAATTTCATACTCTATAATCATAGTCTTAATAAATAATACTCTACTAGCTTCAACTTCTAACTAGTCGACTAAAGTTTCAATAAGATAGAAACAAATTTCTAAATGAATTAATTTAGGTAATAATACTTAATTTTATCACTAAAACCTTTATTGAAGCTATTGAGAAAGATACAAGTCATCGAGAATAAGTTAGTATTAATCAACCAAATAAAAATATTATCATAAAGTATTTTCATAGTTCTTCTAATTGCTTATCTCCACATACTTATAAATATAACCATAACTTTAATATTTTAATCCCAAAGATAATATATAAATTAATTATAACTACAACATGAATAAGATATGATTCCATATTACCTATCATAATGGTTAATATTGTCACCAAATATTTTACCCTAGAGGAGGTTATTCAAGCCTACTCTAAGATTTGGGCAGCATTGGAATACCTCTAGTCTTATGGGTTGCCTATAGTAGAGGTAGACCCTTATGTTTAAGGGCTAGCTCCTTAAATTGAACTTTAAGTGACTATAACCTATGACAAATGATTTCTTGTGTGAAAGGGAAAGAAATATTCATGAAATCAAAATATTCTAAAGGGTTGATACACCATGAATATTTATAAAAGATAATAATACTTCTTACACTATGAAATAACACTTATACCACTAGCTTCAAACTACTAAGATGTTCTAACATTATTATTTTAATATAGAGGTGATATGCATGAGACAACACAAGGTAAGTGGACCAGAGGTCAGATTGTAAACTATAAGGACACTTTCACACTTTAAAGGAACCAAAAAAAACTAGCTACATTCCATATGACCTATTAGAATGTAAACTTCTTGCACCAAACATGAAAGTACAAAGAGAAGAGAAGGATAGTTATTTATCAATAGACCTCACCATACATCACTTTTCACACTAAGAAAAGATGTTTTTGAACTCAAAACTAGATTGATTGTATTATTCAAAGTCAAATTATAACATCAAATTATCAATGCTTTGCCATATATGGTGTGGAATTAGTCTACAAGATCCAAGATGGCTAGTACTTATAGAATGTGAGAAAGGAGAAAGAAAAGTGGATTTCAAGAGTCACTCAAACAAGTGTCAAGATAATAGAGAGAGTCATATTTTTAGGATAATTGAGTATGTAATAGACCATGTAAGGTCTCTTTGGATAAATGTGCCTTAGAAGTATCAAACTCCACAAACTTGACATAGAGGTCTCTCAACTACCTTCTTGAAAATTGCCTTCATCATTTGGTCCTTCTTGAGTGCTCCAAGATAGACTAGGAAAATATTAAATAATTTCACTATGAATGTGGGGGTTTTAAATAGGCTCCAACATGTGTTGGATGTGTCCCTAATCATTTATCTTATTTTGGAAAAGTGTTCTCACTATCTACAGTTTATATCATCCTTCTTTCATTCATCCTTCACACTTGGCACCAAGATGGTCTTTATTTTTCCAATAAAATCCATATATGGGGTGGTATGACACCTATCAAGAGTTTTCATGTCGTTATATGCATCAGTTAGACCTTAAAAGGCCTCCCAATTGGAGTTATCACCTTCTCACTTTGTGATCACCTTCTATTCATCATGTCAATTTGGACTGCTTGAAGTGAAGGTGCTTGCAAAGGTACTTATGTGTTTTTTTGAAGTAATAAATTAGTATGAGTATATATATATTAGGTCTCATTTAGTCTCTCAAAGTTATTCCCATCTTTAAACTCTCTCTTGAACCTATAAAACCTAAAAAATTATCAATAAAATCCATTTTATACCTTGTCCATATAAATAGGGTACAAGCTAACTTGATGGAAAGGAGCCTGAGGAAGTCCTCTAAAAGTATCAATAATATTATAATTCATACTAGCTTATCTATATGCCTTTTCTTCTTTGTCTTTCTCATCAGATCATTAGCAAGGGTTTTGGAGGGTTTTAAGTGATTTTACCCCTTAAAGACTGTTCATAAAAGTTTGACATTCAACCTATGAAAAAATTTCACAAAAGGAAAGTTTAGGACCCTCTATAACATATCCTAAATCCTAATTCTCCCATGATAATCATTTGTACATTGATCTTCTAAATCTATCCTCTTAAGCTCTTCTTTGCATTTTATGCATCATGTCGTGTTTCTAAGATAATAAATGACTCATTCATGGATTTATACAAAATAAAGGATTAAAATCACCTTATATCTCACCATTAAAGTACTATAATGCATTAATATTTTCACTTGACCCTTGAGGTGGTATTAGACCCCCTTTAGGCACTAGGCCTAGTCTAGGCCTAATAGGTCTAACTGTACTTATGTAGGTTTAGGCCACCATGTTTGGAATATATCACTTGTAAGGAATTATTCATGTTTATTAATGTTTTAAAAAAATTAATAAACCTTTCCACAATTATATAACACTCTATGCACCTTCTTCTCCTCATTTTCATAAACTACTTGTAGACCTTACTGCCCGGGAGTGCCCTCTATCTAAGACAAAATAAAGGGTATTCCCTAATCTATTCAAGTAAAATAAGGATATGAGGGTATAATTTGGTTCATGATGGTATGTTGTAGTAAATTTTAGAGTTGTAACATACTTATAGTATCCCCAAACATCATAAAACTCAAGGTAAAATTCTGTGTAATACTCATTATGTGTAGGGTTAGTATGTTGACTGTAAGTGTACTTGAAAACTAACTCTTGCCCTATTTTCTGTGTCTTTATAGTTCATGTGATGTTCACTATCATTTTTTATGAATTTATAATCATTATTAACACTCATTCTTCCTTGCCAACTCAAATTTCCCTCACCTTTTCTTGACTAATCTAGTTTATAGTCAATTGTGAATTTGTTATCTACTCAAAAAATGGCATGCCTATAGATGTATATTACATGGTTAGGAATTGCATATCATGATTTAATACCTCCTCAAATTTATCAAGGAGACTTCTCAATCATTTTGAATTTTTCTCATCATGCTCATGTAAATCCAACATTAAGACAATTATGCTTTAGTGTACTATCATACTACAGTCAACTGTAGATAACCATTCTTGGAGAAAAAGTTGTCTTATAGATGATTTTCACACTTGAAATCATGTGATACATAGTCTAGGGTTTATATGAAGTTATTAGAATCATATACAGCCTAAGTGTGTTCATTTTTACATGGTTTTCATTTCTTAGTTCACATCATGAACTTGTAGGTACATACAATTAGACTATAGGTGAACCTTTTGAAGGCAAGGGTACACCTATAGATGATAATATAGGTCAATACCTTATACTTAAACTCTTCTTGATGTTATTTGAAACATTAGTGTCCTTATTACCTAAATAGAGTCATTTTTATGGATAGATACTTCTTTCATTCTACTTTGGACTAGGAGATCATTTAAATTTCCAAGCACTATAGAGAACACTGACCTTCTACAGTGTAATAATGTCTAGAATGGAGGCCTAGTGTAAGAATATCTAAAATGGAGGCCTCATCTACATCACTTATGGGACTAAAAACCCAATCTTGTTTTCAAGGTGTTACCTTTACATGAGGTATACAATATGAAAGTATTCAAATTCATCTAGAATCCATGTCACCTTATTATATGATATCAAAAATAATGGACAAGGACCTATTTTGGAAGAATTAAGGTAATAAGTCCTTAAACTCTTTCTCCATATATGAACATGACTCCTTAATTATGCCTACCAATCTATGGCTCTAGTATCGGTTGATACAGAACCTTCAACATTTTCATATCTATTAAGATATCCAACATGCTTCAAAATTTTCACTTCATCTACTCAGACCTCTTTGGAGACTTTTAGGTGCATATGCAGATGTGACATAGGATAGTGAAGGTATAACATGGATAATATGCCTAGTGGATGGCCTTATGATCAATATTAGACCTCCCTAGAGTCTTAATATTTATCTTTTCAACTTTTAAATACTCAAAAACAAATAAAATTCCTTATTTAAACATGTTTAGTTTCCTATGGAGCACCTATAGGTGTCCATCAATGGTGTAGGACTATGTATAGAGTTTGAACTAGTTATCACATTCTATCATGTGTCATTTGAGAGATTAGATTGATTTTCCATTTTCCAAGAGTAGGTTCAACCTATTTAAACTCTTCATTGAATATTCATTAATGCTCTCAAAACCTTAATATAACTCATTTACCTGACTTTAGGTGAATATATGTAGAGATATGACTATGTTGGCCTTTCTTGACTACAACTTCATTGATGTCAAACTTTGAGACTAAACTTAGAAGGAGAGGGTTTTTTTCATTACTTTTGAGAAGCATTAAACATAAACATACTTTTGATTGAAACCACTATAGGAAAGGAAAACTTTTGTAGTTGATGAACATACCTGCAACCTCGTAATGGAGTTCCTACCTAAGAAACTGAGATGTTTTGGCTCATTAACTCACCTCTAAACATGAAACAAAGTATTTAAACCATGATATAATTATGTCCATATCTCTTATAAATAATTCCATCCATTTTTTTTATGGACTAGCTCAGACAAGGAGAAAACTTGTAAGATATAGGGATTGGCATGCAAAAAGGAGTAGTCAACTTCTTAGCATTGGTTCATGAAGCATGGGAAAATAATATTTTAAATCCTACCATTAAATTTAATTATAAAAAGTTTATAAACATATATTATAGGCATTTGACTTGAAACAACTCCTGTTGTCCATACCATGAGAAAACCTGACAACTAGTTTTGGATGCTAAGAAGAGCAATGGAGGATTAGAATGGGTTTAATATAATTTTGAGACTTCAAAATAATATAAAAGATGGAAGTTAACTCAATTAATTTTAATATTCATTTCACAACCTTTCACATGTGCCACAACACTTGCATAGGCCATACAACTTCCAAAACTTCCTCTTTTCTAACTATTTTCTTGATCTGACTTAATACCTATAATTTTTTTTAGTTATTACTAACATGAATAATAATAATATGAAATATATTATTTTTGAACACTTATCTACTATATGAAACCACACAACCTTCATTAATGGCTCAAATATGACCCTATGTGACATAAAATGACTTAGGACTATATTTGACTATGACCAGGTTAATAACACATTAAATGACATTTATATGATCATGACACACCCTATTACATCCTAATAGACCCCTATACAATTTTTTTACTATATGGGGTTGACCTATTTTGACTTGAGGTCAAAATAGTCAACAGTTACTCAACACATAATTCTATTGTATCTATATTGAAACATCTTTTTTTGAAGTGGAAACCTATTTAATATTCATGCATCAACTATTCTAAATTAACCAAAAAAATAATGTTCTTATTCTAAGTAGTATAATATAACACTAATCATCAAACATAACTAAATATCCTCATAATTTAAGCATGGAATGAAGGAATACAAGTAATAATAAATGAATGTGGCTCTACATAGGTTCAAATAATCTCCAAAAATACAATTGAAGTATAAGAACATCTAATCAAAAAATGGAAATAGGCCACTATTTGGATCTCTCCAAAAACAAATTGAATTTCCAATATAAAAAATACTCATTCCTATGTCAATTAATTGGTGTCCCTAACCACCTTAACCATCATCTCAATGGTGGAAATCAGAAACTAGGCTTGGAAAATAAACCATCATGAGCATGTGCCTTGTGAATGAGATATGAATCATAAATGGAAATAAAATTCAGACACCAAATGAATAAAATCAAGGAATCAAACCTTGAATATGTATACAAAAAGGGATTACCAAGAGTAATAAAACATTCCAAGGAGTATGCATAAAGTCACACTACCAATTATCTCCCAAACAAGAATTTAATCAACACAATTCCACAATGCCTCTCTCAAATAGTCCTTAGGCATGTAATGCTTAACAATAACTTATAAATAATAGATGTTCATGACTAAAAAAAACCAATGATATTTCAATTTTATTACAACCACTTCAATAAAATTAACAAATTCAATTGCATACACATCCATACAATTATAAATAGTAGGTGTAAGGGTATACAATAATTTCATAAAAAATAAATAACCATCTATAGATGAGAGCAAAATTTTCACAATGAAATCATTCCACAAGCTAATAACTAAAATAATAAACCAAACATCATACCAAGTAAACCATTTAGAATTCAGATCAAATAAAAAATGGCATTTGAGACCTAGCAGGGTTCTATATGCAACAAACTAATTATCACAAGACATCAAACACTAAATAAAAAAACCAAAATTATAAAACCATGCCTAGTTAAGCATTTATCAAAAGATCTCAAATTGATGTCATAATTAAGACTAACACAAGGAAATAAAACAAGACAATAGTCTCACTCAAACCTAGTATTCATTTTCAACCTATTTGTCCTCAACATTACTCAGAAAAATATTACAAATTTAATGTGGGTTCACTATGAACTATTACGACTTCATGGTGAACCTATAGACATTTAGTCCCATTGATGCAGGAGAATCAATCAAGTCCATGTATATATGATCATGAGTATAAGGTTAGGTGTAAAATGTGTGTTAAAGATGTATTATGGTCCCCCTAAAGGAATTTTAGTCATTAAAATAGTCCTTTACTGTGTTTTGGTATCCCTTTGGCATTTTCCTACCAAAATGGGCATTTTGAATATTTGAATTGTGTTAGTGTGTTTATGAGTATTTTGTGTAAATGAAAATAAGTGTCATGTTATCAAATGTTACTATAAGGTCATAAATGAGTCTATGTGGTTATAATAAGGTGTTTTACATACATATCATAAGGAAAGTGGCATAGACCAATAATTTTGAATGTAATGGACACATTAAGGTAGTTGTTATAAAGGTAGTTATCAAGAAAGCATTTTATCTTGTATGTAGGAAGGATGAAATGATTTTTGGTAGGTATAAAGGTGGTAGACTAGTGAGAAAGAGTTATTTATAAGGTTGGAGTAGGTAGAGGTACAAAGGAGACTAAGGAATGATTAAAAAAAATTGAAGAACTATGTATTTTGTCCATGTCAGATAAAGGTGATAATGTAAAGGAATTAGAATCAATAAAATTTAAATAATTAAATTAGATACCATGTGGGACAAAGGTTTTATATTTATATTCATTTTTACATTCAATTAATGTATTGAAATCCTTTGAGCTTTTATAACAAATACTCTATTACATAAGTTGTAATTACTAGTGCCTTGCAAGACTGTGCCAATAAGCCTTAGTATATTCATTAGATTAAAGTGGATAAGTTATAATGAATTTACCTAATCAAAGTGTTTTGAATTTAAATGTGATCTTTAGGGGTATAAAAATGATTTTGTGGATTCTTATTACATATATGTCTGTGTTGGATCCCAAATAGGACAAGGGTTCAATTTAAGAAACTGTGAGTGCTCTAACCACAAGTGATAGTCAAAGAAACCTATATGTATGATATTCATAATGAATATATGTATGAACAAATATTTTTTAGGTAGGGAGAAAGTGCACATGGTCAACATGATGGAAGAGACTCTTTAATGAGTGTTTTGAAAACTTAGGTAAGAAAAATGTACATTTAACTCTATATTTTCTTTCTATAGGCAAACTATATTGATAAATTACTGTAGAATCAAAGATTTGAACGTGGTTATAAGTTATTAAAGGGAAATTAAATATTTAAAAGGTTGAAACTAGGTAATATAGACCTTATCTAGGTCTTGTGAAGATTTGAAAGTAATAAAAGATTCATCAAACTAATTTTGAACCCTCTTAGGTCTGTACAGAATAAGGAAACACTCTTGGGTCTATTATCAAACTAAAATGATCAGTGATTAAAGGGTTGTGTTTTAAATTTATGTGGTTTGGTGAGAAGGAAAAAGTGGGATATAATGAGTAGGGAGATGGTTCCAAGAACCTTCATTGAGTTAAAGTATTCTTAATCAAGTTTTGGACATTTAAACTTATGAACCTTTATAAAAGAAATAAAAAGTTGCATAAGAAATTTTAAGGTAAGAAGGAGGTTTTGAATTGGAATGGAACAAGATAGATATGATGAAAGAATCCTATAAGAGGAAAAGGAATGTGTCAAATAAGTGTGCTTAAGGAATTTAGAACTTGAAGGGTCATGGATGAAACAAGAGAGAGTGGATTACTGAGAAGAGATAATGAAGAGTAAGTGTAAGAAAGAGTGAGTGGTAGGTATCAAAGTCACAAAGATATATAAAGAGTAGAGAATGAGGGATTTCTACCTCACTCATGAGGGTTTCACCTTAAGAACAACTAAATATGCAATCCATCGATTATAATAAAAATTCACAATAAATTACTTACTTGGAATCAATTCTATTGTTAAAGAGGATAAAATTGTGAATTCCCCTCCTTACTCTTCTCGACCACCACAAGGAGGACCAACATGTAACACTTTATTATCTCCATAGACCCTATATTATCCTTGATGCCATTAATGGTTGGCATAATAGAAAACACCATTTATCACTCCTACAATATCATTCTTTCCTTGGGGTTATGGCACTAGAAATTATTGGTTTGAGTAGGGCTCAAAAATTCTCCAACACCCTAGACCGAGAGTCGTGCTTTTGCAATGAAAGCCAAAAAAAATGATCACTTCCTAGAACCTAATGACATTGACCAAGATTCAATATAATTCTGAGGTGGTAGGTCAACAAGGCCCCATGAATCCCTAACCATCATGATCACCATGATAACCTAGTAAAATAACATTATGGTCCCTTTCAAGTCAATACATAATTTGATTAACATGATCCCTTAAGGGTTCAATCAATAATTAATTAATCATGTCTTAAAAACCTTTTAATATCATAATTTAAGAATGATAAGCATCATAAAAACAATCAAATGAAACCAAACATCACTTTAAGCATAGCCTCAACAGATAGGCTAGACTAAATAAATGAACACAATCATCATGTCAAAGACAGGTAATAACTGACCAAAAGTCATAAGGCAAATATGAAAAATGTAGGCATACATGAAAAATGACACTTGCAACTCAATACATCTAAATAAGGTAAAGCTAGAAATCATCAAATCAAGACTACAACAAAATTGAGGAAACCAAATAGGTCAATATCTCATTCCCATCATTCCAATTACTGGTGTCAATCGATTACTCAATGAATTTTATATATTACCCATGTTATCTAAATATGTCACTAACCCTAGCTCATAAAACATGTTCTTGTAATCATGATAATGGACATCAATAATATTGTCTAATCATTCATAATAGCATCAATAAATAATATAATAGTAAGCTATAAATTCAACATAGTATCAAAATTATAATCCCATTTACAACATAAAATCTAAAAAAGCATCAAATCAAGAAAATTATGATATTAAGTCTCATTAATGTCAACCAATGTATCTCAAGATAGGGTCATGATAAATATGGGGGTGATTTGGGTAAGCTCATTCCTTACACTTTCACAATTTTTTTATGTTTTTATCCCTCACAAGCCCACCTAGGATTTCAAGGTAAAAGAAGCTAATTTTAATAGTTACACACATTTTAAAGATTTAGCATTACACATACAGACGTTATAAAGATAGGCAATGGTGATTGTATTGTCACATTCCCCCATTTCCACATAAGTTAGTACCAACCAACATAGGTCATTATTAATAGTTGATATTGATTGATAGAATTGACCTTATGCATACATAAATACAATTCCTAAATTAGATAAGTCATATACTTAATCTAATCCAATATCCACTTTTAGGATAAAGTCATAGTCATAAAATCAACCATAACATCTAATTACTCATCCCTTTATTTTTCTTACTACATTTAACATATTCTAGTTGTCAAATCATTGCAATCAGTTTTAGTATTTTACACTCAAATTTATGTCTGAATACTATATCTTGATATGTGAGTTATTTTGATATATTTTATCCTATTAAGGTTTAAAAAACAAATAAGAGTAAACATATTGGTGATCCCATGCACATATAAAACTATTTCAAACCCTAGGCCTTCATTAGGGTTTTATATTTCATCCTTAGGGTTTTTTTTTTCAAACCAACTTTTTAATTATTCCCTAATATTATACATTATTCATGGCCATGATTATTAAATAGTTTTGGCTAATATATGGAAATAAGGTATTTTTTTAACATGGTAATGTATCTTATTCAGATTAGTTATGTAATCAAATTAGTCAAATGGATCAAATCTAAATATAATAAGGTTAAAAATAAAAATGTAAAATCCTAAGATTCCTTTAATCCTATTGTTACAAATTTAGTTATGATTTACCTTTTATTACCTTTTGATTCCAAAGGGCATGCATGACTTCATTTTTACTCCTACTATGGATTATGTAGTCCAATTGATGGAATTATCATGAATGTTGAGACTGATAACACCATTGAAATAATTACTATGGATAAACTAGATGCCCTAGTGACTAAGAATTCACTAAATATCTTAACATGAATCCAATTCAAATTGATTTAATGTTGTATATTTTTAGAGATAAATAGACATATTTCTTCCAGGATACTACATCAAGTGTTCAAATCTCTACTATTAGTATTATTCCTACATCTACACCTCTAGTGACATATGAAACATTCACTTAAGATTTAGGGGGAATATGAGGCCTCCAATATTTTTATTACACATACAACCTTTACCCCTCCCATGAAGACTATTCATGTTCCATCACCAACCCCACCTACTACACCTCCCCTTCACCAAACTACTATATATTTCTTATCAAGGTGTTGTAACAAAAGAAAGGTGTATCAAGAGCTATTCATTCCATGGATTTTAAAATCTTTCTTCATAACTCATTATCCCTCAATATAGTAGTTTATATTTTACCAACAATATTTTTAACTCTCAAGATTCCACCATAAGAAGGTAAATATGATTAAGAGTAACATATAATATCATTCCATGTAACATGATTATACTATGCATATAATGACAAATTATCAACCAATATAAATATGAGAAAACTTAAGAAATATGTTTTGTGATGGTTTTGTGATCACCCCCTCCAATCTATTAGATCATTCTATCCTTTGGTATATCAATTTATAGCATAATTTTCAATCAAAATTCATGATAAACTAGCTTATATGTAAATTTATAAACTCAACTGTCCAATGAACTAATTAGTGACTATGTATTTCAATATGATATCCAATATGACTAATGTTATGACCTAAAAATTAGTTACAATAGATATTCAAGAAAAGGTTTCTTGCACCAATCAACCATTAAATTATATTAAAGAGATTAAACTCCTTTGATAAGTTATGCCACACAATATGGGATAAATAAGTTAAGTTCATATATTTGAACAAACTCAAGTATACATCCACTAATACAAATACTTCCATAAAAAGTATTCAATAAAAACCAAGGTAAAAGGTCAAATAAAATGATAAAATAATGAGGCAAATATTAAATTTAATGGAGTATCATTACCTAAAAACCAACTACAATTAATAGCTCCACCAAAGAGAAAATTTTAATGGTTACCATGGTCTCCTCATGCACTACTAAATAAGTTACTTTAGTGAAACCTTATCATTCTTATTCCTCTATAATATCTTGATCTAAACATCCCTACACCAAGGAAGTATGAAAAAAATGTATATTATGATTATCATCTGATTGTATGGAATTCTATGAAAATATTATGCAAATTGAGGCATAAGATAAGAGACTTTACTAATGAAAAAAATATCAAATTAGGCATCCATAAAGAGGAATCTATACCACAATGAAATATAAATCAAAATTTTAATACCAATAGTGATCCATTCCATAAACATGAGATGACAAATACTAAGGATACTTCTAATGTAAACTATGCATAATCATGCATCCTCCTCATATGATGTATGATCACCCAATCTATTTGGCACACTTATCTATTCTTCACCAAAACATTCTATGAAAATTATATTGTTGATGAATATTCAAATTTTCATTCACTCTTCACTCAATCCTATATCAATGAAAAACATATACATAATGTCATTGTTTATTAAGGGTCAAGTGATAATCTTTGCATGATGGCACATATTCAATCACTTAGATACATACAAAAATATTTACAATATACATCAATATAAATTAATGAATTATATGGAAATAAATATAATACCTTAGGAAACATAGTATTACCTCTTTAGGTGGGCTCTACCATACTATCCATGTTATTTTTTATTATATAAAGTAATAACATCTTTGACATGTTGTTAGGATGGCCTTGGATGTAAAAACTTCCTATACTACTATCTATAACATATTAATTTCTCAAGTATATACAATTCAATAAGGTATTAATAGTCATAGTTGTATTATATGAGTAATTTATATAGCCAGTGGTGTCTCATCCACTACCCCCACCACCACCATAGTTGGTTGATATACCCAAACACAATTAGTATATAGAGTCAATGGTTACAAATATGTAGGATATTTATATGCATCCAATATAGAGGAAATTAGTAGGACCTATTAGAGAACTAATTATTTATCATCTATCACATCATAGAGTTACTTAGGGCTCACAAAGGCCATCATTTCCTAAGGCACATACTCTGATAACACCACAAAATAGTTTATCATGTTTTATAAAAAGCAAATGTAGTGACACATTATCTTACTATGCATTGGACACCACAAAGTCCTAGGCATTCTCAAGTTACCCATCATACATAATATTTTATCAAAAATGGTCATGATAGTTATGGCATAGCATGTGATTCCCTATTGGATTATGACATGCATTTTGATGGTGAAAATGTTGTTTTGACAAATTAACCCCTTCACCTATGATGAAGGTCAATGTGAAATCATACTAGTTTAATCATAAGATACATATGGATGAAATTTAGTATTAATACACACAAAGTGTTTTTTAAGTTTCGATATTAATAAATTTAAGTGATAAATCAAAATCAATTTAATAATTATTTCAATAAATCGATCAAGAACAAAACACTATTATCAACCATGTTTAGAAGAAAGATGTTTATATAAAACTATGATCAAATATGTTAATCAATATTTCATTGTACCATGTAATCAATATCAAATATGGTTTATAACTATTATCTAACCTATCTAATAAAGAAAATTATATGGAATAGGTAATCCTTTAAAGGATAAAATATTTAGATTTTTGAAGTAAGATGTATTCCATATGTATGTTTGCACTACAAGGGGGAAAGAAAGAAAGTGAATGATAAATAAGGAAAATATAATATTAATAAATATAACAGACAATAATAAATCAAACTAAAAATATTAGGAGTAGTTATAAGGTAAATATTAAATATTAGACAAGTTAGAGAATCAAAAATATCATTTAAACTATGAGTCAAGAAGGAAAGAAATAAATATTACACTAAGTTAAGAGCTAAACATGAAAATTATGAATTAGAAATCTACCAATTAAATCCATAATAGTATTTTAATCAAGAATAAATATAAATATAAGAAAATAAGTCTAATATGAAAACCCCAACAAGTAAATGAGAATGGATTAATCAAAGACAAACTTAACAAACTAATTAATGAAGAAATGAGACACATAAATAAACTAACTAAACAAAAACATAAATAAAAATGATTAGACTCATAAATTTTGTTTTTATTGAAGGTAAAAATGGGTTTTAAAGGGACCTTACCCATTTAAAATAAGCACCTTCATGGCCAGTAATAAAGAATACAAGATTAACAAACATAGAAAATAACACAAGTTCACTAGAGAGAAACAATAAAGACACAGGTGATACACATCTTACATTACATAGAAAATAAAATTAGTTATGGATTTTCTTCCATTCCTCATAATCCATATTCCACTCCTATATCATTCTTTAGAAATTCTTCTCCAAACCACTTACCATTTTATCCTTTCTAGTCCTAGTAGTCACTCATTTAAGATTTTTCTTAGGCTTGGTTTCATTCTCACTTGGTTTTACATTGCTAAAAAATATAGATAACCTTTCCATACTTTTCATTGTATTATTCATAGTTAATTTACTAAAGTTAAAAATAAGATTAATCTTATCCTTGAGTTCTTTTTTTTCATTCTCGAGCATATTAATTATATCAATTAGAATCTTAATCTGAGTAGCCATTTTGACTTCCCTCTCCCTTGTGCAATATATACCATCTTTTTTGTTGAAGTTATTTACATCTTGTTTTAGTCTTGAATGATCCTTCATAAACCAATGAAGGAAGTATTTATTAAGGTTTACCTCATCCTCTGATATTTTTATTTTCCTTTGATTCTTTGTTATACCCTTGAATGAGTATCAAAGTTTGCCTAAATATTAGAATGAGGATCCCCTATTTGTACATCTACATTGTCATCATTCCCTTTATTTCCAATAGTTTTATAATTTATTCCTTCCCTATTTATAGGTAAGTGAGTGTTAATTTTAATATTATTTTCTTTGAAATTATACTTGTCCATCTCCTTTTGTGTATTATGTTTCTCGACATTATATTTGTCCATCTCTTCAAGATCAATTACTGAATTTATTTCCTAAACTATCGTATCATTGAAAGAACCCTCTTTCTTATTATAGACCCTACTATGATACTCATCCTTCTTAGGTTTAGGTTTGAAACTAATTATTAAAATCCTTTTATGAGGCCTAATGGTATAGATATTCACATTGAAAATCTTATTTTTAGCAATTGAATACTTAGGAGCAGGGTTTTGAGCCTCAAAAAAATTATTTATAAGGAAAAAAAACCATATGGTGTAGTGGTTATATTTTATTTCCCATTTAGACATATTTTTATAAATGTTCCAAGGAATGTAAAATATAAAAAGGAATATTGACTAGAATGTTATGACAAAGACAATTCAAGTAATGGAGATTATAATAATGCACCACTTTATATCTTCCATCAAGGGTTACATACCTTATTATTTTTCTAGCATGTCATCGAATGGAATAGATAAATATTCTCTTTTGAATCCTCCTTGGAAAACCATGAGCTTTACATCACCCACAAGAAATTTGTCATTTTCTTTCTTGAGGTTCGTAGTCAATTTGATATATATGTAATCTTCAATTTTAAGCCCAGTAACCCTTGAAATTAGATCCTATGTGATTTAAATATAAATGTTCTAAATATTCACCACTCATTATACCCAAATTTTTTCAAATTATTGTGAGAGATAAGTATCATATCCATAAATACAATCAATGAAGTTTGGTATACCCCCTATGTGTAGAATTTTCCTAACCTCCATATTCTTCCTTATATGGTTTACATTCATAGGCTTCATGCGGTCCAAATCCCCTCCCATCATGGAATACCTATTTGTAGGCTTTCCTAAAAATTTAATTATTATAATTAAAAATTATAGGATTAATCTATTAAGAAAACTTTATCATTGAAATTTATTACAATCTAATATTTAACATAATAATCACTATACAAATGATATTCCAACAAATTGTCATAAAATAAGATGTATTCATCATTATTAAGGTCAAGTAAAATTATTTTTGCACAAGGAACTATGTATCAGTAATCATAAAATGAATTAATACCTGAAAAAATTCAAATAATAAGCTATAAATCAATAATAAACTTGGATATACCTATGTTATCTAGGAAGATTACTTAACTATCAGAGAAGACATTGTTTGGTCTATTTATAAGTGATAATCGATCTTAGAGATGTTTGCACCAAAATAAGAAAGATATGAAAGTTTAAATCAATGAGATCTTTCTACATGTATTTATTATCCCCTATATTATGTCCTTCCAATCTCATTATAAATAATCTTCATCAAATGAAATTATGTTTTGAAGCTATAAATAACCTTTAGGTAGTTATAGTTATAAATCTAGATAAATTTAGAAATAATTTAATTATTTTATAATTAGTCAATTCACAAGTTATATATTTTTTATAATTTCTAAATTTTATAACTAAACTTAATAATTTTGAACTTTATAAAGTTCATGAGATTCATAATTAATTAAAATATACACCAACATACATCCCTATATTTGAAGTAGATACTAAAAGGGGGGATTAATCACTTTCTTAACAATAACTATTCAATTCCATTCATCATTTCATGAAGCATTCATTCACATAAAATAGCAATGCATAAATAAATACTTACACAAGCATATCACAAGAGATATGTTCAAACCCATTTTGGGGAATAAAACCCACTATACCATGCACATGGAATACAATCCTATTTTTTCAAGATCCAATGTTTAGTGAAGCACCAACTTCACAAGGAGCTCCAATCCCTGCCTAGTTAAGCACCCACTCAATTAGTCTTTTGCAAGATATATCTTATAAGGAGGATCCAAACCCCTAGGTATATTAGCACCAAATAAATCACATATGATATTTTATCACCTTATAACACATATTTATAACTAAACTATAGATGACATCCTTTTTTTTCACTATTTACCTTTCAATCTCACTTAAACAACCTCTTAGGCCTTCTCGCTCAACATGCCTCTTCCAAGCTTATTAGGTCCACTAAACGAGTCATCCACCTATAGAAACTATATTATATAAAAATGTATTCTCATATTCTCCCTTTGATGGTAATATATGTTATTATTCTTCTCCTTCAATGAGCCCTTTTCTTCGCTTAAGTCCACACTTATCTAACATTTTCAAATAGACCAATTAGGCATTACTTTTATACTCAACTCTTTCTCATCGCCATACTGGTTATCTAAGAACCTTAAAATACATGGATCACTCTTATAATGTAACTTATAATATTTTATAATAATTAAAAAACCACTCTTTGGGATGGCCATTACCTAATTATCCCAAAACTTCAATCAGGCCTTAATGAGACCTAAAATAATTAGGTCTACCCATGCACACATTACCACTTAGACATATTTGAACGTCTTGGGGCTCATAAAATGGATGGAAAAATTCAAAAAAAATTCCAATATGTCTATTATAATCTCACCTAAGACTCATAACTCTTGGATGGTCCATTCACCCCTTGCACCCCTTCATTTCATTGTTCACCATTAGGCCTTCACAAATAGTAAAAGTCTATCTTGAGTATTTGAAGAAAAAACTAAATATCTCACAAAAATATGTCCTAAAAACAAACGAATATAATATTAATTAATTCAAAAACCTCACCATGTATAAAACACATCCCCTCATAGGCCAATAGGCCTCAATAACTCTCTTGCTATTTGGTTACTCAAAACTACTAATGCACACTGAAACTCAGTCACGAACATTTAGGATAAAAGCACACTTTTTCGAAGAAAACATGGAAAAAAATCATATCTAAAAACACCTCATGAATATAGGGTAATTTTTATAAATAATATAACCTTTGACTCAACCTTTGCAGACTCTAAACCTTCTTTGTAAAACTCTCACTTAGAGCTACCAAACATTGTCAATACATAGTCAACAAATTTTGACTCTCTACATCATCTTGAGAAATTTAATTAGATATTATTAAATTCACATGTTCCTTAGGTATTTTAATAAAATTTTAATATTAATTTTATTCTTCAAATCATGTCATAGGACCTCTAACTCATCACTCTTAGATGACTACTCAAATTGTCTGAATGCTCTAAAAACACAGTCATGAAGAACTTTTTAATTAACACCTAAAAGGAAAATTTAATTAAATTTAATGATCAATAATAGTTTATATTATTATTATTATTATTATAATATATAATTAAATAATGGATATATCTCAAACTCTAGTGACAATCATTGGTCTTATAGACCAATTTGTCAAGTCTCTCTCTCATTATCTTAACACAACCATACAAGACATTTTTGACTTTCATATCTCAAACACTTGAATTATATATACACATAACATAAAGCATGAATATTAAAATTAGGTCTCAAAAAAAAATATATATTTATTATATGGAATGACTTTTGTCATAGAATCTCAAACCCTTCGCTTCACTTGGCACACCTAGAATAGTCAAACTATCTTAAGACACAGTCATGGTGAACATGACTTGGACCACATATAGGGACATTTAATTGAAATTAAAATAAATTTGGATAATCCTAAAAATTACTTATATAAAATCCAATCACAAATTTATATATGTCAAATAGAAAATCTGGAACATATAGATCATTCTTTGAAACTTACTCTTTCACTATCCTTCTCCACTTAGGCAAGCCATCTTGAGAGTAATGTTTTCAACATATAAAATGAATTAAAAATAATATAATCAACATGGATAGGATTTATAGGTATTTAAAAATGACATAAATCAGTTTTATTCATCCCTAATCACCTGAAACTCATCTCTAAACACATTCTCACTCTGATTGGCTTTTTATCATTATTTTTACTCTTTGCTAATTTAGTTATAGGTTAACTTGGATGACCAAAGTTGATTATAATAGATGATATAAATAATTAAAATAACACTATGTACATAAATTAAAATTCTTGACCTTAAACCTTCATCAAATTACATGCATTTACCTAGTCAAACCTACCTATAATAACAACTTCTTCAAAAATAAGGGTTTTTCTATAGGTTCTGCTTGTTACCCTAACAAACTAATTCCACCTAGAGATTCTTGATGGAATCATATACCATATAAAATCATAAAACTAGATTAAAAAAACCATTTTGGGCACTTTCTATCAAGATCTTTACCATTGGGTCAATATGAGGGTTTTTTTAGGGTTTTAGACCAATTAACCTTCTTAACATGTGTTCATACAAATTTATCAATTAAATTTCAATTTAATTCTTAAAAATTCTTCGTCATACCATTTTTAATATGTCCCAAAATTATTATGACACCATACAAATTTTAGACATACCAATGAGTATCAAAAGATCCTTCTCAGGCTTGGAAACTTGCATTTTACATACACGAAAGTCTTCAAAACATTATTCCTTGAAGGATCTAAAACTTTTTAAAAACCATTTAAACACATTTTAAAACCTCATTATATTCTCACATGTGCTATATCACCTTGAAAACTCAACTTGACCCTCCATTTGGCCATACTAGGTCTCTATGCACATTAAATCTTTGAACTACCAGTTATGATTTGTCCTTAAAAATACTTGTAAACTTATTATATTTATATAAAACCATCACAAAAATTTAAAATTACATAAAACCAAGCTCATTTAGGTCCAACATTTTTCACATAGGTCTCACACTTCTCATCTTAACAAGCTATGAAACATGTGTCTTCATACTAGGTCTCTCAGGAAAGTTTTATGCCTTAATACATGACCTTGCTACCACTGTAGATGAAAAATAAGACTCATTAACATTAAAATACTCTTTTATACCATTATAAATTATTGATACACATCTTATTATAATCATATCATACCACAACATAGATCCAAAACCTCATGCATAACTCAAGAGTCTACTAGACCATGTTTGAGTTATCTTGAATACTTACCATGAAAATTCACATGATTACCTTTGGGAGATCAATTAAATTTGACTAAATTTGAAATAAATTAAAACCTTACTTCTAAATATACACTAATAAATATATACCTCAACAATCTTTCCCTTTATCATTGATGGCAAACAATCTAACACAATAGGCCATTCTCATCTCTTCAAGATGGTTCTCCCCATCAAGTATTTCTAGCCATTTTAAATTAATTACAAAGGTTATACACACTCTCATAAATTCATATACACATAAATAATTAATCCTATGACCTAACCATTTTATAAATAAGAAAGCTCCCCCTTTGTCCATGCATATTTTTCAAGCCATCTGAGTTAGTTCCCCCTAACTCCTATGTTTCACCTATATCATGTTGTCTAACCCCATAAATAAATTGTTTACAACAAACATAACTCATTTTATTACTTCAATAAAACTCCACAAGTCTCAAATATATTCCTCATAGCAAAATTATCTTCTTCTCATCATGCTCTACCTAGCTAGATATGAAATCAAATGTATTCTCTCTTTTAGAGCTTCTAATGATGACTCATCATAGATTTTGAACATATGGTCACTTTTTATAGATGAGAAGATCTTTTACATAATCCTACCTATGATATCATTTGTCTAATATTAGTAATTTATAACTTACATAAATCAACACTTTCTTCAAGTCAACTCATCCAAGTATTCTTGTCATACTTTTTTCACTAAGTCTGTGAAACCTTGTCTACTACAACACTAAATTCTTGTACCAAAAAAAACATCTTAGATAGGAATAAACAACTCTAAATTCTCCTTATATCATCAATCATATTCTCTTCAAGAATCACAATCCATCATAGGTTAGATTAGCTTATAACACTATCCATGTATCAAACTACTAGATAGGTCTATGATACCTCATTCTCTATTATAGACCTCTTCTCTTCTTAGTCCTAGAACATCTTTATGTCATGTTATGGGAATTATCATCTTCAAAACTTTATTTCTTTCTTTTAGGACTCAACCAACTTGAGATTTTACTCTTAGCATCAACTCCAGATCATGGATCATGTGATGACTACTTTCTACCTTCAAAGGCATTAGTCTTATATACCAATTTTTAATTCTCACATACTTAATAAATATATATGATTTAGCTCCCTAACTTCATGTTCCACATATATCATATCAAGATAAACAAGCATATATCTTATGAGAAAAACATACCTTGATGATCAACTTGTAAAAACTTCATGGAGATACAAGGTTTAACATACCTTATTTATGGCCTAAATCAAGATTCTACAAGACATTAATTCCTTGACCTATACCTCTATCTAAAAATGTCTTCAGATTCCTTCTAGACTATCAATCTTGGGTCTGATCTTTGACATAGCTTCTACATAGTCCTTCTAAGCTACCAAATGATACCTTTGACATTATTTCAGCTTTTAATGATGTCCTATAATAACACATATCTCACCTTGGTTTACATTTTTATCAAGCCTCATCTTGACATCCTTATTCTCTTTACAAAACTCTACAATTACCATCATTGTTTGATAGATCATCATTGCAAACAAGATGAACATTGTCCTCATCACACTTGAAGCTACTTAAGATCACCTATAGGATATCAATTCTCCTCTAAATGACCTGATCTAATACCAATTATTTTAATTACCTACTGATATCGGGTGAATCAATTACTTAAAAATAACTATTCAATTCCATTCATCATTTTATGAAGCATTCATTCACATAAAAGATCAATACATAAATAAACATTTATACAAGCATATCGCAAGAGAACACAAGAGATATATGGGAAACTATCTTTGGGGATTGAAAAAATTGAACCATACACATGGAATATAATCCTATAATGTCTATATCCAAATTTTAGTGAATCACTAACTTCACAAGGAGCTCTAACCCCTACCTAGTTAAGCACCCACTCAAATAGTCTTCTACAAGCCCTATCTTGCAAGGAGTCTCCAACCACCTAGGTATCTTAGCATAAACATAGTTACATGTGATACTTGATAAAATTATAACACTTTTTTATAACTCAATAATATATTACCTCCTTTTTTTTCACTCTTTACCCTTCAATCTACCTCAAATAGCCTCTTAGGCCTTCTCGCTCAACATGCCTCTTCTAGGATTATTAGGTCCATTGACCTAGTCATCCACCTATAAAAACTATATTAGATAAACATATATACTCATATTATCCATTATATGGTCTTAGATGACCTATTTATGCTCCTTTAATTATCCCTTTTCTTCTCTTAAGTCCACGCATGTCTAACTTTTTCAAATAAGCTAATTAGGCCTTACTTTTATACTCAAATCTTTCTCATACACATATTGTTAGGAAAATAACCTTAAAATAAAAGGATAAATATTATAATGGAATTTATAAAACTTTTACATCATGAAATAAATAGTCCTTTGGTCAGCCATTACCTCATTAGCCCAAAAATTTAATTAGGCCTTAATGAGAACTAAAACAATTAGACCTACCCATGCACACGTTACGACTTAGACCTATTCAAAAATATTGGGGATAATAAAATGGATGGGAAACTTTAAAAAAATTATAATAGGTATATTATAATATCACCTAATCATCCTAACTCCTAGAGGATCCATTCACCCCTTGCACCCCTTCATTTGTACTGTTAACCATTAGGCCTTCACACATAGTAAAAGTCTATCTTGAGTATCTAAAGCATACAGCTGAATCTCTCACCAAAATATGTCATAAAAACACATTAATATAATATTATTGACTTAATAAAACTATCCATTTCCATTATAAATCACCTCATAGGCCAATAGTCCTCAATAACTCTCTTGTTATAGCCTCACTTAGAACTACCAGTGCACACTAAAACTCAGTCATGAACATTTAGGCCAAAAGCACAATTTTTCCAAATAACTATGGAAAAAAATCATATTTAAAGACAAATAATTACCTAAATGTCATTATTATCAATAATATAATCTTTTAATCAACCTCTACAGACTCTAAATCTTCTTTGTAATAAGCTCACTTAGAGCTGCCAAACATCATCAACACACAATCAACAAACTTTAACTCTCCACATCATATTGAGCACTTTAAATGAATATTATTTATTTAAAATTATCATTATGGATATTAATAACATATTAAAATAAATTTTATTCATAAAATCAGTTCATAGGACCTCTAACTCATCACTCCCAATGACTACTCAAAGTGCTTGAGTGCTCCTGAAACATGGTCATGAAGAACTTTGTCATTAGCTCCTAAAATGAAACTTTAATGACATATAATCCTCATTAATATTTTATATTATTATTATATATCATTTAAAAATAGATATATATCAAAATATAGTGACAACCATTGGTATTATAGACCAATTTGTCAAGTCTCTCTCACTGGCTTAACACAGCCATACAAGCCATTTTTGAATTTCATATCTCAACCACTTGACCTATCTCTAGAAATAACATAAATAATTAATAAGTAATTAGGTCTCAAAAAATATAAATATTTTTATTATATATAATTAATATTTTCATAGAGTCTCAAATCCTTCACTTCACTTGGCACACCTAGAATAGTCAAATTGTCTTAAGACACAGTCATGGTGAACATGACTTAGAACACCTATAGGGACACTTAATTTAACTTATAATAGATTTTTATAATCCTAATACATCCTTATATCAACTTAAAATGCAAATTTATATATGTGAAATAGAAAATCTAGAACATATAGATCATTATTTGAAACTTACTCTTTCATTGTCCATTTCCACTCAGACAAGCCATCTCGAGAGCATTGTTTTCACCATATAAAATGAATTAAAAATAATATAATCAACATATATATGATTTCTATGTATTTAAAAATTACCTAAATCAATTTTATTCATCCCTAATCACCTAAAACTCATCCCTAAGCACATTCTCACTCTAACTGGCTTTTTACTATTTCACTCTTTACCAATTTAGTGATAGATCAACTTGGGTGACCAAAGTGATTGAAATATAGGATATAAATAATAAAAATAACACCATGGAAATAAATAAAAATTATTTACCTTTAACCTCCATCAACTTGCATGCATTGACTTGGTCAAACCTATCTGCAATAATTTCTTCAGAAACAAGGGTTTTTTTGTAGGTTTTGCTTGCTACCTTGACAAACCACTACCACTTGGAGATTCTTGATGGATTCTTATACCACATAAAATCATAAAAATAGATAAAAAAACATTTTTGTCACTTTATATAAATATATTGACCATCGAGTCAATATGAGGGTTTTGTGAGGATTTTAGACCAGTTGACCTTATTAACATTTGTTCATATAGCTTTATGTCTCAAATGTAAATATAATGATTAAATATAATTCTTAGGACCCTGTTCAATCACTCCCAAAAGGCTCAAGACACCATACAAATCTTACACATTCCAATGAGCATCAAAATATCCTTCTCAGGGTTGGAAACCTATATTTTGCATACATAGAAGTCCTCAAAACATTTTTCTTACTTTCTCCTCTAACTAAGGACATAAAACTTGGTAAAAACCCTTTAAACACATTTTCAAACCTCATTATATGCTCACATGTGTTATATCACCTTAAAAATTCAACTTGACCCTCTATTTGGCCATACTATATGCACATTAGGTCTTTGAACTACTAGTTATGCTTTGTCCTTGAAAACACTTGTAAGCTTCTTATATTGATCTAGAACCATCACACACATTTCAAATGTAATCAAAATAATCTCATTCATTACCAAATTTTTTCACATAGGTCTTACACTTCTCATCTTAATAAGCTACCAAGCATGTGTCTTCATAATAGGTCTCTTAAGCAAGGTTTATGCATTAATACTTGACCTTGTTGCAAATATAGATGCACACTAAGACTCATTAACATTCAAATCCTATTTTATACCATTCTCAACTACTGCTACACATATTCTTACAAGATTTTCATACCATAACATAGATCCAAAACCTCATACAAAACTCAAGAGTCTACTAGACCATGCTTGAGCTATCATGAATACTTACCATGCAACTTCACATTATCACCTCTAGGAAATAAATTACCTTTGACTAATTTTGACATCAATGACAACATTAATGTTACAGATACACCAATAGAGACTTACCTCAACACCCTAAGGGGAGGGGGTGTTTTTTAACTTGTTTAACAATATTATATAGTTATTCATATGTGAATATAATTAAATGATTAAAAATACTATGTTAAATATTTAAACAACTCATAATCATCATAATCCAAAAAGAGGCATAACATCATCTAAACATCAACATGATAAAAAATGCTAATTAGATTCTAGTCTAAACATCAAATAATGCTAAAAAATCACTCTAAAACCACCACTACCAAAATTGAGCATGCTATCAAAAATGAAAGTAATGAAAAACAACTATCAAATAAGTGTATATATTCAAAGTATTGATAACATAACTTGATTTATGTATATAACATGAAATGTTTCTTTTCCTTTGAAAATTAATATCAAATAAAATGTCTCAAAATAAACCATTCTCACTCAAAAACCATCTATGAAATTTCTTAAACATTATATTTATTTTGACATCTAAAATTTAATGAAAAATATATGTTTTAAAATATGAACCGTGTGACAAAATCTCCCACTTAACTTCAAAACTCATTTATGCATACTGCCATCAAGCCTAAACTATTTTTGTATGATTTTTATATCTATGCATTCTTTAAATAATTATTTAGACTAAAGGATATGAAAAATGAAAGTAAAATGAGAAGTAAAAAAATTATTTTTGCTTCACAAATCTAATTTCATTAATCTATTTCTATGTTTAATTTGACATCTAATTGACTATCATACTGCACTATTTCTAGTCTACAGTGGTGGTCGATCAACCATCAAATTTAACATACTAAAAATTACTAAATGTGTATAAAATTGATTTTTACACCATATAAATCATCTTAGAATGAATTCTTTATTTTATATTCCATCATTAAACATTTTCATAATAAAATTTTGACTGAAACTCAAAAGAGTCAAACAATTTTTTTTAAAACGAGAGTGCCAACATAATATCTTTCATATACCCAGTTAAATAAATTTTTTATATTTATAATACAAACCTAAAAATTAGATTGAAAAAGCAATAACACATTCCACACATTCATTCAATCTTTTCATGGCATACCTAAAACAAATAATAATAAGATAAAAAAAAATATGTACATATATAAAATGATAGGAAACCATTAAAAATGTTATTTTCAAGCCCAATAGCCAATAGTCTTCCTTCTTACATCCCAAAACTAGACATACAGAGTCTGTCTTCTACCATAAGCTTGAAAATAGATGGAAAATGAAAAAAATTACCCGATTTATGATGGATGAATTATATATAAATGAATTAAATACATTTTTTAGTGACATGCACCCCAAGTTGGTAGGCTGATTAAAGCTAGTAGTCCAGACAAATAAACATTTTAAAATCCAATTAGTAACTTTTCTATCTTCTCCCTTTAAACTTATAATTGATGGTCTTATCTTTTCACATTTTATTCTACCAATTTTGAAAGGAGATAACAAAAACAAAACATAAATACATCCATTAATCATTAGTTTCCCAATATTTAGAATAATTTGATCCTTAAATGAAAACTAACCAGTTAGTATATACCTTGAAAAATTCTTTAAGTAATGTCAAATGTCACATAAAGACTTCAATCTTATGCCAAAGATCTGTATTATTTACTATAATATAAAATGACCTTAATTTCATACCAAACCTTAATTCTATGTATCTTACGGAATATATTAAAAACACTTTGTTCTTATGCCAAGCCTTGTTAAGTGTTCAACTCTTGATGATTATTGTTAACCAATAATTCATAATCAACTTTAGCATGAATATAGGTTTCAATTGAGCAAAACCATTAGACAAAATAAGTATGGGATTTCATCTAATAAAGGATTTTACAAGAAATGTTAAAAATCCCAAGTTTTTAAGTCTTAGCATTCAAACCAACATATTCAATTGAATAGAGAAGATTTGAACCATTTACAAAATATCTATGATATCATTAATTTTAAAAATATTCCTAGCATATGATTTACACCTTAGAATCATTAAATTATAAAAATAACATTATAATATTAATCATATTTAAACTAAGACAAGATAGACCAAATTCCACCCAAAGATAGTTTGATTCTAAATTGTAAATAATTATTAACATGGCTTATTGAATAACATAATCATTCTAAACTATATAAAACTTTGTGACCATTCAGAACAGTAGCTATAAATTTTACCATAAAGAGCACAATTATTCGCAACAAATTGAACAAATATTTATGAATTATTTCTTTCACTTTAAATGAAAATCATGAATATTTTAATTTAATTAGCTTATTCATAATCACATTTTTATCATATACACACATAAATGGTTGTTAAATGTTATAAACAAGTTGGTCCCCTACCATCACAATTTTAGGTTTTATGGCACAATCCATCATAACTAAGAATTTGAGAAATCACAAATTTAAAATGAGGGGTACTAAACTTAGAGATAACATTAGTGATCTTGATATCTAGTATCATATATGAAATTGGGTTGTAATCAAAATGTATATTTCAAAACTTATGAGTGTGATCCAAGTCAATTATTTCCTAAGCAACTTTATGTGAACCCATTTAAATATTTTTATATTTAATGGATGAATTTTTTTGCTAGAACCACATAAAGAATAGGAATATTAAAAATAAATAATTGTTATCTTTCAACATTGGATTATCCTTCATTTTTCCTCAGAGTGTAAAATATTTTCCACTCTGAGGAAAAATGAAGGATAAGCCAATGTTGAAAGATAACAAAGATAATAAAATAAACCTTAATACATGAGAGTGGAAAAAGAACGAATGTCAAGTGATTTATTAAATTAAAATTATAATGTAAAACATTATTTTCAAGATGAATATATTCATTATACATCAATCTATAATATTTTAAAATAGAAAGACAACATGGTAAACACATCATTTATCCTTGAATAAATAGGATAAAGGTAAATGAATCATCTCTAGGCATATTTTTAACCATTTATTGATCTTTTATCACAAACAAATAGTTATTAGTTTGATTTATAAAATATCTTTGTTATAATAATGATAATTTAGATAAAAATGATTATATTATTTTAATGAATCTTTCAAATTAATCTTTGATAAATAGTTTTGAGTATTTTCAGATCTCACATTTTTAATCAAAATTATTCTTTCAAATTATATAAGGTCACACAATTTTAAACATTCATAGTCAATATTATTTATCATGCCATCTGATTCTAATTGATGAATATAGTAGTAGTTGAATATATAATAATCAAATTTTGGTATCACATTGTGATTTGGAGAATATAAAAATTCAAACCTTCTATATTTGATTTTCATCAATTGATTACTCATTTTAGTATCTACAACATCAAGATCTTCAAAAATATTTTATGCTGTTATAGAAATTAATCCAAATTTTTAAGGGTCAAAATACTTATCTTTAGTGTGGTATTTGGAATCAATATTGATAGGATAATTATAAACAAAAATTGAATTAGATTTGAGACTGTTATAAACAATAATAAAGTTAGAATGAGAACCATTTTTTTATTGATAATTGAGGGTTAAAAAGGGACCCTCACCCATTGTATAGTTTGAATATAATACCTTTTAAGCGTTATATAAAAATCCATGAGGGAATGAGAATTCAAAAACTACCATAACTTGTAGATTACAAAATAAAACATTGATTTCCATAGAGATAAAAAATCAATAACAACCATGCACACACAAAAAATGTAAAAGACCAACAAAATGATCTAAACTATATGTATTATAAGCATCAACTAAAAATAGGAGAAAAATAAATCAAGCTAGACTTCCCATAGAGAGACTTCCTAGATCTCCTCATTCTCTGAAGGATAAATTTCCCATTGACACCAACATCCATTGCCACCTCCTCCTATGACACTGCTCCAAGTACTCCAAGGGACACATGAAAAATTGTCCCCACCACATTATTCAAATTTGAGCCCACATTAGGCCCTATAGTCTTTATCATCCCTGAACTAAGCTAGGAGTCATTGAGTCCCCATCTCAACAGAAGGTGGCAAGACTATGCCACCCATAAAAAGTCTAGCCAAAAGGTTAATTGCATCCCATACTTAGGTAGAGGATCATAATGCCATTACCATCTTGAGAGATGAAAGAGGGGCACACATTAATGCCACATCTACCATTAGAATTCATTTACTTGAGTGAGCCATAGCCTTGATGAGCCCCTGAACCTAATACATAAAGTCTAGGTTTATAACCAAATGAACTTATAATTACCTAAAAATAGAGAGTGGAAAAAGTCACACCATCTCTCTACTTGAGAAAGGAAGATCAATTTTGATCTGGAGAGGAAACTTATTAATTACTTATGCTAACCCCATATGGTAACACAACCTACTCAAACCTTCAGCCACTAATTTTACCAATTCTTTATCTTCTATTAATAGCAAGATATTTCCAATTAAATTAATGCAATATCAAAATTTACCTTGATCTTATGGGGCATTTCAAGAAAGATAGAGCCCACAAAAGATTTGATATCTTCTAGGACCTTTCTAGTTTGTACCATAAAAATATCCCTATTTGAACATCACTGACATATCCTTAAAATGACAAATCCCATAGCTATTATTCCACTCTAACCAATGGTTAATTGATGGTCAACTACATAAAACACTCCATTGTTCTAGGAATCCAAACCTATAGACAAAGAAATTTATAATAATAGAAAAATTCTAAAAGGGTAGGCACATGAATATATCTCCCATGTGATTAACACCTCATTAATTCCTACTTTGGCATGAACTATCTATTCAACAATCACTTCTCATGAATGAATCATTGATAATAATGATTAGTGTCACCAATGGAAGGTATTAACAAAAATTCTTTTGGGATATTTAAAATAAAGGCCCCATGGTCTTATCAATTTGACATAAATAGGGGGGCATGGGTAAAGCCCCCTATTAGTTATCACTAATAAATTTATATATCTATTTAACACCTTGATTTTCCAAAAAATATGTTTCCCTATTTATTTCAATTAAATAGTGAGTCACCTCCCAATGAGTAAAGGAACTCAGAATTTACCAAGACTAACCCAAAATGTTTTCAAAGTGCCAAGCATAGGCATGTCTATTTATCAGATCCTAGATCAAAACCATGGAATTGACTTTGATAATCACCTTTAAGATTCCACATTAGACCACCAAATCTATCCCTGGTGACAATTATTGAACCTATGCCTCATTATTGGTCCCATTAATTAATTTGAATTAATTTTCTTGAATTAGACAACCTATGTAATCCTAGCTAATACAACCTACCCTTAAAGCTTGAGGTTTGCCCTGAGATGCCCCATGAAAATTAAGTTTAAAAACTCCTAAGGGAGGAGGAATATAAACTACATTTATGCCTTATGAGGTTTGATATTAGATACCATAGACCCATTAAAGGGATGATAAGCATTATTTTTAAGAGAGCAAGAAGATTCTAAATACAATGAAATTTCCATATATGAATTTGCATTTTCTAGTTTAGAACTCCTCAAAACATCATCACCTTTTTTATGATTCATATCCGAAAGAAAATAGGGGAAAATTTTGTTTGATAAAGGTTTATTATCATATGAAAAATCAAATTTTAGATAAATTATATCATTTAATGACTCTTTAGGTAGATCAAATTAATCAGATTGTTCTAATTTTGAATATGATGAAAAAGTAGGATATTATTCTAAATCAAAATATTCTGATGAGAAATTTGAACTATAATCCAATATTTGAGAGACATCATCAGTAAAAAAATACATGAATTTGTTGTTATATATATATATAGATATAATTATTTAGGGAATTTATGTTCAATATCCAACATTAATGCAGAGAAAATTTTGGATTTCAACATATCATGATCAATTGAGAAAAGTTTTAAAATATTTTTATTATCTTCAAATGTGAGTAAACCTCAAGGCTGAGTTAAAGTCAACAATACCAATTTTTTTAATATTCTTCCAATAGATTAATACAATTTCACCACTTCATCTAAAATAAACATGGATTTCATTTAATTATAAAGTAAATCATAACAAATTTTCCCCAATGGATTCTTTTTCTTTCCAAGAAATCATGGAATAGGTTGTTAGATTTGGGTATTTATTAAGTGTTTGATTGAAATTCATTATCAAGTGATATTATCCATCTTGACTTAACCAAAAAATAATAAATCATATAACTAAAATCAAAATATGTGTGACTAGTTATGATAACTATGAAAATGAAAATGATGATTAGTTGTGGTTATGTAATAGGATGTAAAATTATTGAAGACAAGAATGGATAATAAACTAAGAAAGAAATTGATTTAAACATCCTTAGTGGAGTCACCAAATTTGTAAATGGTGAAATTTGGCGCATTAATGAATCAACCCATTTTCCTATCATGAAGGTCAAGATGGAATTATACCAATTCAATTGTAAGATACCTATGGCTGAAAATCATTCCTAAGTCATGAAAACAATCTTTTAAGTTTGAGGGATTAATATATTTAAGTGATAAATCTAAATCAAGTTAATAATTATTTTAATAAATCAATCAAGAAAATAACACTATTACTGACCATGTTCATAATAAAGATGATTATAGATAAACTCTGATCAAAAATGTTAATCAAAATTTCATTATATCATTTAATGAATTTCAAATCTAATTTAGAGCTCTTATTTGACCTATTCGATAGAGAAAATACTATGGATTAGGAAATCCTTTAAAGACAAAATATTTAGGTTTGTGAAATAAGATGTATTCCATATGTATGTTGACATTACAAGGGTGAAAGAAAGAAAAGAAAATGAATAAGTAGAAATGACAACAATAAAGTGAACTAAAAATATTAGAAGCAGTTATAAGATATATATTACATGTTATACAAGTTAGAGAAGCAAAAAATCATTTAAACTACAAGTCAAGAAGGAAAAAAATCAATATTACACTAAGTTAAGATTTAAGCATGATAATTATCAATTATAAAGCTACCAATTAAATCCATAACCGAATTTTAACCAAGTATAAAGATAAATCTAAAAAAATGATTCTAATGTGAAAACCTTTACAAGTAAATGAGAAAGGATTAATCCAAGACAAACATAACAAACTAAATATTGAATAAAAGAGAAACATAAATAAAATAACTAAACATAAAGATAAATAAAATAGGATTCAACTAAGAAATTCTATGAATAGGAATAATTTATTGAGAAAACTTTATATTGAAATTGATTATTATTGACCAAATTTGACTTTTTAGTCAAATTGGGGCACCTATATTTAAAAATTGATTTTATAGGTGTTTTATGGGTAATAATATCATGTCACGAGGTGTTTTATAGGTCATTTTGTGCCATTAAATGTTATATTATCTTTGGTCAATTAGCTTTTATGTCCATTTATCATTTTAGGTTATTTTAAGGGTCAAAAAGTGAGCATTTAATACTTTGTATAGGTTTTATGGGAAATGTGAAGGTAAAAATAGATGATGTCATGTCCCATGTGTCAAAAAGGGTCTTAATCAACTAAAAAAACTGAAAATATGGTAGTTTGTTTAGAGAAAAGTCAATTTTATTAAAGAGAAAGGAGAGATTGGCACTTGTACAACCTCCTTGGGAAGTCTGCCACTTGAAAAAAAGTTTAAATGTGAATCTTTAGCTTCCCCAAGCTCATTTACATGTTTTTATTGATCTAGATATGTCACTTCTTTCTCAAAACCATTTTACTTCCTTTCTACCTTTTTAGACACAGAAAAGTGACTTGTAGTTTTACACTTGGTATGGTTAGTACAAGGGGTTTCAAGAAATTTTTTTTTCGAGGATGTTTCAAACTCAGAGACCTTAATTTTAATATCAAGAAGTTTGAGAATTATAAACTATTATTTATGAACCATTCACTTGAAGTTGACTATGTAAATTTTCCTATCAATCTATGCACCCTTCAAGTTTTACCTTAGTTTGAAGAAGTTCATACAATGTAGTTGCTAAGTTTACTTGCAAAGCATGTTTAAATCCTTCTCCAATTATCCCCACACTTTTTTTAATGTTTTATAAGGTCTTGATATGATAATCATCTCAATTTTTAGGAAGCTATAATTTCTAAGTTATGGGTAGTTTTCACCATTTTTAGAAGTTTTTGTGATTTATCAATGGATTTATAGGGTTGTGTTGGATTTATATACATGTTTTTTGGGTCTCCTTGACCCTAATTTTCACCTTTCATATAACTCTCCTTGATTATCATGGTTGCAATCCCATTCATCACACCAACTAGTCATTCTAGAGACCCTTGCCTACTCTTATCTAGGTGTATGCAAGAAGTTTTCATGATGGACTAGTGTTATGGATCTTGTCTCAAGACCTATTTGATAAAAATTATGCATTTAAAAAATTTTACAATAGTTTTGAATTGTTTTGAGGCCATTCATATAACCTTGTTGTTCCATTTCATGCTCACTATCCATACATACAGTCAGATAACATCAATAGCCTCCTTGATGACATCATGCTGAGAAGTGGGAAGTTACATAGGTGTTTCAACCTCCAATATTAACAATAATTAATTAAGATACTTGATTAAGATATATAATATCATAAAAATGGATATATTTTACACTACCCAGTTTTACTCTATTGGTTGTGCATACTAATGACAACCTACAGGTAGTACCTCAGGGTTATATAGGTTTTGAATGTGAGATTTGAAAATATGATAAAGATATCTACAAGTCATAACATATGGTGGACCCATTACAATCTATTTGAAGTGTCAAAGGGGGAAACGAAAGGTGTGAAATCATGTTTTAAACTCATGACTAAGTTTAGGGAAGCTTTCCCTAAAAGTACAGAATAGAGAACCTAATTTTTATTGTTGAGATCCTAAAATAGGGTTGCAAATGACTTTTGAGGTATATAATGACCTTGTATTATATTTTACATCATAAATAAACTATTGTAAAAAATTTAGGTAAATGAAGATCACTAGAAAGTGGTTTTCAAGTAGCTCAAAGATGCCTTCAAAAGCATTATGGGTAGAAAGTGATATCTATAAGTCTTGAGGACATGAAATGGCCTTAATATTTAAAGAGATAATAAGGCATGTTATCATGATTTGAATAGTCCTATGAAGTGAATATCACACTTGAACATAACATTCATCTGAAATAAGAGGTTATATTGTGTTTCAATTCATAAACAAACCTACAGTTGTCCCTAGTATGGAATGTACGTCTACAACCAATACAAGATCCAATTCAAAAGTTGTTTCTCTCTTACAACATATGAGTGCTAGGGTATGTTTAATGCCTTATAATTTATTTAAGTAAATTTAAATGGTATCAAGTATTTAGGAACAAATTAATCACCTTTCAAGCCCCTTTATGCCTATAGTAGACTTTGTACAGTCAGTTGGAAGTGATTAAGATAGGGCAAAGAGCATGAAAGCTAAGTTTCTTGATGTAAATTGGTGCAAACATGAATGCTTAGGTTTCAAACCATTGATAAATGAGCTTATTGTTTCAATTAATATTTTTAAATATGATAATCAAGATCCATCTGAGCCATCCATACCTACAGGGTCCCATCTTCATCAACACAATTCACTATGTTGACTGAGCAGGTAGAGAGCAAGTATACTAGGTTCTTAAGGGGTTTATAGTGTTAAGGATGAGGTAAGTAAGTATAAAAAACACCATATGAACCTAAATGGAGTATATAAGTTATTTAAACTTGTATTTAAAGTCAAGGTAGGCATATACACCTATAGGTGTGGTGTTTTGAGGAAACACAATCAAGAAAGGTATATTGTTTGAAAAGCTCAAAGTGTTTGTAGGAGCATATGATGAGTTAGAGTGATTTATAAGAACCAAAAAACATTCAAAATGACTATTGAAATATCATGACACTCTCATAGTGGGTTTTAAGTATAAATAAAAGGCTTTAACCTTGAAAAACATAATTCATTGAGAAAATATTGTACACAGTCTATTGCCCAAAGAGTCTGTCTTGGGTATTTGATTATTTAAAGGGAAAAATGAAGTAACCAAGGGATATATTTTTATATGGGATATCCTCATAAATTTAGGATTGATCTTCAATTTTTTCTTGAGAAAATAGGGGAAGCACCCATTATTTTGTCTCAGATAGGGGTACTTCCCCTTGAGCACAAACTGGTAGATTTGAGAGTTAGTGATAAAATATGAGGCAAGAAATCTAATAAAACATTGTAATAAAGTGTATCAAGTTGAATTATATCCAATACAACTTAGTATAAAATCATAGAGGGATGAAACTAAACAAAATAGTTTGGGGAGCTAGGTATGCAGGTAGAACTGTTTGAGGCCTTGAGCCCAATTTGGAAACCACTTTCACTTATGTCATGAGATGATATCTATATAAATTTTTAATATTTATATAAAATTTATTTGTATGTGTATAAACTGATGGAAATCAAGGAAGTTCAATTGAAATTTCTAGACCCCCAAGTTACGTACAGGCCAGTTAGGCAAGGTGTAATCCTAATGCATAAATGAGAAGTCATTATCAATTTTAGACCTAGGTAAAATTTATAATGAATTTAAACATACTCATGGGGTCTAAAAATATGTGTTAAAGCTTCCAAAATGCAAAGGAAACATTGGAGAAGCCATTCTAGGCTCAAAAACCTGTCAAGCCTATTGGAATGAAGGAAACAAACTCAATAAAGCATTTTCAAATTTTCACATCTCCCATGAGGTTTTTCATGGAGGATATAGAAGTTTATCAAAGTTATAAGGGGTATTTAAAAAAAAACTTGTGAATTTTTTTTGAAGGTCAGACATCCAAACTTTATGAACCAACCTTAAGACCAAAATAGGCCTAAAACCTTACTAAAACCTCAACTAGGACTAGTTTAAAGAATTGGAGTTGAATATCTGATCAAATGGAATATTTTCATCATAAAAAATATTATTAGTTGTATATTACTCAGTCAATATCCTTCACATGCCAACTAGATGGATGAACTTGTATAGATGTGGGTAGAAATAGGGGTTTTCTCACTATTTTGTGTGTTTTTAGGTTATAGGAGGTTTCAAGAGATGAAAATAATATAGGTGGAAAGATTAATAATTAAAATAATTCCCCATATCACTCTTATCCCTTGAAATAACTCTTAATTTCCTAAACTAGGTGCTTCAACTCAGCTAGTCAAAACTAGCATATTGGACAAACTAGTGAGAAGTGTGAAAACACTAAGTGAAAGTGATTTTAAGGTGACTATGATGATTATAATGAATTGGAGGATATTTTAACATGTAATTCACTACATAACACATATTTTCATGAGAAAATGAAGCCAAACTGAGAGCCAAGTGTCCAGGGTGCATAGAAGAGTAGTTTTCTAAACAATAGAGGATGATTGCTTCCTTCTAGGAGTTTCTATATGACAAGGCATAAAACCAATTAATGGAGAGGAATATTTGATACCCATATCATGAATTACAATCATTAAAAATAGTCCTAATAAGTTTTAGGATGTTAAAATAGAGGCAATCATAATGGTAGTTTTTTTTAGTTAGTTGAGGAGTTTTCTTTCCACTTTTCATGAAGTTTATGACTTATATTGACACTTATAGCTCCTAACCTTGTATGGTTCACCCATAACATATAAAAATTCATAATTAACTCCTTTTATCAGCTTGACATGTGTTATTGTGACCCTTGGACTTCTCTCTTCTTCTCTCTCTCACGAGTTTTATAAGACCTAGCCATTTTGGCATTATATTGGATGCTCTACTTGAGTATGGTGAATTGATGATAATTTTAATAAATTTTAATCAATAAAATGATTAATTTTTACCTCTTCCATGATTTTTCATAGTGTTATTTACTTGAATGTTGAATTTGCTTAGTGAAGACTGTGGATTCCTTAACAAGTTGTCACATTTTCTCACCTATTTGTAGCTTCTTACAGGGCATGTGATGTGTTAAAAGAAATTTCAAAGTTTAAGTCAGTTAGTCTCTTAATTAGTGCCATTAAATTCCTCTTTTATATTCATCCTATCTTTTCACATTCATCCATAACCCCATAATGTAACATTGATGTGAGAAAATGAAGATTGGAGAAGTGTATACTTAGTTTTGTCCTTTGATTTCAAGTATAATATGCATATGGTTGGATGTCATCAATAATTTGGTATATCACCTCCCTTATTTTAGTTTTTTTATTTTTTTCTCTCCCTTTTCACCCCCCAAAGTTAGTAGTATTTGAAATCCAAAGTGGTACATCAAGGGAGCTAGCCCTATCTAGAGATTCACCTGATTCTTTAGGTTACCCACAAGACTATACGTGATTTCATTATACCAATTAGATGAGAAGAGATTTTTCATCTCCTTAAAGAGTGAAAATCTAGGTGACAACATTTTTTGCCATGTTTGGTAAGAATCTTGTTCCAAGATATTGAGAGATTTTTTGTGTTATCTCTCAATAATAAACCTTTGGAGGCTTCTATTAAAGCATCAATGGTGACTCTAAAGATATATTAGCTAGTCAAGTAGCCCAATTTGTCCTTTGAATATTGATGGTAACGTGTTTTCTTTGTTTTCTTTTTTTTAATGAGGTTTTATGGCTGACTTTGGTCTTGAGTTTTTCTCTCTACAAGTTAGTGAGACATTTCAAGATTGTACCATTCCCTATCAATATGAATAAGTCCTTGGTCAATCTTGTAGTGATCCTTATCAACCTTAATATGAATTTTATTAGGTCCAATATGATCCTTATAATCCCATGCATGAATTATATCAATCCTATAACCATCCTTCTCAATGTTTTTCTCCTCCTAGTCAACCTAACCATTCCTCAAGTCAACCCATTTCCACCTTCAATAAGACACTATTGGGTTATGAGAGATATATGTTGGATCTTGATACTCAAATGGTATGTGGTATAGAGGTTCATAATCATGTTATTCATAAGGTGAGATAATCAATAGAGTTGATAAAAAAAGAGTGGGTACCTATTGAGAGATCTAATTGGTAAAGTCTTACAAGTGAGATGCTTGATGTGAGTGGTCTAGTTTATTCCTTAGAGGATAGATTAGGAGTTCATAAAAGGAAACCTCACCATACCTATCAGCCTTCATATCCACTTCTCCAAGTTTTTTATCAGCCATACATGACCCCTACTCATGATCCAAATCAAAAATATCAGTCATCCTCTTTTCAATCAATTATAGGAGAGAGTTGAAAGGAAAAATCTTGTATTTGAAGCTAATATTGATAAGAAAATTGAGTTGGAAAATATGCATATGTAGTAGTCTATATTGGCAGAAAAATAAGTAGAGTTCAATCCCTAATTTCCCTCTCACAATGCATCCCCACCACCTCAAAAATAGAATCATAATCCCAATGTCCTAAGTTGGAATAAGATAGTGGAGTCATGGGGAAAGAAAGAGGAGAAAAGTCTTGACAAAGAGTGTGAAGTTGAGAAGGCCCTTGACCATAAACAAACTCCTACTACCATTCCTCAAGAAAAAGCTTCTAATCCTAACATCCTAAGCTATATCAAGATAATGGAATCATGAAGAAAGAAAGAAGATAGAAGCATTTGTTGGAAATATTGTCATTGATGTCAAAGGTCTAGCATTATTGGTGATAAAGGCCCCATTGTATTTAATGGTGTTTTTAATATTCACATCTTGGCTAATGTGTGTTAATATCTATTTAATATTAATGAATATATTTTTGGTTACATATAAGTCAAAATAGGGCCCATGGGGAAGTCAAAGAGCCATGAGGTAAAAGATGAAAGAGGAATGGGACACATTTTCTCATGAAGAGTCATCTTGAGGAATTCCAAGAGTCACCATGTGAAGACGAAAGAGGTATGGTGAATTTTTCCATGAAGGGACACTTTGAGGAATATGAAAAGTCACCAAGATAAAGACAAAAGAGGAGAGGACACTTTTGCTCATGAAGTGTGACCATATAAATTTTCAAATTCAAGGATACAAAGGGTCATGCAAGTTTGGCACCATTTTCCATGAGGATTGAAGGGTCACAAAGGGTGAATGCCAAAGGTCATTTAGAAAACTATAAATAAAGGCTTTAGAAGCCTTTTTTAATATGCAAGAGAATTCATAGTTTGTATTTGTTTTCAAAGAGAGAAAATCAATAGACATTGTAGAGTTCTACCATTTGTTAGGTAAGTAACATTGAGAGATAGTTGTGTTTTGTATAAGGGTTGGTGCTCTTGCGGGTTAATACTCACAAATATTTGCAAGGGGTTGGTTCTCTTTTGGGTTGGTGCTCACAAATATTTGTTGTGTTGGTGCTTAGCAAAGGGGTTCGTGCTCTTACAAGTTAGTGCTTATGAACTTTGTATTTTGAGTTGGTGCTCATTCATATACTTGAGATTTTTATTCATGGTTTTTCCCACTTTGGGTTTTCATATAAAAATTTGATGTCTATCTCTTTCTTGTATGGTTCAAATTATGTTTTTAGTTGTATTATATATATTGAATGTGTGATTAAGTGGTTAAAAAAAATAAATCAGATCAAGTAATAAGATATATAATATACTTATTCACCCCCACTTTTATCATATTTTTGCTTAACAATTGGTATCAGAGCAGGTTCCTTTTTAAAAAAAATTATAGCTTGAAGGTGGATCAGGAAAGCACGATGGATGGATCACATGAAATATTTTCTACAAATAAGGCACCTTTGTTTGATGGGATGAATTATGTTTTTTAGATCATAAGAATGAAGACTTATTTGATGGCCCTTGGATTAGACATATGAAAAGCAGTGGTGGAGGAATATGAAGAGCCACAAACACTTGTAACTACTCTCGTAGAAAAGAAGGCAAGTGAAAATAATGATAAAGCTTTACATTCTATTTTATGTGGTTTAAGTTATGCAATGTAAATCTTATAATAAAACTTGGGTAAGAGAATATATACAAATGTGATGTCAAGGTTCAACAAGTTAAGCTTCAAACTTTTAGAAGATAGTTTGAGAGTTTGAAGATGGAAGAGGAAGAAAATATAGCAAGTTATATTTTATAGGTTGATCAAATAGTTAATTAGATTTAAGTTCTTGGAGAAAATTTATAAGAATCAACTATGGTTCAAAATGTTTTGAGATCTCTACCATTGAGATATGATGCAAAAGTTTTGACAATTGAAGAGATGAAGAATTTAGCCAAGATAAAGATGGATGAGCTTCATGGTATTCTTAAGACATATGAGATCTGGACTAAACAAGATAAACCCTAAAAGAGAGAAGTCAATTTAAAGACATCAAAGAAAGAGAAGTCTAAGATTCAAGAATCAAGTGATAATTCTAGAGATGATAAAGATGACAATGGAGCTCTATTCATTAGCAAGCTAAAAAAGGGCATAAGTAAATATCAAGGAAAATTACCTTCTAAATGTTTTAATTATAGAAAGATTAGACATTTTGTAGCTAAATGCCCAAATAATGGTAATGATGATAATTAAGAAGGAAAGTCTACATACAAGAAGAATTTCAAAGGTAAATTCAAGAAGGGATTCAAAAAGAAGAGTTTGTATTCTAAAGATCCTAGCTCAGTCAAAAAGAGTGGAGTCAGTGATTCAGAAGAAGAAGAGATTTTATTCATGGCCATACATGAAGATGCCTCCACAAGAAAAAGTATAGATGATCAAGAAGAATAGGATGAAGCTGAAGTGAATCTAGAAGAACTCATTTGTGCCTTAGAAGAGTTAAAAGCTGTTAAAAAGAAGAATTGAAGATTAAAGCTCCAGATCAAGAAAAATGAAAAGGAGTCAAAAGAAATAATTGAAGATCTATAAGCACACTTTTAAGAAGCCAAGAAGAATGAAGAAGATCTAATGGCATAGTTGAAAATAGTAAGTAAATAATGTGAAAGGTATGTTATTAAAATTGTTTCTTTAAAAGATCTTGAAAAAATAAATAAATCAATCAATGATAAAGCAACCAATGATTCAAAATTTGAGAAGAGCACTAATATGTTGAATAAGATTTATAGAAAATTAAATATCAATGTTAGATAAGATAGGTATTGGATTTGAAAAATAAAAAGAGGAGGTCACTACTTTCATAGACAATGAAAAAGGAAAGAGCTATGTTAAAGCTCTTACAAAAGATGAAATAAAAAGAGAAGTTAAGAATACATAAGACATCTCAAACAAAGAAGGCTAGAGGGAACAAAGCTACAAAAAGAAATAAGGTCAGAGATACACAAATAGGTCTTATTTTTATGGTTACTATTTTTATTGTAATGGATATGGTCATAAGAAAATATAATGTTGAAAAAGGGCTAACAATTTTTAAAATAAGGTGAAGGAAATTCATGCAGAATTAAGCAGAAGCCACAACTCTTTTGATCCTCTATCACGCTTTAATGAAGAGGCAATAATATGTTACAAGTGAAGCAAATTCAGACACATAGCTTGGTATTATAGAAGTGTGTTTGATTCAATCAAGGACTAGAGTTTCAAGGCTCCATTCATCAAGAAGAAAGTTCAGATAGGTTCATGACAAAAGAAACAACCTGAAAAATATATGTTGGTACAGATAGCTTTGCATATAAGAAATGAAGAAAAGCCATGGTTCATTGATATTGGATGTTTGAGGCACATGATAAGAGATAAGATCAAGTTCATAACCTTGAAGAAGATCAATGGTGGCATAGTGAAATTCAGAGACAATACTATTGCCAGAGCTATTGGAAAAGGTACACTAATTTTGGATAATGGTAGAACTAAAACTAAAATTGTTTTGTATGTATAAGGTCTTAAGCATAATATTTTTATTGTAAATCAAATGTGTGATCAGGGACACACACTAAAGTTTTATTCAAAAAGTTGTGAAATTAGAAGAAAAAATTTAGATGTGTTGGTTGCAAATGCTCAGTGAATAAGCAATAATTTGTATATGTTATCAAACATCAAAGGTTAAAGATGTTATTTGAATCAAATTGAAGAGATTTGGATATAGCATAGGAGAATGGGGCACATAAATATTTAAAATCTTGTCAACATTAGCAAGAAGCAAGCAATCAAAAATATTTTAAATATTATAAAGCCATTTGACATGCTTTGTGAACCTTATCAGCATGGGAAGTAGGTTAGAAGGCAGTTCAAAACAAAAGAGTACTCAACCACTCAGATGTTATAGATTGTTCACACTAATCTATGTGGACCTATGAGAACTCAAATTACTCAAAGTGAGAAATATTTCATGTTTCTTATTGATGATTTTTCACATATGACTTGGGTGATGTTTTTAAAGAAAAAATTAGAAGCTTTCAAACATTTCAAAGCATTAGTTGAGAATGAAACCAGTTTTAATATTAAGTGTCTAAGATTAGATCAAGGAGGAGAATTCATGTTAGATCAATTTATTTAATTTTTTGAAGATCATGGATTAAAGAGACATTATTCAGCAACTAGAACTCCACAACAAAATAAAGTAGATGAATGGAAAAATAGAACAGTTTAGGAGATGGTGAGGATGATGCTAAATAAATCTAAGATAACAAATAAATATTGGAGAGAGGTAGTTGTAATAGCATGCATATTAATAATAGAGAATTATTGAGAGTCAATAGTGAAAAGACTCCTTATGAGCTATGGAAATACAAACTAGTAACAATTGATTATTTCAAAGTTTTCAACAATAGATGCTTCATAAATAGAAGTAATGAAAAACTTGGTATGTTTGAATCCAGAGCAGATGAAGGTATATTTATTCTTTATTATTAAAAAATTAAAGCTTATAAATGTTATAACAAAGAACCAAGGAAATTGTTGAAAGTGAAAGTGTCAGGATAGAAGAAGATGGAACATAAAGAATAAATGATCCAGTAGACATTCCTGAAATCATTGAAGAGAAAGATTTTGAAGAATCAAATGAAGATGAGAAGGAGAAAAAAGACACCAAAACCCCATCCAAATATGTTTAGAGAAATCATAATGAAAGTGACATCATCAAGAACATAAATGAAGGAATTCACACTAGAATAATGATGGTAAGTGAATTTGAGTAAGTTAATTTCTCTTTGTTATCCAAAATTCAGCCTAGAAATTTTTCAGAAGCTAGACATGATAAGCATTGGGTTAAGGCAATGCATGATGAATTAAAATAAATATAAAACAATGATACTTTGGAATTAATGCCTAAACCAAAAGATCATAATGTGATAGGAACAAAATGGGTTTATAGAAATAAATTGAATAAAAATGGAGAAGTGACCAAAAATAAAGCAAGATTAGTATGTAAAGGATATGCTTAGATTGAAGGAATAGATTTTGAAAAAACTTTTGCATTAGTGGCAAGGTTAGAGGCTATTAGAATGTTTCTTGCATATGCAGTATTTAAAATTTCTAAAGTGTTTTAGATGCATGTCAAATCTTCCTTCCTAAATATGAATCTAGAAGAAAAGGTCTGCATTGAGTAGCCTGAGGGATTTATTCTCTCAAATATTAGTAGCCATGTATGTAGATTGAAGAAATCATTGTATGGATTGAAACAAGCTCCCAGATCTTGGTATGCAAGACTTGATAAGTACCTATAAGATCAAGGTTTCAAGAGAGGATTTGTTGATAGTAATCTCTACATCAAAATAGAAGGTGAGCATCAATTAATTATTGTGGTATAAGTTGATGATATCATTTTTGGAGGAAATATTGAAAAGATGAAAAAAGAATTTTTCGATAATATGAAAAAATAATTTGAGATGTCTATGCTTGGAAAATTGTCATTTTTATATTATGAAGATTCACCTATTATAGATCAATCTTTGTATAGATTTATGACTGGTATTATTTTATATTTGATAGCATCGAGGCTAGACATCATGCATGCAGTAGGTATGGTTGCAAGATATAAATTATCTCTAAAAGATAGTCATGTTTAGTTGGTCATGAGAATATTTAGATATATCAAGGGGACAATAGATTATAGATTGTTGTATCCCATAGGCAAAGATTTCACTTTGGTTACTTATATAGATTCATATTGGGTAGGGTGCTTGGATGATAGAAAGAGTACAAGTGGAGGAGCTTTATTCCTTGGTGATAGCTTAGTATCAAGGCTAAGAAAAAATTAGAATTCAGTATCACTTTCTACAGTTGAAGCAAAATATAATGCAGTGGTATTGTGTTGTACTCAAGTTCTTTAGATGAAGCAAACTTATGAAAATATTAAGGTAAAGTATGATAAACCTATTTATATTTTTTATGATAACACACGTGCTATTAATATTTCATATTAATATAGTGATGCATTCAATAACAAAACATATTCCCATTAGATATCACTTATTGAGAGAGCAGGTTGCAGATCTATAGGTTAAGATGGAGCATATCAATACTATAGAACAAATTGTAGATATTTTCACAAAGGCACTACTAAAAGACACATTTGAGTATCTATGAGATAAGTTGGGAGTAATTTATTTTACTTCCTACCATTGAGGCTCAACATCAGTTGAGGGGGAGCTAAGTGTTAGCTCTAGGTTGGCAACATTGAGAGATAGTTGTCTTTTATACATAAGAGGGGTTGGTGCTCCTGTGGGTTGGTGCTCACAAATCTTTTCAAGGGGTTGGTGCTCTTGTGGGTTGATGCTCATAAATATTTTCTATATTGGTGCTTATAAAAGGGGTTGGTGATCTTATAATTTGGTGTTTATAAATTTTGTATTTTGAGTTGGTTCTCATTCATATACTTGAAATTGTTCTTTGTGGTTTTTCCCACTTTGGGTTTCCATGTAAAAATTTGGTGTGTATCTCTCTCTCTCTCTTGTGTGGTGCAAATTATTGTTTAAATTTTATTACATATCTTTAATGTGTGATTAAGTGGTTAAATAAAATAAATCAGATTGAGTAAAAACACATATAATATACTGATTTACCCCCCAGTATATTTCATCCTTAATAGCATTATCAATAAGTGTGAAGTAGAGGATGAGGTTGATCTTTCATAAGTCCCTCCCACCCTTCTTCAAGAAGTTTCCTTTTTTCCATGTCAGACCTCATGTATTACCCATAATTATGATGATTCGTATGAGATCCAAGAAAGACTTTTCCAAAAAAACCTAGCTAAGAAAATTAAGGATTTAGAGTCAAAGATGAGGTTGTTGAGTCAAGGTGTGATGGAAGGTTTAGACCCAAAAGAAGATCCTATGTCTAAACTCACCCCATCAACCCTTACTCAAGATATTCATCAAGATAAATTAGTTGTTAATGAGATGTTTTTTAAGTGGAAGGAAGAAAACCAAGTGGTTTTAGCCCAAGGTCTGCCTACCCTTCCTCGAGAGCTCTCAAAAAAACCCCTTACTTTGCATTCTCAATCTAATTTTGAGCCCTATGTTCCACTTCCAACAACTAGTTCTTTGTTTCCTCATTGTATAACCCTTTACCTTAATGTACCTATGGTGTGATAACCTCAAGAAGAGTAAGTGGTTGAGGAAAATTTATAACTCTTACTTGAATAAAGTGCAACTCCTTGGTAACATTTTTGGGCTAGGTTACCATATTTCAAGATGCCTAGTTTTGGAATCACTAAGAAGGAGTTGGAAGATGTTGTAAACATTGATAAAAAGATAATATTATGATAGATAAGGTACCATTTTAAAACCTTTAATAAGTCCTAAGTGATGAAGAAGAGATGAGATCTTATGTTGAATCTCCTTGTTTGGTTGATGATGAAGCATACACTCCTAATGTTGAAGAAGAAATCTTGGAACATGTCCTATTGGAATATAAAGAAGAAGATGAAGGAGTCTCTATTGTTGTTCCTCTTCATGATGCTGATAAAAGTGAAGATAACAACTTGTGGTAAATATTTGAGGAAACTTTTAAAGAGTTTGAATCTCTCAAGGGGTTTACAAATCATTTGGGGATGGTTATAAGTCATGGTAAGCAAAATGATATTGTCCACCATGTCATAAGTGATCAAGGACAAAATCCACATTAGCATTTTGAGGTTAGGGAAAGCCTCTATTAGCCTCAATATTTAAAAGAGCAAGAGATCATTACTTTTGAGACCATGCCTATTGTTTATGGTTAAAATTGTGCTTTGTTCTAACACCAACAATGGGAAGTTTCAAGAATGTGGGACTTGCAACTTGAAATGACCTCCAAATTTTTAAGAAGCTGGTCTCTTCTTTATATCAAGCATATACTAGGAAAAGGGATAGGAATTTTAATAGAAACACAAAATGCAAAGAAAGAAAAACTAACCATGGAGATGCACTTGAATGTAATTTGACCCTTAATTTTGAGCACAGTGAAACTATATGTAAGATTCAATTACATTTAAGAGCAAACAAGGCATGATCAATTTAAAAGATGAAAACAATAGAAACAGAGGCTCACAGCTTAGACTACTTTTACAGTGACACAAAAAATATCAACAAAGGCACAGAATTCAATCTTCTTATTAATTCTCTAGTCACATAAGAGGCACAGAAACGTGCATAGTTACATAAACTGTCCAACTCAAGAAAATAGAACAAAGGCAAATGATATTCCTAATCACAGCTCTAGAAAGTCTAAAACTCTTGACAATAATTCTCTCAAAAAATTCTCTCTAAGTATCTGATGATGATCTCTGGTGATCTCTGCACCCCTCTTTATAGCATTGAATTCACTCCAAATTGTCTGTATGTTCCCAATCTAATGGCCCAAAAAAAATACAACTAAACTGGGAGTGTCTAACAGAAGATATTTCTTAGATTTTGAAATGCTCTATCTTTCAACAGTTCATTGGCTGAAACAGATTGCAAGACACTCCCTTCTATTAAAAGGAAGAGGACACTTGGTCAATTCCTTGAAAACTTTCTTATTACTTAAGAGACACTAGAGAATGACACTTGGCATGTTCCATAGCCTTACCGAAGACACACAGCACTCTCTGCTTTACCTATACTCTTACTATATCTTCATTTAGAAGTGTTCAGTCCTTGACATCTGTCACCATTCGCTTCTCCAAAACTTAAACAACTTTTATAAAAAATAGGACCCAAAGTAGTTCTCCCTGAGCAAATTCAAAAAGGGAATGGGGACATGTGGCACCATCCACTTATTCTTGAAAAAGGACACGTGGTGATCTCTACTACCTTTAGCTACCTTTTGTTAAATCTATGGAAAATGACATGTGTCTGTCTCCACATTGCCCTGTCTATATTATAGAAACAAACGGGTCTCATTTCCTACTTACACAGATGGTGACACTTGGTGGCTTCCACTTGCTTCAAAACAAAAACCCAAGACCCACCATAGTCTTTACTTGTCAATTAAACAAAATGAAGATAATTTGGAAGTTGACATGTGGTGGCTTCCACTTTCTTCAGCTAGGGATATGTGGCATCTTCTGCTTGATCCTGATACTTAGTTTGTTGAAACCTTCCACTCAAAAGATATTTGAAATGTGGATGCCGATATGAAATGAGGATGCCAACACTTTTCACATTCCATTGAGTTACTATGAGATATGTGGCACATCCTGACCAATTTTAAAAAATTGTGAAAGGTGCCTCGGTCGATGACACTTGGCATCTTCCACCTGAATTCAACACTGAGAAAAAATTGAGTCAAAAAGGAAAGTCGAGCCCTCTCTAAGTGTAAACTTTGTTGTCTCGAACCAAAGTGTGTGGGGACAAAATTATGCAATTTACAACTAAAAATCAGAATGAATGTAGAGTATTTTTTACTCTACAGTTATTGGCAACCCCAAGGACTTTTGACCCTGCTCAAAAATAAATCACAACTCCCACTTGATCAAAATGTCAAAAATTATATCTTCAACAACACTATTTGATAAGTGGACCATTCATCATCAAATAATCCATGCTTATTCTATAATTCATTGAAGGCTAAATCAAGGTTAATAATATCCTTGTGTGAAAATTCTACAAAATCTGAACTGTAGCCTTCAATTTGAATTTGAGCTGGGAAACAGGCATCAAAATAGCTTCTACTTCAAGAACTGATGAATCATCCCTTAAATCTTGAAAAGCTATTTGATCATTCTACTTGGCCAAGAACAAAGGTTCAATTTCATCAACCATAAGCATAGTGTTGTCATCAAGAAATGGAGAAGGAAGACCTAATTGTACTACGTCTTCAATGTGTTGTTTCATTAAATTTATTCCTTCTTTCATTACATCGAGAAGCTCTTTGAAACTGATGGCTATGGAGTTGCAACTGAGAACCTCATTCACTCGCTTAGTAGTGACCATTTTGTTATCAATTCCTATTATTGACAATGTTCCATCCATTGCATCATAAAGCTTTTGCAGTAGTGTTTCAGAATCCATAACTCTCCCAAAAATAGTAGCCAGAGTGTCCTCAATAGATTTCTCCACCTTTTCATAAAAATTTTGTGCATTTAGCAAGAAGGTGAGAGAAGGCCTGAGCTGAATAATCTCTGAAGAGATTCTCTTCCACATTGATTCATACAGCTCCTTTACCAGATTTAACACTCTAACATTATTTGGCCTATTGGCCAGCTCTAGTGTCAATTATTTTACTCTTTGTTGCTTTGCTTGAAATTGGGCTTGTATAGCCATAGTATTACTCTATTCAGCCAGCCACTTCCATTGTAATTGAGAAACTTGTAACAGGCTTTCCTCGCATTTTCCTTGTAAAGCTACTTTCTCTCACCTTAGGGTCGCAATTACATCTTTTACCTTCATTAGCCCTACTTTTAAGGAATCATTTTGGGCCTAGATTGCCTAGTGCGTCTGAAGGGAAACAGTCTCTTGCAACTATTTATTTAGACTCTTTATTTCATTGTCTTTTCTATTGATTTCTATGTCAAACTATTATAGTTTGCCTTTTCCTTGGCTAAATTGGCCTCCATCTTCTGTAGCCTCATTGATGTCTTCAAATAGTCTTCAACAACTATAGAAGTGGATTCTGTTAGCAGCTCAATTTTGTCTTGTGGCTTGAATAGAGACATGTCTATGGCCACTGCATTCATAGTGTAGTCTCCTAGCTGCATCTACTCACTTAGCTTGATTATATTTGGTGATAAATGAGTCACAGTCAATTGCTACTAAATTGGGTCAAATTGTGACCGTAGATGTGGTGTAGCCAAGGCTTTATTTTCCTTGATCTTCTTTTTCTCTCTCTGGGCTTCCCTCACCTTCCTAACAGCATCTGCTTGAGTTTGGAAGGTAGAAGGAGAGGCAATGTGCCCACCCTCAAAAGGATATCCTTGTGGCAAACCATATTAAATAGCTAATTGTTGGCTATGGGCAATCTGAGGGGAAAGTTTCTTAGGAATAGAGGGAGAAAAGTGAGGTAATGTTAAAGCTTGAGTAGGGATAGATGGGGTGACATGAGAAATGGGAACTGTAGAGGTGGCAGGGGATGTTATCTGGCTAGATGGAATCATCATGCCAACAGAAGAAGAAAGAGATTGAGAAAGAGAAGGAGGAATAATACTTATCTAAGGAGCAATTACAGTACTCTATAATTGGCATTGTGAAGGTTTTGCTTCCTCCTCTGAATCAAATTGAAACTGCACCCTCTTTTGCTTCTTTGGTGTTTCTTCCTCTTACTGTGCTCCCCTCTCTTCAATATTTACCACTACTAACAATGGTGCTTATGGGGAACTGGGAATTTTAATAACTTTTTCTGATGGGGAATCTTTTGGTGGTGAAGGTACCACACTCTTTTGTTTTATTTTGATGCTAAGATATTGAGGCCAAATTGTTATAGTGACTGCAACTGTGGTTTGCTCTAGGGCTTGTTACTCTTGGCTTGACCCTGCTCTGGCTTTTAGCTCTACACCCTGTGTTGACAAATTACTTGTCTCTGGGCTAGATATAGGGGAGAGATGGCACTCATCCCAGAGTTCCTCCCATCTCTCATCTGAGTCCACATTCCCAAAAGAATGGGTTGTTTGACAAATTTCTTGCTTATATTTCCAATAGGCTTCTATTTTCTTAGCATCCCAATCTTTATTCTTTAGTGCCCTTCTTAAGTCAAAAGTCATTCTGACTTTAGGATCATAATCCCTCTGCTTAACATAGAAAGTTTCCCATGGTCTATTTTTTGGAAGGGGTAAATCTATTAATTCAACATAAAATCTAGGAGTATCTTCACTAGGATTTCTCCTATTTTCCCAAAAGGGGCAGCTCTCATGTGCAATTCTTGTAGTGACCCTATTAGTCTTAATCCATGAAGCTATGAAAGAGTATCTTCACTAAGATTTCTCCTATTTTCCCAAAAGGGGCAGCTCTCATGTGAAATTCTATTAGTGACCCTATTAGTCATATACCCATTTATCCTTGATTAGCAAGAAACCCAAGAAGGCTAGCTTTATAAGCAGAACAATCTCAACATCTCTGGCTTCTAGTACCATGTTGTTTGTCATCCATGAGAGGTCATACATTTTTTTCTTCCTCTTCTCAGAGCCATATTCATTGTCTACTATAGACACTTGCCTGGTTACTTCTAATAATGCTAACCTAAGAGTCAAAATCTTAGGTAGCAATATTGGTTCCCCACAAAACCCATGGACTCTAATGATTGTATGGTGGGATCCAAAATAAAAATCACAAGGAATTGAGAAATTGGCCAAAAGGTTTGAAACACTTAGAAATAGTCTATTCATAACTGGTTCAAGGCTGAGGTGACAAAAAGTAGGGGTAACAAAAAGTTCCTAGAATTCATATGGATCACTAGTTTTTGACAAAATATGTGTCCATGCAGACACAGGAATGGCCCTTTGTAAATCGAAACTTGGGTCATACATATCAAGATGCATATGTTGGGAAAAAATGTCAGAGTTTTGATACAACATGAGGTGAAACAAATAAGAATACCTGAAAGCCCTATTGTTTTGAATTGGGCAAGTTGTTCCACCATTGAGTATGTAATTTGTTCAAAAAAATCAGGTTGATACTCTTGAGTTTTATCGACAATTTTCAGCCTGAAGAGGATAGCCATTAGTTCTCCATAGACTGCCATATCATCTTTCATTCCAAAGATGAAAGCCTTCATAGATAATGCATCTTGGCTAGCTTGTGTGAATTGGGCTCTTGCTGCAGGCATTTTTGGCATAGTAGTATCATCATCACCCATTTGCAATTCAGATCTTAAGAACCTCAACTGAGTATTGATGTTTGCCCATGTTTGCATTTTAGCAATAGTGGGAAATGTAACTATTTTATCGTGATATAGGGCTAACATGTCTCTAATAGCCTGTGGTGTGATTTTCACCATGAATGGGCCCTATTGTATGGTGTTTGAGGGTGCATGGAACAAGTCTACGCATAGTTCAACCAGGTCAGGGCATGGATGCACACCTAAGACAATGAATTGTGCCAGTTGTGAAGTCCATATTCTCATTGTAAATGTCTCATATTGCCCCACTCTGGCCCTCTGATGACACCTTTGATGTGCCCCTTCTCTGAGAGTTTTGCTAGTATTTCTTTGAATAATTGTGTCCATGACTCCATTTGCATAATCTTTTATCTTTGCTGGGTCACTTTCTTGACCAACTTCAAGAATTCTGGTCTGTGGGTAGGTCTTCAATGGTTGTGCAGGAGCTGAAGCATATGACTTGCTCACAAGAAACTTGTCAAGGGATTCATACATCCTAGCTCCTTGTTGTGAAGACTGTGCTCCCTCCATCTCTATATCTATTCTATGATAACTGGTATGAACTTTTGCAAAATAGAAAGCTCTTTCACTTAAGCAGGTTTATAAGGAACTGAAAATGCAAGTAGCAGGATATTTTCTCATAGATGTAGGAATGTTTGAGAAACTTGTAAGATTTAACTCTTGTTATGAGGTATTTATTGACCCATCAAGTCTCAAAATGGCGTTAAACTTGGATCACCGTTAGCAAATCTTACTCAATCTTCATGGGACAACGAGATAGACACATTATGCAAGTGGTTGCGCAAGGTACCTTGGGGATTTCTAAAGATTTAGGAGATATTCAATGTATTGAGAATTTTTGAAATTTTTTAAAGACTATGAGTTATGCTACATGTTCAAAGAGCACTTATTTAAAAGAAAGTGGGAAAATAAAACTAGGAAATAAAGCAACTAAGAAAGGGAAACTATTTAACTACAAATGCATAAGTGACGCAACTTAACTAAAATGTTTCAAATAGATTCCATTCATAGGAATTTCTTCATGTTCACCTTCCATTGTTTCTAGCTCAATTGAATTTTGCTTTTTACATGCATGATTTTATAAGGGCCAGTCCATAATGCCTCAAACTTAGTGTGTTGACCTGGCTTGGCGGCTCTTGCATCCCATTTCAAAACAATTGAGCCTGTTTATAACTGAGGATTGGAAGTCCTTTTATCAAAAGAGTCTTTAAAATTTTTTTGATGTTTTACCAATACATCATGGGCTGCATCTCTCTTTTCTTGAACTTTCAAAAGTTCCACAAGTCTGACCTGCATGGAGCCATTTTCTTCAATTTCAATTTGTTTGATCAGCTGGAGGGCAGGAATCTCCAAGCTTAGGGGAATTACAGTAGATTTCCCATATACCAATTCATATGGGGACATTTTTATCACTTATTTAGGCATGATTATATTATCCCATAGTTCTAAATTAAGCACTTTATGCCATTTTTTGTGATGATCAGCCCCTATTCTTTTGATGAGTCTAATCAGGTTCTTGTTAGTTAATTCTACCAAACCATTACCTTGAGGGTAATAGTTAGATGAAGTTTTCAAATATATTCCATGATTTAATTCAAAATTAGATAATTTAGACCCTAAAAATTCTTTAGCATTATCTAAAATTATGGTGTGAGGAGCCCCAAAATGAGTAGTGATACTCCCTAGAAAATCTAGGATTACATTTTATGTTGCTTCTTTAAGTCGCATTACCTTAGTCCATCTGGTGAAATAATTTGTGGCAGTTAATATCCATTTGAGACCCATACTAGACACTAGATTGATCATTCCAATGAATTCAAGACCCCATTGAGCAAAAGGTTCATCCATAATTATAGGACTAAGGGGCATTGTTGCATTCCTTCTCATCCCCACATAATATTGACATGATTGACATTTTTCAACCAGCTGATAACAATCTGTAAATAAAGTAGGCCAAAAATAACCTACCTCACTTATCTTTATAGCTATGGTATTTGCAAAAAAATGTCCACCTGATACTCCATGATGCATTTCATGTAGTATTTTCTTAGCCTCAGCCTCTTCTACACATCTTAACAATTTGCCATCAAAATTTTTCCTGAAAAGAACCTGTTCAATTAAAACAAAATGAACTCCTTGTATCCTATAGTATCTTTTCTTATTTTAAGGGAGTTCTCTTGGGTAAATTCCATATTTTATAAAATGAATCCTACTTGTGACCCAGGATTCCTAATCTACCTCTTGTATTCTTAATACAAGTTCCTTTTCTTCTTGAGTTGTATTTGTCTCTTCAGGTGTCATCTCTTCAAGCTCTTGAGTCATATATTGGTACAAACCCCTACCCCTAAATAACTTAGTAGGTTTGACCTCTACATCATATTCAAGGTTATTTGTTATCCAATTAGCTCTTTTTTCAGTAATTTCTCCCTCCATGATGTATTCTCTGACACTTGGGTGAGCCACAAGTATCATAATTTTACTTCCTAACACCACATGCCTGAATTTCTTGAGAGATTTTACCATATCATATGCTTGTTTCTCTACAAAGTTGTATCTAGTTTCATACTCCCTGAGAGTTCTTGATAAAAAGGCTATTGGGTGCTCTCCCTCCTGTTTATCATCCTTTTGGGTTAATAAAGTAGCAATACTTAACTCTCCTCTGGAGATATACATTACAAAAGGCTTAAAATTTTTGGGTTTCTAAGTACTGGGGCCATTGAGATAGCCCTCTTGACCTCTTCAAAAGCTTACCTTCTTTCTGTAGTCCACTTGAAAATTAGGTCTTTCATTAACAAGAGTGTTACTGGTCTCACTAAGCCTGCAAAATCGGATATGAACCTGCTGAAAAAATTAATCTTCCTTAAAAAAGACTAAACTACTTTTTTATTTACTGGAAGAGGTAAATCCATTATAGTTGTAACTCTTTCAGGATCTATGGAAACTCCTTCTTTAGATACTATATGCCCAAATAATTTTCCTTATGGGACAGCAAAGATACATTTCTTAGGGTTCAAGGATATTCCAAATTCTTGACATTTCTTAAAAATAGCTTCTAAATGATCAAAATGATCAATAGTATTTTTAAAAAAAATAGTAAGATCATCAAGATAAATTAGGATGATTTTATTTATCAGTTCCCCAAATGCAACATCCATATCCCTCTGAAAAGTGGCTCCAGCATTTGATACGCCAAATGGCATCTTAGCATATGCAAATGTTCCCCATTTGGTAGTAAAAGCAGTTTTGTATTGGTCTTCATTAGCCAACCAAATCTTATTATATCCAGAGAAACCATCTAGTAAAGAAAATATCTCTGATCCAGCCACAGTTTGTAGAATTTGTTCCATGGAAGGCAAGGGATAGTGATCCTTCAAAGATGCTATGTTTAGATCTCTAAAATCTACACAAAGTCTTATATCACCATTATTTTTTCTAACTGGTACCAGATTTGATACCCAAGTTGAGTGTTTGATTAGAAAAATTAGTTTAGAATCTAAAAGTTTCTACAACTCATCTACCATTGAAGGCTCAATCCTTGGATTTACTGGCCTCTGTTTCTATCTGATGGGCTTAGATCCTTCAGTCAGTTCTATTGTGTGCTGAATAATGTCTCTATTGTATCGATGAAGGTCTTCATAGCTCCAGGCTATGACTCTGTCATATTTTTTACACAATTCAACTAGTCTTTCCTTTTCCCCTTGAGTTGCAAAATTTCCAACCTTTAATTTGTTCCCTTCACTCACCTCTATTTCAAAATAGTCTACTTTGTTTACTTGAAATCTTTTCTTCTCCAAACTTACATCTTCTAGATCAAATAGATTCTCTAAAGTGATCAATCCTTTAGGAAGCTTATTAGTCCTTAATTGTATGACTTGATCTCCATATGCCTCTTCAATTTTGGTTTGCAATTGATCAACAGACTCATCTAATTGTTGTAAGAATGAAAGTACCTGAGAGTCATTTTCAAAGACCTGCCAATTATCGTCATTATCTAGAATGGTTGGCCTCACTATAACTTTTACTGACTCATTGTTAAGTAATAGGCCAGTTGTTGGATCAAACTATGAGCCAATATGGGGCATCCAATTAGCTTCAAAATTTTGAATCCTAGGGACTACTTCAATATTGAAAGCTTCAAAATATTCTATTAAGTCCCAAATCCTATGTCTATAGGATCTCATTCTTACATTTTTAGCTATTGTTTTTTCTCTAATTTGCTTTACTAATAGTTTAGAACCCCCTTTTACTATTAGATTATTTATTCCCTTTTTCTTGGCTAATAAGAGCCCATGTAAGAGAGATTCATACTCAACATCATTATTTGTATAGGCAAATTGGAAATGGATAGCCCTTAAAATTTTCTCACCATTTGGAGTAGTAAGACAAATTCCTGCTTCAACACCATTTTTACTTCTAGCCCCATCAAAATTTAAATTCCATATTTCTGAATCTTTTTCAGATTCTTGAGTAGTTGGTGTCTCTTCCCTTAAAACATTAGGGATTTCCTGGTCCTCATCAAAAATGATATAAGTGCCTAGACCAGTAGAATCATAATTCCTATATGGGTCACTATGCATCATAGCTAACAACTAGTTATTTTCTTCTTCTTGATCATGCTCAGTCTAGTCGCCTAACTCCTCAACAAAAACCCTTTCTTCCTTATTTAACATGGCATGGTCTACCTCTAATTTTGGTGTTGGTTCATTTGTGATATGATCTTTTGATAGTGGTTCAGATAGAATTTTCATCTTTGAACCATATTTGGTTCTTAGAATAAGGTGAGACCAATCAAGAGACATATATCCTCCCATCTTGGTTGTAAAGTCTCTTGATAAAAATAAACCAAAAATAAGAGGTATATCTATGACAACTATATCTTGATTAACAATTATATTGGAACAAGTATATAATTGTAATGGGAGTTGTCTAATTCTCCCTATTGTCTGCACTGATTTGCCATCTAGCTGCATAACTCCTTTAATGAGTGGCTCATATTTTATTTTTAAAGCATCTGCTATTGCCTTTGGCATTACTATACTACTATCCCTTGAATCTATCATTGCATTATGCAATAGTTTCTTGCTAACTATCAGAGTCAAATAGAAAGGGTTTGGTTTTGATTGGCTTACCTCTACTGCATTGTTCACCATTATTGTTGTTTGCAGATGAACTGTGTCCTTGAGCTTTTCTTTTTCAGCAAAACTTTCTTTGATCTCGGTATGCTTGGGCATTGCTTGGCCTTGCAGATCCTCTTGTAATAGTGTTTTTTATTTAGGAATAGCTAATATGTCTCAGATTGATACTTGTGTTGGGGTCCTCTTTAATTGATCTACCACATTCATCGATCCCAGAGTTTGGGTTCTTGGAAAGTAAGGATACCATACTTTTTCTTGAACCTAACCTAAAACTACTTGATTCAGCATTGGTTGTGGCATTTCTTGTCTAACAACTATATTTCTTTGACTTTGGGATGGAGGATTCTCCATAACTTGACTATTTGTAACTTCAGGCTGCTCCACCATTCTTCTCTTTGATCTAGTATGGTAGTCTGATTGCACCACTGGTTTCTTAGAAGTGGAAGCTTCATTTAAGAATATTGATTCTTCATCTTCAACCCATGAGAAAAAATCATGTTCTAGAGCTATTTCTTCCTCTTTTTTTAAGGACATTCCTTGCATCTGAGCCATTAGGACTAAATTTTACATACCAGGAGATTGGTAGGCTTGATTGTCACTAGTACTTGCAAATTGTCCATCCATTCTTCTTTGTTATGCCACCTTTTGTTGTAAATTACCTATAGGACAATCTCTAGGTGTATGAGCATTATTACAAGGGAAACACCAGGCATTGGTGCTATCTGCATAATTATTTTGCCTTGGAACAATCTCCCTATTCAAATTGGGAGGAACAGTTTGTGAGGGTGTAGGGACTGCAACTAATTGGTTTGCTGGTTAAGGATTATTTTACCTTTGAGGACCCTGGTGTTGGTTTGGTTGTGATGAAAATATATTTTCTTAATATCCTTGATATGGAGGCCTAGGGTAAGGATTTTGTTGTCTCTTTATGTTAATTAACTCATTATAAAATGTCTGCAAGATATTCTTGATATCATCCATCTCAGATGACTAAGCAAGGACAAGTTCTTTAGCAGGTAGTTGAGGATATTGATACATAGACATAGGTGGGGTTATGGATTTAGGGGCTTCTTGAGGTAATGGCAAGGTAATTTTTGGAAACATGGGCATGGGAGGCCTTGGAGGCAACTTTCCAGCATCTATCAAATTATTTTTAGCTCTGACTGCATAGTCATAAGCCTCTGGCAGAGTTTGACCTCCAAGTGACTGAATCATAATAGATATATATTAATTTAAAGCATTAAGATAAAACACTATAGCCATACCTAGTGATGGTCTAGTGATAGTAGGAATCCTTTCCCAAGTATTTTGAAATCTAGAGTTGAAGTCAGTCATCGCTTCTTATGGTGCCCTTTAGATAGTAATCAATTATTGTAACAAAGAAGACTTATCACCTTTTTCTTTAAATCTTTCAAAGAAAATATCTCTGAGCTAATCCCATGTAGATATGGTATTTAGGGTCAAGGATCGGTACCATTCTAGAGCTTTTCCTTTGAAAGAAGTTGCTAATAATCTTATGGCCACATTTTGTTGTGTGACAACTGTATAGCACAGACATTTGATACATCTTGTAGATGTTCTTAAGGTGTTTTGAAGTCTTTCCCACTAAATTTGGGTAGAGATTTTAGGGCATTCACTGGGATAAGATCCCAAGTGGCTGGTGGTATTGGGAGAATCAAAGGACTACCAGTGGTCCAACTTACATAATTCCTTGGGGGTATAGGGGCTCCCATATTTAGTCTTGGTAATGGTATGAATTGATTGACTCTTCTTCTTGGACTAGTTACCAAAGGTGGCAAAAGAATACCTGGATTTACAGTAGATTGTGATCTGGTTACTAGTCCACAACTCTAACTCCTTGTAGCTCTTTGGTTCATATGGTCCTGAAAGAAACTTCAAGACTAGTCCCATCAGGCGTGCCAAAAACTATTGATGGTTAAAATTTCACTTTGTTCTAACACCAACAATGGGAAGTTTCAAGAATGTGGGACTTGCAACTTGAAATGACCTCCAGATTTTTAAGAAGCTGGTCTCTTCTTTATATCAAGCGTATACTGGGAAAAGGGATAGGAATTTTAACATAAACACAAAATATAAAGAAAGAAAACTAACTATGGCAATGCACCTGAATGTAATTCAACCCTTAATTCTAAGCACATTAAAACTATATGTAAGATTCAATTACATTTAAGATCAAACAAGGCATGATCAATGTAAAAGATGAAAACAATAGAAACACAGGCTTACACCTTAGACTACTTTTATAGTGACATAGAAAATATCAACATAGGCATAGGATTCAATCTTCTTATTAATTCTCCAGTCACATAAGAGGCAAAAAAACATGCATAGTTACATAAACTTTCCGACTCAAGAAAATAAAACAAAGGCAAATGATATTCCTAATCACAGCTCTAGAAAGTCTAAAACTCTTGAAAAAAATTCTCTCAAAAAATTCTCTCTAAGTATCTGATGATGATCTTTGGTGATCTCTACACCCCTCTTTATAACATCAAATTAATTGTGGATTGTTTGCATGTTCTCAATCTAACAGCCCAATTGAAATACAACTAAACTGGGAGTGTCTAACAGAAGATATTTCTTAGATTTTGAAATGCTCTATCTTCTGGTAGTTCATTGGCTAAAATAGATCGCAAGATGCTCCCTTCTATTAAACAAAAGAGGAAACTTGGCCAATTACTTGAAAACCTTCTTATTACTTAAGAGACACTGGAGAATGACACTTGTCATGTTCCACAGCCTTACTCAAGATATACGGTGCTCTCTGCTTTACCTATACTCTTACTATATCTTTGCTTAGAAGTGTTCAGTCCTTGACATCTGTCACCATCTACTTATCCAAAACTTAAACAACTTTTATAAAAAATAGGACCCAAAGTAGTTCTCACCTGAGTAACTTAAAAAAGGGAATGGGGACATGTGGCACCTTCCACTTATTCTTGACAAAGGACATGTGGTGATCTTCACTGCCTTTAGCTACCTTTTGTTAAATCTATGGAAAATGACACGTGTTTGTCTTTACATTTCCCTATCTGTACTATAGAAACAAATGGGTCTCATTTCATACTTACATGGATGGTGACACTTGGCAGCTTTCACTTTCTTCAGAACAAAAACCTGAGACCCACCATAGTCTTTACTTGTCAATTAAACAAAATGAAGATAATTCAAAAGTTGACACATCGTGGCTTCCACTTTCTCCAGCCAGGGATATGTGGCATCTTCCACTTGATCCTGATACTTAGTTTGTTAAAACCTTCCACTCAAGGAGATTTCAAATGTGGATGCCAATATGAAATGTGGATGCTAACACTTGTCGCATTCTGCTAAGTTACTATGAGATACGTGGCACATCCTGACTAACTTAAAAAAATTGTGAAAGGTGCCTCGGTCGATGACACTTGGCAGCTTCCACCTGACTTCGACACTTAGAGAAAATTGAGTCAAAAAGGAAAGTCAAGCCTACTCTAAATGTAAACTTTGTTGTCTTAAACCAAAGTGTGCGGGGACAAATTTGTACAATGTGCAACTAAAAATCAGAATGAACGTAGAGTATTTTTTACTCTACACCTACAAAGAGGATGAAAGTTGACCATGAGAAAGAAAGTGGACAATAATATGAAGTATGTGTAAAATCTCAAGAGGAATATGTCTACATTAGACACTTATTTGAAGATGATATACTTGAGAACAAGCCAAGTTAAGTACCAAGGAATAGGTCTAGTACATCAAGTGTTCAATCTAAAGAATAACATGCTTGGCACCCTTATCCACCTCATGAAAAAGGAGAGTCAAGAAACTTTTCCTTTGATCCAGGATGGAGATATGATCTTTGTTAGTTATACATAGTAGTTTGTTCTCTATTTCCCTAAATTTATTTTAGCATATGTGTGTATATGTGTGTGTCATGTTAGTTTATTTGCTTTGGTGTGTGTCCTTCACTTTGTGTGGTAGAAGTAGTCATTAGTGGCTTGTCTTAATCAAAGGTTTGTGGCCAATGGTCAAAGTTTTATTATTTGTTTCAGTCCTTATATAACTCCATAAGCCTAATTTACTAATAAGGCTTCTAGTCTAGTTAGTATAGCAGACATACTACCCCTATGAGTCACCAATTTGTTGACCAAATTTGACTTTTTAGTCAAATTAGGGAACCTATAGTAAAAAAATTAATTTATAGGTGTTTTAGGGGGTCTAATATCATGTAATGAGGTGTTTCATAGGTCATTTAGTGCTATTAAATGTTATATTATCTTTGGTCAATTAATTTTTTATGTCTATTTATCATTTTAGATCATTTTAAGGGTTAAAAAGTGAGCATTTAATACTTTGTATAGGTTTCTAAGGAAATTATGAAGGTCCAAATAGATGATGTCATTCCCCATGTGTCTAAAAAGGTCTTAATTAATTGACAAAACTAAAAATATGGTAGGTTGTTTAGATAAAATTTAGTTTTCTTAAAGAAAAAGGAGAGATTGGCACTTGTATGACCTCGTTGGGAATTGTACCAATTGGAAAAGGTTGAAATGTGATTCTTCAGATTCCCCAAGCTTATTTCCAAGTTTTTTTTTAGATGTCAATTCTTTCTTAAAACCATTTTGCTTCATTTCCACCTTTCTCGACACATAAAAGTGACTTGCAGGTTTGCACTTGGTATAGTCAGCACAAGGGGTTTTAGGTAGAATGTTTTTAGGAGGTTGTTGTACACTCAGAGACCTTAATTTTCATAAAAGTTTGATAATTATCATATATTATTTATGAACCATTAATTTGAATTTGATTGTGTAAATTTACCTATCAATCTTTTCACCCTTCAGGTTTTACCTTGGTTTGAAGAAATTCATATAATCTAGTTTTTTAGTTTACATCTAGAGAATTTTGACTTCCTTATCCAATTATCCTCACACTTTTTTTTCATGTTTAATAACTTTTTGATATGTTAATCATCTTAATTTATAGGAATCTATAATGTTTTGAGTTAAGGGTAGTTTTCACCATATTTAGGAGTTTTTGTGCTTTTTCAATGGATTCACAGGGTTTTGTTAGATTCATATACATGTTTGAAAGGTATCTTTGACCCCCATTTTCAACTTTCATCCAAGTCTCGTTGATTCTCATGGTTGAAATCCCATTCATCATACTAACCAATCATTTTAGAAACCTCTGCCTACTCTTTTTCAGGAGTATGCAAGAAGTTTTCATAATGGAATAGTGTTATCGATCTTGTATCAAGAACTTCGTGATAACAATTATGCATTTTAAAGGTCTAAAAATAGTTTTGAATTTTTTTTAGGCCATTCATATAACCTTGTTGTTCCATTTTATGCTCACTATCCATATATATAATTAGATAACATCAACAACCTCCTTGATGATGTCATATTGAGAAGTGGGAAGTTAGATAGGTGTTTCAACCTCCAAGATTTATAATAATGCATTGTTATACTTGATGAATATATATAATATTATAAAAATGGATTTTTTATACACTATCCAATTTCACTCTATTTCATGTGCATATTAATGACTACCTATAGGTTATACCTCAGGGCTATATAGGTTTTAAATGTGAGATTTTAAAATATGATAAAGATATACACAAGTCCTAACATATGGTGGACCCATTCCAACCTATTTTAAGTGTCAAAGGGGAAAAGGAAAGGTGTGAAATCATGTTTTAAACTCATTACTGAGTTAAGGGAAGCTTTCCCTAAAAGTATAAAATAGAGAACTTGATTTTTTTTGTTAAGATCCTAAAATGGGGTTATAAATGAATTTTGAGATATATCATGACCTTGCCTTATAGTCTCTAGCACGAAGAAACTACTATAAAAATTTTTGGGAAAGAAATAGCACTATAAATTGGTTTTTAAGTAGCTCAAAGATTCCCTCAAAAGCACTGTGAGAAGATAATGACATCTACATGTCTTGAGGACATGAAATGGCCTTAACATTCAAAGAGTTAATAAGGCATGCTCTCATAATTTGAATAGTCCTATGAAGTTAATATCACACATGAACATAAAATTAATCCAAAATAAGAGGTTATACTATGTTTCAAGTCATAAATAGACCTTCAATTGTCCTTGTATGTAATGTACATCTACAACCAATACAAGATCCAATTTGAAAAGTTATTTCTCTCTTACAATATATGAGTGCTAGGGTATGTTTTATGCCTTGGAATTGATTAGAATCCATTTCAAGGGTATAAATTATTTATGTAAAAATTAATCACCTTTCAATCCCCTTTATACCTATAGTGAACTCTATACAGTTAGCTAGAAGTGATTGAGATAGGGTAGAGAGCATGAAAGCTAAGTTTATTGATGTAAATTAGTCCAAACATGAATTATTACACTTAAAACAATGGATAAATGAGATTAGTGATTCAATTAATATGTTTAAATATGATAATAAATATCCATCTAAGCCATCCACACCTGTAGGGTCCCATCTTCATCAACATAGTTGACTGTGTTGATCAAGCAAGTAAAGAGAAAGTAGGCTGGGTTCTTGAGGGGTTTATAGTGATAAAGATGAGGAAAGTAAGTATAAAAAACACCATATGAACCTAAATGGATAATATAAGGTCTTAAAAATTGTATTCAAGTTCAATTTAGACATATACACCTACAGGTGTGTTATTTTGAGGAAACACAGTTAAGAAAGGTATACTATTTGAAAAGCTCAAAGTGTTTACAGGAGCATATGAGGACTTGGAGTGATTTATCAAAACCAAAACACATTAAACATGAATATTTTAATCTCATGACACTCTCATAATGGGTTTTAAGTATAAATAAAAGGTTCCAACCTTGAAAAACATAGTTTATTGAGAAAATCTTGTACACAATCCATTGCCTAGAAAGTATGTCTTGGGTATTTGATGATTTGAAGGGGAAAATGAAGTCACCAAGGTATGGATTTTGGTGTGGGATGTAATAATAAATTTTGGAGGGATATTCAATTTTATTTTTTCCTGAGAAAATAGGGGAAGCACCACCTATTTTGTCTCAGATAAGGGGTACCTCCCCTTAAGCACAAACTGGCAGATTTGAGAGTTAGTGATAAAAGATGAGGAAAAAAAGATAAGACAACCTTGTAATAATGTGTATCAAGTTGAATCACATCCAATAAAATTTTAAGAAAAAATCACAAAGGGATGAAACCAAACAAGATGGTCTAGGGAGTTCAATGTGTAGGTAGAACTATTTAAGGCCTTAAGCCCAATTTGGAAACCACTTTCACTTATATCATGAGATGAAATATATATATAAAGTTGGAATATGTTTATATAGTAAATTTTTAGGTGTCTAAATTTATTGAATGAAATAAAGTTTAGTTTAAAGGTCTAGACCCCCAAGTTGCATACAAGCCAATTTGGCAAGGTGTAAGCCTAATACACAAATGAGAAGTCATTATCAATTCTAGACCTACGTAAGCTTTCCAATGAATTTGAAAATACTCATGGGGTCTCAATATATGTTTTAAAGATTCAAAAATTCAAATGAAACCTTTAAGAAGCCATTTTGGGCTCATAAACCCATCGGGCCTATTAGAATGAAGGAAACAAACTCCATAAAGCATTTTTAGAAGCTCACATCTCCCATGAGGTTTTGCATGGAGTAAAAAGAATTTTATAAAATATATAAGGGGGATTTTTAAAAAAAAAATTATGAATTTTTTTTAAGGTTGGACAACCAAACTTTATGAACCAACCTTAAGACCAAAACAGGCCTAAAACCCTACTAAACCCTCAACCAGGACTAGTTTGAAGAAATGGAGTTGAATAGTTAACCAAATGGAATAGTTTACTTATAAAACATATTGGGAGTTTCAGATGACTCATTAAAACTCATTCACATGCCAACTATATGTACGGACTCATATGGATAGGGGTGTAAAAATAGGATTTTTCTCACTATTTTGTGTGTTTTGTAGGTTAGAGGAGGTTTCAAGAGATGCAAATCATATGGATGGAAATATTAAGAATTAATATAAATCATAATATCACTCTTATTCCTTGAAATATCTCTTAAGTTCCAAAACCAAGTGCTTCAATGTAGCCATTCAAAACTAGCATATTGGACAAGCTAGTGAGAACTGTGAAAACACTAAGGGAAAGTGATTTTAAGGTGCTCATGATCTGTAAACTAACACTAAATTTGGTGTAAAAAGTTTACTTTGGATACTTTATAGGAAGAATATTAATTATATTAAAATTAATCCACAAAATAATCAACTTAAATTTAAACCAATGCAAGAATACTAACCACACTACATAAGAGTTGATTACAAAGTTCAGCAATGCCTACATCTTCAAGTTCGCTAACTAGTTGAACCAATCCATTATAAAATGTATATAAGTAAATTAAAACCCTTAAAAAATAATAATGAATCTAAGTGTTACAGACCTTTGAAGAATCTCAGAATCCACAGATAGATTCTTCACCTTCTTAAAATACACCTCTGGATGTCTTCTACTCAAAAATATCACTTCCAAGAATAACAATGGCAACAAGAGGGCTCAAATATAGACACTCATCATATCACTAGAACTATCTTAGAAACTAGAATATTTTACTAGTTTACCTCGAAGTCTAGAAATGACTCTAGATGCCTCAAATCGAAGCAGGAGTAGAAATAAGTCCTTATGCCTTACCACAATGGACTACTTCTGAGAATTTACAAGTTCTTCAGAAGTCTTAAAAATGAAAAATGAAAAACTACAAAGCTATTCCTTGGAGAAAAATAATATTAGTCTCTTTTTAGACTTTTCTCCAATTTTGTTTTGAACTCCTTTTAAAAGATACAGAAGTTTTTATGTCTTTAACCTTTAGCATTAGCTTCTAAACTTTTTGAATAAATTACAAATAAAAATTTGAGCAATTTATGTGGTGATTGAGATCTGTGGTGCATTGGTCAAGCCCTTATTATTTTATCCTAAACACCATGGTTCAAATCCCACTTCTAATGCTTTTGGGCTTATCACATATCCTTTATCCCACATTGGGTAAGTGGGTATAATTTAAAGTTTTTAAATGCCATGAAATTAAAGGTTTAACATGCCAAGTATTTGGAATTGGCATAGATTTCATGGGTTTATGGAGGCATGTGGTAAGTTTGGACATGGCATGTGGTATGTACATGAATTAAGGAATGGAACATAGGGTTATGTGGTTTGACATGGATATAACATGAATGGAATGTGGAAACTATGTGGCATGTGGATTTACAGGGAAAATGTCAAAGACAAAAGATAAAAACTACAAATTTTCCTCACATATCTTTCCATGTGTCACGTTCTTACTGGTCTAGATTTACCACGTCATCTTGTTGACCAAGTTTGACCATGACTTTGACTAGTCATATCTTTTGCTTACAAACTCTGTTTCATGAATTGTAAATCATGCCAAAAAGCTCTAGATGAGCTCTTCACCATGGAACTATTTTAGAATCATTATGTAACTATCAATTTCTATAGTTTGATCAACTTTGACCAATTTTGACTATCATAACTAGAACTTTGACCATTTGTACAAGTAGCTTATGATCTCCATTTTCTACATTTTGCATATCATTGAAAAGGTCTCATTAGGCTCTATGCAATGGTATAGGTTTTGATTTTCTTAAATACCTTTTTTGAATTAATCTTTGTATCAAGTCATGATGATTCTAAGGATATGGAGGTTCTTGACACATGTTATTCACTTACTCCCACTAATTTTCATGAGAAACTGAAGTTAAATTGAGAGACAAGTGTGTAGGGTGCATAAAAGAGTAGTTTTTTTAATAGCAAATGATGATTTATTCCTTTTAGGAGTTTCCAAATGATCAGGCATATAACCAATACATGGATAGTCATGTCTAATGTCCATACCCTACATTCCAATCATTAGATCTTGTCCTAATTAGTTATGAGACATTCAAACAAAGGCAATCATAAAGGTAATTTTTTTGAGCTAGTTGAGGAGTTATCTTGCCACCTTTCATGAAGTTTGTGACTTGAATTGACACTTTTATCTCTTAACCTTGCATGGTTCATCTCATAACCTCTCCATATGTACAAGTAACTCCTCATATCATCTTGAAAAGTGTCCTTGTGACCCTTGGATATCTCTCTTCTTCTCTCTCATAAGTTCTATAAGAACTAGCCATTTTGGCATTATATTGGATGCTCCACCTAAGTATGGTGAAGCCTTGCTCATTTGTATATCTTTTGATAAATAAAATTACTAATTTTTACCTCTTACATGACTATTCATAGTGTTCTTTACTTAAATGTTAAATTTGCTTAGTGAAGACTATGGATTCCTTAGCAAGTTGTCACATTCTCTCACCTATTTGCAGCTACTTGTAGGGAGTGTGAGATGTTCTAGGAAATGTCAAAGTTTAAGTGAGTTTGTCTCTTCATTAGTGACATTCAAGTCCTCTTTTCTAGTCCTCCTATCTTTGCACATTCATTCATAACCCTACAATGTAACATTGATGTGACAAGATGAAGATTAGAGACATGTATACTTAGTTTTGCCCTCAAGTGTAATATGAGTATGATTGGATTTCATCAATAAATTTGGTATATCACCTCATGTAGTTTAGTTTGTTTTCATTTTTCTCTCTCCCTTTTCAACCCTCAAAGTTAGTAATATTTGAAATCCAAAGTGGTACATCAGGGGATCTAACCCTATCTAGAGATTCACCTCATTCCTTAGGTTGCCCACAAGCCTAGAGGTGATTCCATTGTGCCACTTGGATGAGGAAAGATTTTTCATCTTCTCAAAGGGTGTAAATACAAGTGATAACAATTATAATCAAATCTTTAAAATAATAATCACTATGCAAAATAGAGTCCAATAAATTAGCATAAAATATGATGTATTCATCATTATTCAGGTCCAGTAAAATACTTTTTTCATATATGGTGTATAAGAAATAATCAAATGAATAAATACCTAAAAAATTTAGATTATCCATTATAAATCAATAAAAAAAACCTAGATATACTAAATTTATTCAATAATATTACTTCAATGTCAGATAAGATGTTTTATCTATCTCTAAGTGATGATCAATCTCAGAGATGCTTACATAAAAAGATGAAAGATGTGAAAGCTAAAATCAATGAGTTATTTTTACCTCTATGTCTTTTCCCCTTTCATCTATCCTTACATATCCTTATAAATCATCTTTATTAAAATAAGTTATGTTTTCAAAATATAACTAATATTTAGCAAGTTATAGTTATAAAGTTAACTAACTTTAAAATAAATTTAATTACTTTATAATTAGTTACTTTATAAATATAGGGTTTATATAATTTATATATTTTATAACTTAAATTTACAATTTTGAAATTTATAAAGTTTAGGACATTCAAATTTAATTTAAATATAGACCAACACATCTCCTTAACACAGGGTTCTCGTTATATATATATATATATATATATATATATATATATATATATATATATATATATATATACATACATACATGCATATAATTAAATTATAACAATACTATGTTAAATATTTTAAAAAAAATATAATCATTATAATCCATAAATCATCATAGCATCATATAAATAGTAACATGATAAAAAAAAATGCCAACTATATAAACTATTCTAAACATCAAATATTATTTTAGAACTCTGAAACCACCACTATCAAAACTGAGCATGTTATCAAAAATGAAAGTACAATAAACCACAGTCAAATAAGTTCAATGATTGAAAGTATTTATAACATAACTTGAGATATGTAAATAACATGAAATGGTTATTTTCCTTCAAAAATGATTATCAAACAAAATATCTCAAAATAAACCATTCTCAATTAACAAACATCTCTAAAATTACTTGAATAATATATTTATTCTGACATTTGAAATTGAATAAAAATTTTATGTTTTTAAATGTGAACCATGTGACAAAATCTCACCGACTTAACTTCCAAACTCATTTATGCATACTACCTTTAAACCTAGACCATGTTTTTCTATGAATTATACACATTTGCATTATTCAAATAATTATTTAGATTAAAAGGATCTGAAAGATTAAATTAAACTCTTTAAGAAATATATTTTTTGTTTCAAAGTTACATTTTAGTAGACTTTATTTCCAAGTTAAATTAGAAGTTCAAATGACTATCATAATGCACTATTTCTAGTCTATAGTGATTGTCATTTAGTTATGAAATTTAACATACTAAAATTCATATAGGTTAATGAAATTGCATTTTACACTACAAAAAGCATCTCATAATGTTTTCTTTGTTGTATATTCAACTATTATTCCTTTTTATAACAAAATCATGACCGAGACTCAAAAGAGTCTAACATTTAAAAAGAACATGATTGCCAACATAGTATCTTTCATGTACCCATTGAAATCAAATTATATTTGTATGAGAAACCCATAACTTTAAATTTAAAGTAAAGAACACCCTCCATGCATTCATTCAATCTAACAACCATTGCATATAAAACTAAGAATGGCCAACACATATTCAAACATATATTTTTTTTTTTACATTCAAATCAATGAGATTTAGTAAAAATTAAACATGTAGAAAAAAATTCAACATGCAATTTTAAATTTTCAAAAGAGAGCAAATTCACTCACCATTCTTAGATTTGCGCTTTGAATAAACTATTTATTTCTTTCAAAATTTAATAAGACCATGTTTTCAACAAAATAATGCAATTGAAAATCCATACCTATAGAAAATAACAAGCAACGATTGAAAAATGTTGTGTTTGAGCCCATTAACCAATGATATTCCTTCTCAAATCCCAAAACCAAAGTTTTATAGTTTGTATTCCACCACAAGATTGAAAATAAATGGTAAATGAAAAAAATAACTTCTTGGTTTATGATGGGTGAATTCCTAATGCATGCATTAAATATAGTTGTTAGTGATGTGCACCCCACATTTGTAGATTTTGTAATTCTAGTGAGCCAAACAAACAAACATTTATAAATCCAGTTAGTAACTTTTCCATCCTATCCATCCAAACTTACAATCGATGACTTTCTCTTTTCACCTTTTCGTTTGCCAATTTTGAAAGGAGAGCAAGACAATAAAACATGAATACACTAATTTATCATTAGTTTCCCAACATTCAACACAATTTGAGTCTTAAATGAAAATTGTTCAGTTAATATATACTTCAAAAAATATGCAAGTAATTCTTCCCATAAAATAATAAAACATGAATACACTAATTTATCATTAGTTTCCTAATATTCAACACAATTTGAGTCTTAAATGAAAATTGGTCAGTTAATATATGCTTCAAAAAATATTCAATTAATTCTTCCCATAAAAGAATAAAACACGAATACACTAATTTATCATTAGTTTCTCAATATTCAACACAATTTGAGTCTTAAATGAAAATTGGTCAGTTAATATATGCTTCAAAAAATATTTAGTAATAATAAATGACCATGAAACACTTAAATGTCACATAAATATTTTAGTATTATTCCAAAGATCCATACGATTCAATATATTATCAAATGACCTTTATTTCATACCAAATATTAATTTTATGTAATATATTAAACACACTCTAGTTTTATGCCAAGCCTTGTTAAGTTTTTAACACTTGGTGATTATGTTAACCAATAATTCATTACAAATTTTAGCATGAATGTGGGTTTCAACTGAGTAAAACATTTATACAAAATAAATTTTGGATCACAACCAATGAAGGATTTTGCAACCAATGTGCACAATCATAAGTTTTCAAGTTGCAACATTCAAACTAGCATTTGTAATCAAAAAGAGAAGTTTCAAACCATTTACAAAATGTCTATGATATCATTAATTTTCAAAATAGTCTTACTGTAGGATTTAAACCTTAGACTCCTAATATTATAATAAGAGAATTATAATATTAATCATATTTAAACCAAGATAAGATAGACCAAATTGCACCCAAATACATGATGATTTTGAATTTAAAATGGCTATTAACATGGCTTGTTGAACAACACCATCAATTTGAACTGTATATAGATTTTTGACCATTCAGAACATTAATTACAATTTTTACCATAGGTAACACAATCACTCACAACAAATTGAACAAATTGTTACAAATTATTTTTTTCAATTTAAATTAAAATCATGAATAATTTAAATTGATTAGCTTAGTCCTGTGTCAAATTTTAATCATATGCACACAATAAATTATCATTAAATGTTTTAATAGGTTATACCCAGACCATCCAACCACCCCCACCCCACCATCACAATTTTAGGTTTTATGGTGTAATCCATCATATGTGAGAATTTTCTATTGTAACTTTAAAATGAGTGGTACTAAAATGAGCTATGACAATGCACACATATAATACCTTATGTCTAGATAGAGGATCCTTACACTATTTGATACATGTACTTATGATGATCCTCCCATTGAAGAAATCAAAAGTTAGCTTTTCTAAACTTTAAATATTTTTAAAAAATTAAAAATAAAACATCTAATAAAATATAAAAACATTCAAATATTCAATAAATAAAAAACTAGGCCCTAATCATGACATGATTACTAAATCACACTATTATGGGCTATATATTTCTATAATCTTATATCATGTTGAGATATCTAGATTTATTACACATGTCTCACTATTTATTCATATATTTCACACTGAAACATGGATATCCTATTATAATATGATGTGGCATTGATATATATGGATGGTATTGACTAATTACTTATTATCTGTTTGAATGATGTTGTTAATCTCTTACATGATAGGATATTTTTTTATTCTTTATTTTGTGTGTCCCTTTGGCCTTAATTTTGACATCTTTACCTCCCTTGCATCTAGTCCTTGGAATTTTTTTATGCTACATGTTTTATTTCATTTATGAAATATTTATGTCCCTTATGTTTAACCCTTGGCCTAATTTATTATGATAACTCCATGTCCATTTTATGAGGCCATTTACCTTATGCATGACACTAACACTTGGTCTTATTTTTATTGTCGATATTTTAACACTGACCAATGCTATGAACCATATCATGCACTTCTACTACATAATATTATTTAATTATCCTAATACTATGTGATTCATTAATACATTTATCTATAAATGACACTTATATGCCATGCATTATGTATGATACATACATGCCTTGATTAACATATGCATTACTATGATGACATAATCTCCACATGTTAACATGATAATATATTAAGTTATCTTTATAAATGACATGAAGTAGTTAACTCTTCTTTCGAGCTGGGTGACTTACATGATACATCCCTCATCTCAAAATGAGGGACTTAAAGTGGTATTGTCATAGGGATATAAGTCTTCATGAGTATAAAATCATATTAGAGTATAAATTATTTATATTTATACTAATTTATTTATTATAGGGTTCTATTACATGATATATATTAGAACATCAGTACAGATTTAACAAATATATGTTATGCATATGTACTCACTTTACATAGACTTGAATATAGATTCATATACACTTGGGTGCATATGCATGGGCACATGTAAAAATATTATAGGAACACAAACTATATGTATCCACATACACATACAGTTGAGATATAGTTTCTCAAATTCATCATATAGATATATAACATTGTATATCAATTGGTACAGATTAGGGGACATGATATTGGTTCATGCATATATACAATAATATATTTTAAATTTTATGTTAAATGGTTTTAATTACACTTGCCACTTATAAAATATGTTGTCATGATGGGGCATGAACATTTTTCACTCTATTTTCATCATGAATTTTATTCTACATTGAGTGAACTTGACTGAAAATATACTACAAAACTTGTGTTCATAATAAAGGCATGAAAAATTTTCATTCACTTTTGAGCATGTCTTTTTATTTTACATGGAATGAACTTGAATCAATTTATAAAATTTAATATATAATCTATATGGAGTGGTTGAGTCAATTTATTTGAGCACACCCATCATGTGGTTCACTCTTTTCCTACATAGTTATTTGGGGTAGTACATTGTGTACTTCTCCTTAGATTCCTGAGGGTTAGGAAATGTTATACTCTCAACCTAAGGGCTTGCATCATCCTAAATCTCCATGTGTTTCAATAAAGAAGCATAATTTTATTAGACAATTCAATAAAGAATAATCATTTACAACAAGTTGCAATGGAAACATGGTTTTCACTAACACATAGGTATACTCCTTCCTTTGCTCTTTAAACTTTTCAAAAAATCAATTTTAGATTAAAATTATCAATCTATGGACATTGAATACACATGATTTTAGATTTTACTATTAATTAACTTGAAAAATATATAATTCATACTAGAGACAAAATGTGTTTGATACATTCATGTACATCTTATCCTTATACTCTATTAAGTCCATTATGTATATACTAAAATTTGGCATTGATATTTTATATTGAAATTCTTTACATACTTTTACCACAAATGACTTGAGCACACAAACATTGTCCAAATTGGACATTCTCTCAAACTTACATGCTACATTATGATTTTGATACTTACGTTATGATGTTACACACAGACAAGAGCCTCACCATCTATTTTAAGCCTATTTAATATCCTACATAGACATATCTAGACCTTCATTTTTGTTTTCTTATACATAGGTTTATTCCGTAAATTTCAGTCAGTATCACCAATTAATGTTGACCCATATTTGTAGATCTAACCCTCTCCCAACAAGGGAAATTTTTAAAAATTAAACCTTTCCTTATGGTCAGCCCATTTTCCTAGTGTGTTGGTGGTGTGAAAAATTACCCAATTTGACTCATATATAGGCAAATCAAGGTCTCATTCAAAATGGATTTGGTACACATATATACACTACTACACATTGAAAAATATTCCATTTTATTATCAAATTTTTAAGGAATCACTAATGGAATTCTCCATTCACAATCCAAATCTGAGGCATATTAAATCCATGTAAAATCAAACATTTCCAAGTATCAATGATAAATCATTAGTTGCATTCATATATCAAGGGAGCACAATTGCACTATCATATTAGGTTGGATAACTACACGTGTTTTAATTTTCCTCCTCAAATTATTAGATACTAGGTAGCGGTCAATTATCAAATGAGGGTGATTATGGTCAGCTCATCCAATTACACTTTCCTAATTTTTGCAAGTTTCTATCCCTCATAAGTAGACTTAGGATTTTAAGGTGAAGAAGGTTGATTTCAATAGTTGGACACATTATTAGGGTTTGACATCACATATATAGATATTACATATATATATATATATATATATATATATATATATATATATGAAGGTGATAATGTGGTCACAATACCTCATTTATGCACAAGTTAGTATCAACAGTTAATACTGACCTAGATCAATTGAATTGAAATTATACAAACATAAATAGAGTTATTGAACTAGATGAATCATAAACTTGTTTTAATCTAATTTCCACTTCTATAATATAGTCATAGTTAGACAGTCAACCAAAATATATAATAACTTGTCCATTTTTTTTTACTTTTGGTATTTATCATATGACACTTTTTAAATCATAACAATTAGTTTTAGTATTTACATTTAGATGTATGTTTGAATATCATATCTTAATATTTGAATCATTATATTAAATCATATCCTCTTAGTGTTTAAAAACTAAATTAAGGTAAAAAAAACCATCTAAAACTTATGAAAACCCCTAGGGGACCTATTTATTGAATTTTGTCCATTTTCAAATTATAGGTGCATTTCATTATTTGAAGAGATAAGGCACTAAGGCTTTTTCTAATTTTTTTTTGAATTTCTAATAAAATAGGTGGATTAAAATCATTTTTTTAAAATTTTATAATTTAATATATTTATAAAAAATGAAATATCTCAAAATATAGACAATTAGGGACCTTATGGTGTCTATATGAATTTTTAAGGCCATCTTATCATGATGTGTTACAATGTGATGTGTTATGTCATGATGTGTTAAATAGTGATGCATTAAATCATTATGTGTTATTTCAAGATGTGTTATGTGTCATTATTATTCCATTAATACCATTCCATTAGCCTATTTATACTCAAATACCTCACCCTTTTCTCATTATGCACATCCCATGTAGTTATTTTCACTCTCAAGGTCATATCTTTTGATCTAGAAACACTTAAAGGATGCATTTTTTGATTAAATTTTGTTTATAATGCCAAAATGTATTTTGAATAGATACATTCATAATCTACTATTGATTTTTAAAAATATATATTTTTATCTGATTATCTAACTCACTCTTATTTTTTGAATCTTCTATAGGCCATAACTTTTGATTGGTATCATAGATTTGCATGTTATTTTTTTGAAAGTACATGTTTTTGTGTTATTTGTAGTAGTAATATATTTTTTTCTCATATTTTTAATTTTATACATAAATTATTATTTTTAAATAGTAAATCATCCTATTTTATGCATTGAGTATAGGTGCCACTCAATTGGATATGGGAACATTTTTAGTGTTTCATACAAATATTGGATTGGTTTTTCAATTGTATATGGTTCTCATATAAAATTAAAAAAATAGTTGTCATGTACTACTATAAATGAGGAGGGCCTAAGAGAACTCCTCAATGAACACATCCATCCACATAATATTACTCAAAAGAAAGAACAATATTTACCAATAAAGATACATTGTATAAACTAAAAAGGTAATATAAATCATGTGTGTGCAACCAACAATGGTTGCACCAAAATATTAATCTCTAAGACTACATATCCACCAACTTAGGAGATGACTTAAGTTCCATTATAACTTTCCATAAGGATGAAATGTTCCTTATATATAAAAACCTAGAGGTGAGTGATATATTGTTATTGATGGAGTGAAAGGTGGGATCATTCACCAAGTTACACCTAACCCTTTTCACATATGTGAGTATATATACCAACATCAAACATGCATTAAAATAAATTAAAAATATTAAATAACACCTTGGTAACAACACTACTTAATGTGGACTTCACAATAAGTGTGAATATAACACACACCAACAACCCCCTGAAGATCAACTTAGGTGATGTGGTAAAATATAAAAAGTTTTAAGCTCATAAGTATGGATCCTATAAACTAGGCTTAATGTAGTACCCATGTACAATTATAGAGAAGAAATAATAATTAATAAATATTCTTGTAGATTAATTTTGAATCTAATGAATCCTCTAAATGAATGAATTAAAATTATATTATATGAATTTGGTTGTTTAAACTGGAGTATGTGATCCATCTAATAAGAATGCATGGGTAAAATAAACCAAAGAGGGTTGACTTAGATATTTTCCTAAATGTTTATACCACCAAATAATTTTAGCATAGAGATGATGTTATGAATTTTGATACCACCAAATATGGCTCAGATATGATGGTCTAATTTTTAATACTAAAATATATGGCTTATAAATAATATTTTAAAATTTAATATTAGTCTTTACATCCACATAGTATACAAGAACAAACATAAGGTGCATATCATACTCAAACAATGAAAAAACTTATAAGTACACAACCCCCCACCTAAATGCAAAATAAAGAGTGAATACAAGGAAAATCAATCTCTCTAAAATTGTCAATGTGGTAGCTGTGTAAAAAACACACAGTAAAATCCTCAAGTTATGGTAATGAACTCAACAACTATGTATATCTAAAAAAAATCCAATATGAAAAAAATCACCCTCCTAACGAACTTAGATCTAATTCATAGACAAATACTATAGTTGATGGCTTATCTCAAATTAATCAAATAATTTAAAATTTGTTTCTAAAACTATGTTAGATGATCTAAAAAGCTTATTTTTTATTCCATCTCATTGGGTCATTTTTACCCCTATAAATTTTCTAGATTTGAGTAGAACATAATTTTCATGGATTGATAAATGAGCTCATGGTGTCCATTCTAAGTGAAACAAAAGGAAAAATGACTTTATATGACATGTTAAATGTAATGGAAATGTATGATATGCACTAAACACAGTCACAAATTAAATATGGTATAAATATCTTCAATGGAACTCCCCCATATGTAGATTTACAAATAATACAAATTTAATCAAAGAAAGGACCAGATTTGACACAATATGAGATGGATATTTTAGATCCAATTATAATACCATATTTTATTTTTGATTTTCTTTTGGCATATATCATACATTTCCATTGTAATCAACATGATAGATAAAGTTGGGTTTTAATTTTGTCTCACCTAGATTAGACACCTTGAGCCCATTTATTAAGCCATGAAAATTGTATTCTATTTAGATATATAAAATTCACATGGGTGTAAATTACCCAATAGGAATAAAAAATCCTTTTTAGTTCATTTGGCATGTTTTTCAGACCAAATTTCACTTTTTTTAATTAATTCATGATAAGTTGTTAGTTATAATATTTAACTACATTTTAGATCTAATTTCATTGGGAGGCTGATTTTTTTCATCTTGCCTATTTTTTCAAGATTTATATAGTTTTTGAGTTCATCACTCTCACTTGAGGATTTTTTTGTTTTTTATACACACCTACCACATTGACACTTTTAGATAGATTGAGTTTCTTTGTGTTCACTCCCTAGTTAGCATTATGGGTCAAGCGGTTGGGGGGATTTTGTATTGCTAATAATTCTTGGTTGTTTGAGTATGCTATGAACCTTGTGTTTTTTTCCCTATATACTATGCAAATGTAGATGTTGGTGTCAAAAAACAAGTCGCATAATACTTTTGAAAAACTAAGAATCATTAGCAATACACAACACCCCCATAATTCTAACTAGGGATTGAAAATAGAGAAAATCTATATCTCTAAAAAATTTAAAGTGGTATATGTGTATATATAAAAAAATCAAGTGAGAGTGGAAAAATTAGAAGCTATGTTAATCTTGAAAAAATAAGAAAGATTAAAATATTACCCTCCCAATAGACTTAGATCCAATTCATAGCTAAATAGCATAGCTAATGGATTATCACAAGTGAATTAACAACATAGTTGAGATGCCATATTATAAATGAAGAGTTATTAGGAAAGAAACCACAATGAACACATCCATAGACAAAATAATACTTAGAAGATAAAAAGATATTTACCGATTAAAAATAAATTGTATACACTAACAAATTAATATGCAATATGTGTCTGAAACCAAACATGGTTGCACTAGAACCTGAATCTCTAATACTATAGTTCCACCAACTCAGAAGATGGATCTAAGATCTTGTATGTGAGAAAAAATGTTAGATAAAAAATTAGAGTTATAAATCCAAAACTAAGAAATTAAAGTTCTAATCTAATAAATGGAATGTACCTCTGATGGGTAAAAAAGAGTTAATTATGTACGTTCACTTTATAATGTTGAAGGAAGCCTTACTTTTATGTGTGTATTGTGCTCTAAAATATGCTTGGGATGTCTATGCTCAATGTTAATTTATGTGTGAAAAAAATGAGAGCATGCACCCTTGTTGACTAAATGATTGTCTTGAAGATGGATTGTTTGATAACTTTGATTGCTCTCTCAAAATGGTAGAGTTTAGATAGGATAAATTTTCTTGACAATAGTGAGAGATGTGAACTCATTTTATATATTTTAAGGATGAATGTGGACTATTGATATTGATCTAATATTAAGGGTTGAGAATGGGTCAAATTCCTCATTTAATGAGAGGATTTGAGGACTAAATATGGGGAGTTGGATTTTAGGTGATTTACTTGGGAATTTGAAATGATTTGATGATTTTTGGATTTATTAATTTTAGATATTATGGAATTTTTCATTCCATGGATGTTTTTGATTAGTTAAGTAATATGATTGATTAGTTAATTAATCTATATCTAGAATTTAGTGGGATTGGTAAGGTTCAATTATGCAATTAGATCTATTTATTAATTTATTGGGGATGATGCAAAAAGTGACAGGTTAATTAAGGGTGTGTCTAATTAAATTAATGTTACAATGTGGTTTGATATTTTTATTAAAGATATATATTAAGATTCAATTTAAAAATTTAATCAAATAATGATTTAGGATCATGGGAGCAATTAGGGTTTAGTGTGTATAATAGTACATAGTGATAATGGTGAATAGTTGTGGTACTAGGGTTGGACAAATGAGGTGTCTACATTTTCCCCCTCTTTGAAATGGAATTGAAATACAATAGGTGGTGTAACATATTTTCCAAGAATGAATAAAAAATAAAAATGGTTAAATAATGATACCCCAAGTGATATGATGAAAATAGAATTTTGATAATTGAAATGACCTATATAGGCACACAAAGATGCCCCAAGTGGTATGTGATAAATGTGTGATGCCCCCTTGAGGGGTCATGAAAATAATAGTTGAGATGGATTAGCCCTTAAAAATAATAAAATTGGAATCATACAAAAAATGGTGAAAAATTATGAAGTTTAGTCAAAAAAGGAAGAAATAGACAAAACTAGTGAAAATTGAGCTCACAAGGTGAAAAATGGTTGTAAATGGTGACAATGGGGGTTGGGAATTTAAAATTTTGGTGCATGGAGGGGTAAAAATAGGGGTTAGAGGGTGAAAAACTATTATTTTTAACTAGAATCATTTAAAACCTATAACCATGAGATTCACCCCTAGACCTTCTATGATTATGGCTCACATACCATCTAAGAGTCACTTGAGTGAGCAGGTTTGAGATTATCAAAGGATAGATGAGAATAGACCACTAGTTTGTAGAATTTTTTTGTCTAATTTTTTCATTTTATAATATTAATATGGGTGAAAATTCATGTGGGGATGTAAACACTCTAAGTAAAAGTTTCCTCACATATTGATGTAGAGGGTCTCACAAACAATCATACTCCTTGTCCTATTTCAAGAAGCACTTCCTTAACAATGCTTATAAACTCAATTATCATTCAATGCTTTGATGGTTAATTGGTGTTTTTAGGAAATTATGAACTTTATCATGTTCAAAATAGTATAATTGACCTCCTTGTCCAACAAATAACTTCTCTAAAATAATAATTCACCTCCTACATAACTTTTGTCTGCTTTTATCATAGTTTAGTAGCCTTTTTAAGGCATTTTTGGCTAGTACAAAGGTGTAAAAAGGAATTTGAATAATTTGTCACCATCTTCAGGCACCCTTTATCTCATTTTATCAATCCACAAGGTTTCATTACCCAAATCTCTTCTTAAGACACTTTTCTATACCCTTATTGAACTTTGTTTGGGTTTATTAGGCCTATTAAGGCCCTATCTCAAACACATGCCTTCCAAAATATACATAAAAGTATGAAAATAATCTAAAATATAAAAAATTATTTCATTGACATGTTATTCCATCTAATTAAAAAAATTAAATCAATTTCATCTTTTCATTCTCTAGGGAAATGAATTTCAATTTTGATACCCTAGTTTTAGGGTTGACAGGGGTCTAAGAGGCCTAATATACCTAAACAAAGGTTGATAAGGGTCTATAAAAGTATCTTAAGAAGATATTTGGATAATGAAACCTTGTTAATTTCTAAAATGAGATAAAAGGTGCATGAATATGGTAGCTGATTCTTTAAATTCATTTGTACACCTCCATACTAGCCAAAAATGCCTTTAAAAGCCTACTAGACTATGTGAGAGGTAGACAAAAGTTGTGTAGGAGGTGAATTATTGTTTCAAATAAGTTGTGTGTTGGACAATGAGGTAAATTAGACAAATTTTAACTTGATAAGGTTCATAATTTCCTAAAAACCATCAATTAACCATTAAAACATTTTTAAGGAAGTGTTTCTTGAAATAGGACAAGGAGAAGATTATTTGTGAGACCCTCTACATCATTTGGTATCATAGATAGAAGATCAGTGGCAATTAGGAGACAAAGGTTTTCACAAACCAAGGTACATATATATATATATATATATATATATATATATATATATATATATATATATATATATATATATATATATATATATATATATATTATTTATTCATGTTATATATTTGATCAAGTTCATTGAAAGTATGATGAATATTGTTTCGGAGACTACCAAAAAAGATTGTGGGTGATTAAAAGAAGTTGGTTAGGCACTTTGAAAGCTAAGAAAGGCTTCATAAGAGATAATGAGCTAGAGAAGCTAAAGAGGAGAGAGAAAAGTGATTTCTCAAAGAATTTAATCTAAGGAGAGATTTAGGATAAGGGATAGAAAAAGTGTAATAGACTTTCTTAAGATGGATCAAGGTGCAATAGACTTGATTAAGAGAGTACAACTGCTTAAAACAAAGGACCAAAAAGTTGAGATACTTTTAAATGAACATGTAGAAGGATTGTTTACAAGTTTGTCATATCACTTTTCATTCATTTATAATAATGAATATCTAAACCATTTTGTTGAGAAGGTGGGTATGTTGAGAGCATTGGATATGGAGGGAGACTTCAAGGAATGAATGAAACAAAATGAAAAAGGCCTCTATATTCTACTCTAAGGCAAAGTTCCTAAAGTATATACACAAAAATAATTAAAATATGAAAATTTGAATGTATGTCACTATGTCATTGAACAATTTTTATTTTATGAATGTAATTGAATGTATTTAAGACCTTTGATTTAATACTTTCTATTGAAAGTTGAATGGTATATGTAGATAGGATTGTATTCAAATTTCCTATGTAAGGATATTGAAGATATACAATCTAATAAATAAATAACTTGAATAATTTAAAAATGATGTAAATTGGATGATCTTAAGGATTAGAAACATGTTTGTTTGAATATTTAATCCATATAAGCTTATGTTTGATCATACAGAAATAGGGGCCTAGAGTATTATTGGTGAAGATGTTATTTGCAATGAATAGTTGTATTTTGTGATTATTAAAGGGTTGAGGTTTCCAAAAAATATAGATAATGTATAAAGACTTAATGGATGGTGAGAATCAATGAGGAGACATATCAAAACTCTTAGGTAAGGTGATATATATATATAAGACCTATATTTTCTTATTTTGAGTTGATTGTGTTACTATTAGATGAGTGAATAATGGATCAAAAGCGTGAATAGAGGTTAGGGAAGCATGATTGTGGTGTTTTAAGACCAAATCATGGATGACAATGTTGAGTTAATGTGTCAAGAACATTAGGTAAGGAAAACATGCATTGTAACCCTATTATAACCCTAGATTAGTAGGACTATATAATCATTGTTTTAAAGGTCATATAGGTTGTGTAAAGTGACTTAAGGCCTTGAAAAAGTTATATTACAAATAAGCAGACCTTATAAAGGCATTTGGATGTTTTTAAATTATAAAGAGTTCTTTAAAAACCATTTTGATCCTATATATATATATATATATATATATATATATATATATATATATATATATATATATAAAAGACCTGTATTTTCTTATTTTGAGTTGATTGTGTTACTATTAGATGAGTGAATAATGGATCACAAGCATGAATAGAGGTTAGGGAAGCATGATTGTGGTGTTTTAATACCAAATCATGGATGACAATGTTGAGGTAATGTGTCAAGAACATTAGGTAAGGAAAACATGCATTGTAACCCTATTATAACCCTAGATTAGTAGGACTATATAATCACTATTTTAAAGGTCATATAGGTTGTGTAAAGTGACTTAAGGCCTTGAAAAATTTATATTACAAATAAACAGACCTTATAAAGGCATTTGGATGTTTTTAAATTATAAAGAGTTCTTTAAAAACCATTTTGATCCCTTTCAAGCTTACCCAGTCTCAAAAACCTTAGTTTTAGGGAAAAAACACAAAGAGAGGCATGAATAATGATTAAACCAATGGATTTCAAAGAAACTTTGTTATTAGTGAGTAATCATGGTGATCTAATTTATTTTCAAGGTTTAGGACATGTACAAACTCTATACTTATGGATTCTATTGATTGTGTTCTAAGGAGAGACCTAATTAGGCCTGTAAAGAAGCTAAGAAAGGTGTCTAAAAGGTGATATGAATCCTAAAATTTTATGGAAAGGTAGATAATGATAGAGTCTAGTATAAAGTGTCAATAGTTTATAAATTGTGGAAAGTACTTGATCATACAGGTTAAAATAGAAAGGAAAAAAGGCTATTAGCCTTCAGGTGAGGTGGAAGGTTTGATATGTCAAGTAGGTAGCTGAGGTTGTGGTGGTGTGTCTGACTTGTTGAGATTAGTTTATCAAGCCTAGATAGATATTCCAAGTTGATAGATTGCATATGTGAAACATTGATCAAGAGTTGAGGTATTATGACCTAAAGAAGTATATAGCCTAGTATAGGCTAATGAATGAGATTGTAGGATAAGGATAGATTGAGAGTGAATATAATGAGTTCAAAAGTCGACTATTGATATTTTCAAGAGTTATAAAGCAAGGAATTCAAGAAGTCTAATTAATACACCATTTCATGAGATTAAATTCAAAGTTTATAAGGATTTGATAAGTAATAATAGATATAGAAGATTAAATGCATGATATTTTTGTTTGCAAGTGTTAGAAACATGTATAATAGAGTATGAAAAAGGGATCTGCATCACATATTCTACATTGACAAAAATGGCATCTATGCATAAGTTTTAGTGTTTAATGTATGTGCAAGAATTCATGTCTCCTACATAGATCTAGTGGCATATGCAGAAAATTTCATTTAGTCTATGTAATTATATGTTTATATATATGTTGAAACATTTATACATGCATCAAAATGTTTTCACCATTCACAAAATTTACACATAATTTGATGAAACATATGAAAATGGATGAAAATACTATAAGTGACTAAGTATTCTCATGAGTTTTTTTGTAGGAGTTATTTCTAGTTATAATCATGTAGGAATGATGATTTTTATCACTAGAACTATTAAGAGATATAAATGAGACATGGTATAGTCTATGGGAGGTTATGGGATAATATCATATACCACTGATGCTAGAGATTAGGGTAGACATGTCCCTCTTGACTACACTTTTATATTGATGCAAATTAAAGACAAACATTTTTCATTTACCTACAAGTTTGATGACCATTACCCTAGAGGACATCTACATGATTTTATAGATCCTAATATGAGGCTGACATATTTCCTATAAATATGTTAGGCCATAGGTGATATTACAGATTTTGACATTAATGATTAACATCCCTCTACACTAGTGGGGTGTATACTTGGATGCATGTAGTGAAATATATTTGATAGATAAGTTTCCCCTAGTACTTATTGTTGGGGGATCAAACCAACAATAGATTACAATTATGATAGCAATAAACGCAGAATTAAACCAGATTGACAAGTAATTAGAATGATAATAGCAAGAACAAGAGATACAAGAAAACACCCTGAAAACTTGTATTAACAAAACTCTTTACAAAGGAATACAATTGAAGAAAGCTTCTTTCTTCCACACCTCTCCTAGATGTATAGATCTCTCAATAGATCTCTATTCCTCAAGAGCTATCTCTCTCAAGAACAATCAACTCCAACAAGCCTGGATTGATTCAATTCTATACTGTTCTTCACACACCAATTCTTCTACAATACAATAACTACGACAAAGCTAAGAAGATCTAATTCTTCATATAGAATTAGAAAACTTGAGCATGCTCTTACAACAAACAGTTAAGCCTCTTGAACAAGGGCTCTAAAAATAACATTGCTAATAATAGAGACGCGAGCTTGAGTCTACAACTCAAACTTATCATGCAAACACTCACTTCTGTCCATAGAAATAGCTTTCTGGACACGCAGGTAACCGACGTCAGTTTCTGCTGCTTGTCTGTGACCACCGTCGGTCGACCTTCTACCGACGTCAGCGTCTCTGCAACTGCCTGTGACCGACGTCGGTCACTCCTGACTAACGCCGGTGTCTATGTAGACCCAAACCTGATAATGAATGCTCCTTGGTGAAGTTTTTAGCTCCACACCCTAACAATCTCCCACTTGGAGATAAATAGCTGCACCAGTACCTGTACAGCAACATCTTCTAGCTCCTCCATCTTCAACTCAATCATGAAGACCAACAGAAGTTGAATGAAGATTCAACTTCTCCTTTGTAACCGGCTTGGTTAACATATCAGCAGGATTCCTATCTATATGGATCTTCTCCAGCTTCAGCTCACCATCTTCCAATACCTGTCGTATGAAGTGATACCTTAGCTGTATGTGCTTTGTTCTTGAATGAAAGGCTGAATTCTTAGCCAAATGGATTGCACTCTGACTGTCACTATACAATCTGCAACTCTCATGCTCCCTACCAAGCTCATCCATGAACCGTGTCATCCATATCATCTCCTTGCTAGCTTCTGTGGCTGCAATATACTCTGCTTCTATAGTTGACAAGGCTACAACCTTCTGTAACTTAGATATCCAACTAACCGCCGTTCCACCTATAGTAAAAACATAACCTGTGGTGCTCTTCCTGCCATCCAAATCACTTGCCATATCTGAATCTACATAGCCATGTAGAGAAGTATCTGAACCTCCATAGCACAAGTGCCTACTGCTGGTTCCTCTCAGATATCTAAGGATCCACTGAACTACTTTCCAATGTTCCTTACCTGGATTGGCCATATACTTACTCACAACTCCCACTGCTTGGGCAATATCCGGTCTAGTACACACCATTGCATACATCAAACTCCCTACTACGGAAGAATATGGAACCTTACTCATGTACTCTACCTCATCATATGAATTAGGACATTGTTCTTTACTCAACTTAAAATGTCCAGCCAAAGGTGTGCTTATCGGTTTAGCATCCTGCATATTGAACCGTTTTAACACCTTGTCCACATAATCTTCTTGAGACAATATCAACCTGTGATTTTTCTTGTCTCTCTTAATGCTCATGCCAAGGATTTTCTTTGTTGCTCCCAAATCCTTCATAGCAAACGTTTGAGCTAATTTTACCTTAAGCTCTGAGATATCCTGCATGTGAGACCCTGCAACCAGCATGCCATCTACATACAACAATAGAATAATATATCTACCATTATCAAATCTCTTGAAATACACACAGTGGTCTGATTGACACCTACTGTAGCCATGCTCAGTCATAAACCTGTCAAATTTTAAGTACCATTGCCTAGGAGCTTGCTTGAGGCCATACAAGCTTTTCTTCAACCTGCACACAAACTTATCCTTACCCTTGACCTCAAATCCTTCTGGCTGTTCCATATAGATTTCCTCATCCAAATCTCCATGAAGAAATGTTGTCTTAACATCTAGCTGCTCAAGATGCAAATCCTCAAAAGCAACCAAAGACAATACAACCCTTATTGAAGTCATTTTAACAACAGGAGAAAAAATCTCACCAAAGTCAATACCTGGCTTTTGTGCAAATCCTTTTACCACTAATCTGGCCTTGTATCTCATCTGTCCATTCTCACCTTCCTTCAACCTATAGGTCCATCTGTTCTTAAGTGTTCTCTTACCAGCTGGAAATTCAACCAAATCCCATGTTTGGTTCTCTCTTAGGGACTCCAACTCCTCAACCATGCCACGCTCCCACTCACTCTTGGACTCCACCTGTATTGCTTCTTCAAAACTCTCTGGTTCACCACCATCAGTTAGTAATAAATAAAATAAATAAGGAGAATATCTAATTGGAGGCTTACTCACCCTTTCTGACCTCCTGATGGGTGTCTGAGACTTGTCCACAACACGCTGTCCACCCAAATTCTCTGACAGTGACCGACCTCGGTCACCTGCAGACCTATTACTGGCCGACGTCGATTCTGAATGACCAACCTCAGTTTCTGTATGGCCGACGTCGGTCTCTGTATGGCCAACACTGGTTTCTATATGGCCGACGCCGGTTTCTATCCTGCTGACGTCGGTTCCTAACCTACCGACGTCGGTCTCTATGTTTTCCTGTAAGTGATTATTTCTTTTTCCCACGAGCTCATCTTGGGCTTTCACCTCATCCAATTCACCATTGCTCTGCTCAAATTGATTCAACTTCCTTAGCTGATCACAATACATCACTCTTTCATTGAAAACAACATCACGGCTCCTGATTACCGTGTTAGTTTCTAGATTCCACAATCTGTAACCAAAATCATCTGAGCCATAGCCAATAAACGTGCATCTCATAGACTTAGCATCAAGCTTCTTTCTATTTTCCTTATCTATATGCATAAAGGCTTCACAACCAAAAACTTTGAGATATGAGAGATCAACCTTTTTACCTGTCCATGCCTCTTCTAGAATACCACCATCCAGAGCTGTAGAGGGTCCTCTGTTAATCAGGTACACTGTAGTGTCAACAGCTTGTGCCCAAAACTGTAAGGGCAAACCGGCATGCAATCTCATACATCTTGCACGCTCCATTATTGTCTTGTTCATCCTTTCAGCAATTCCATTCTGCTGAGGTGTCCTTGGAACCGTCCTTTGCCTACAGATTTCATGCATGTAACAATAATCTCTGAACTTATGACTGCAAAACTCACCACCATTGTCTGATCTCAGGCACTTTAATCTTTTACCTGTTTCATTCTCAACCATAGCTTTCCAAACTTTAAAAGTATCAAATACGTCAGATTTCTTTCTAATACAGTAGATCCATACCTTCCTTGTGGCATCATCTATGAAAGATACATAGTACTGTGATCCTTCAATGGAAGCAACCTGAGCCGGTCCCCACATGTCTGTGTGAACAAGCTCCAACTTGTGCCTCTTCTTAGTAGACCCAGTTTTGAGAAAACTAACCCTTTTCTATTTTCCAAATACACAGTGCTCACAAAACTCTAGATCTATGCCTTTTAAATCTGAAAGCATACCTTTAGACTTAAGAATTGACATCCCCTTCTCACTCATGTGGCCAAGCCTTGAGTGCCACAATTTAGCATCCACATCTGAAGTAGATAATACAGAAGGAGATTTGTTAGTAACACAATTACACAAATAGAGAGTACCTTCTCTCTTACCTCTGGCCATAACAAGTGCACCCTTGGTCACCTTCCAAGATTTTGCTGTGAGAGTTACTGTACAACCCTCATCCCCTAACTTTCCTGCAGAGATCAAATTTCTCTTCAAGCTAGGTACATGCATCACATCTCTCAACACCCATGTGTTGCTATTCTGCATCTTCAGCTGCACTTTACCTTTGCCAATTATTTTACAGGGCTCATCATCCCCTAGATACACTATTCCAAAATCTCCATGGATATAGTCACTGAAATATTCCCTGTTAGGAGTAGCATGAAAAGATGCACCAGAATCTAATACCCAAGATTCTATATTATTATGCAGAGAGAAAATTAAAGCATCCTGTGCAATACTTGTAATCTTGGCTTCTTCATTTCCTTCATGCTGATTGTCCTCCTTGGGCTTTGACCAATAATCTCTGCTTATGTGCCCCATCTTTCCACAATTCCAGCATTGTGGCCTTCTGCCATTTCTGGATTTAGATCTGCCTTTCCCCTTTGACTTGGATCTTGCTCTACCTTTCTTGCTCTTCTCTTTCTGCCTTCCCCTGCTCTCAAAACTTAAAGCATTCCCGGATGCCTCTTCTGTGATTTTCCTGCGTATTTCCTCATTCAAGATAACACTAACAACATCCTCTACTTTCAAAATATTTGATGCAGATGCAGTATTACTTACTGCCATTACTAAGCCATGCCAGCTTTCAGGCAAAGAACATAATATTAAAAGAGCTTTTATCTGATCATCAAACACTATATTTACAGAACTTAATTGATTCACAATACCATTGAAATCATTCAGATGAGTAGAAACAGATCCACCTTCATTCATATGCAAATTAAATAACTGCTTCATAAGATATACCTTATTGGAAGCTGAGGGTTTTTCATACAAATTTGCTAACGTAGTCATCAACTCTACCGTAGACTTTGCCTGTGATAAATTGGATATCACAGTGGATGCTAGACTCAGTCTTATAGAACCCAGAGCCTTTCTGTCAAGAACTTCCCATTCTTCATCCTCCATGTCTTTGGGCTTCTTTGCAATACCTCCTAACGGTAAGTAGAGATCTTTCTGATATAGATAGTCCTCTATCTGCATTCTCCAGTGTTGGTAATTTTTGCCATTGAACTTTTCCATTCTCAATTTACTTTCATCTGCCATTGCTTCTCCCACTCAAATAGAAATCCCTGCAGAAACTCCTATGAGAACCTGTAATCAATACACACTACACAGATTTGAACAACCTATTAGTGAACCTAAACTTTGATACCAATTATCAAGCTCTGAACCTGTAACCAAGGCTCTGATACCACTTGTTGGGGGATCAAACCAACAATAGATTACAATTATGACAGCAATAAACGCGGAATTAAACCAGATTGACAAGTAATTAGAATGATAATAGCAAGAACAAGAGATACAAGAAAACACCCTGAAAACTTGTATTAACAAAACTCTTTACAAAGGAGTACAATTGAAGAAAGCTTCTTTCTTCCACACCTCTCCTAGATGTATAGATCTCTCAATAGATCTCTATTCCTCAAGAGCTATCTCTCTCAAGAACAATCAACTCCAACAAGCCTGGATTGATTCAATTCTGTACTGTTCTTCACACACCAATTCTTCTACAATACAATAACTATGACAAAGCTAAGAAGATCTAATTCTTCATATAGAATTAGGAAACTTGAGCATGCTCTTACAACAAACAGTTAAGCCTCTTGAACAAGGGCTCTAAAAATAACATTGCTAATAATAGAGACGCGAGCTTGAGTCTACAACTCAAACTTATCATGCAAACACTCGCTTCTATCCATAGAAATAGCTTTCTAGACACGCAGGTAACCGACGTCGGTTCCTGCTGCTTGTCTGTGACTGTCGTCAGCCGACCTTCTGTCGACGTCAGGGTCTCTGCAACTGCCTGTGACCGATGTTGGTCGCTCCTGACCAACGCTGGTGTTTGTGTAGACCCAAACCTGATAATGAATGCTCCTTGGTGAATTTTTTAGCTCCACACCCTAACACTTATGGATCTTTTCAACATCTTGTTGCCTAACAAGATTGGTAGGTTTTTTTAGCTAGGGTTTGTGGATGTCATTTGCACCATGATGAGGGAAATAGTATTTTCTTAGGGCCCCATAGTATTATCCTAGTTATGCAAGGATCTTTTCTTGATTTCAGGATGGCCAAAGTATCAAGACATCAACATCACTACATGTTTGGTACTAGGAGCATCTATTCATAGAGATACCCCTAAGGACCCACTAGCAGAAGAGTAGGGAAGATATAATGGATTATGTATGGGTATTTATGGTAGGGGAATGACATAGAAACATGAGTTATTTGGGATACTAAAATGAGCACTAGATGAGTTATATTGTATTGACATTGACAAGAGGTCATATATGAGGTTACAATTCCATTGGTTATATGAGTTGGGCTATATGGACTACATGATGCTAGATTTTTATATTACAGTTTACCTAAAATTTTTCATTGAGAGTTATAGACTTGATAGGGCCTGAAGATAATTTTGTTTATAATAATAAATTCTTATGAGCTCGCATATTTTTATCTAGGTTTATAAAGATATTTCATAGTGGGGACTGAGGATAAATTTCATAGTGGCCACCATAGAATGGGCATTAATATAAATAGTTCCTTTGGATGACATAGTTGGGATAGTAGATGTTGGAGTTGTTTCTTATTATGATTCATTTTGAGCCTAGATGGGGTTTTATATATTGATCCATCCATGGATAAAGACTTTTTAGTAGAGAATCGATGACATAATAAGGGTATTTCCTTGATAGACATAGAGGAAAATGATATAGAGGAGGTTAGTCATGACAATAATATAAGAAGGGTGTGAATATGGGTAGGTAGGAGGTGAAGGATAATATGGCACACAATGGGGACATATTGTCATGTATGATGGACAAGAAGGATCCCCTATATACATTGTAGATTCATAGATATGTAAAAGTGATATAGATATATAAGTTATAGTATCATAGACAAGGCCAATATATATAGGTGACAAATATGGGGTTAGGTCATCATAGATGATGAGTTCAACAAAGGATGAGGACCTGATAGCTAGTTTAAGACATGAGATAGCCATCAAAGAGACCAAGGTAGGTTCCCTTGTAGGTATAGTGTTTGGTTAGGACACATAGATAATAGGGTTACAAACATAGTTGGCTACCAAAGATGGAATGATTACCACATTGACTATAGAGGTAGCCAAAATTACAATAGTAGTGACATAGCTAATAGGGGATACATATAGGTTATAATTTGAGAGGGATACAACTCAAGGAAAGGCTTAAATGTTATGTGCAGAGAGAGACAACATGATAAATGTATTAGATGTTGTGTAGAAAGAGAGATAATATTCAGATAGTATTGATTTCATCTATCCTTATTAATTTTATATTAGACATGATGATTTTTATAAAATAGGTTTCCTATTACAAGGGTCTATATGATATTTTTATGTATTTAGATCATAGGGATCCTTCATATGTTGATTATTCTAACCACATGATAGAGGGATCATATGATATGAAAGTGAGAATAATATAATGCCAATGATCAGTTAGGAAACCATCATAACTTTAGTTGGTGTCATGGGTCCACCATAGAGCACACTTCATAATATTCCCTCATAGAGGTCACCTGTGAGCATCCCACCTATAGAAGGTTACAACTACAGTTGACCATAACTTGGACACATGGAATTTTATGTATATATTATCATTATGTATATGGATGTATAGTGATTATGCATGTTATTGGTTACTAGTTATACACCTCATATTCTCATCCTTGCACAATTGAAGAAAAATGAAAAGTAATGATGAAAAACTTGTTAATATGTCATTATAGCTGAGGATAAGTTTGACATCAAGAATGGACCATATGCAAACAATTACTAAGAGGCACTTACAAATGGCATGGTCAACTCTCTACTACTTATGGCTCTACCTAAACCAAGGTGAGAGGACCTATGGGGTAGCTTACTCACATGGAGAGATTCTATTATTCAACATCCATGGGGATTATTGGCATAAAGGAACATAAATCTGATAGAAACACAACCAAAATCACTCACTCCACCTAGGAAAGGTTGTCACACAGAATGAGCAAATGTTCTAAGTCAGATACAAGATACTCAAGATAGATATTAGAGTGATTACAAACAACATTTGAAAGAATTTTCAAAAACATAGGGGTTGAATAAAAGATTGTAATGTTTATCTTTAAAGCATAAAACACAAACACAAGTTAATTATGCAATATATTATGCATCTAATAGAATAGAACACTCATGATATGCAATTGGGTGTATTATTTGTAGGGTAGGATAGGGTAGGATAGTAAAAGGATTATATAAATAAGGAGGGTGGTGTGATGTAGTGTTCAAACAACAGGGATTATTTCAACATTCATGACATGACTTATTACAAAGATGCAAAAAACTTAAGTGCAAGATAATGGAACTACCAATAGTGATTTATGCTTATTGGTGCCAATGAAATGCAAATACCTAAATGATTCTTCAAATCCTAGAACATACACTAAAACTACTGTCTCACCTACTCTTTCCTATCAAATCCATAAATTGAGGGTGACCTAATAAGTTATTCAATAACATATCCTAAAATAATGCAAAAAGGGTTTATAATCTAAGTCTATTCTCAAAATGATAAAAAGTAATGATCATAAACCCAAATGTCTAATCAAAAACATTTTCAAAACATATTACTACACTTCATCAATAGAAATTAACAAAGAAACACAAGCATTTTCATTAAATTTATAATAAAATATTGCACACATTAGTGTTTCAAAATGTTTCCATGGGGACAAACATGGTGGATTTGCTCAATGTTGGGTAGGGGAGACATATAAACATGCTCTTAGAGCTTACTAATGGTTGTACAACTATAACCACCTTAGTAAGAGAGATAAAATGTACATAGAAGTGATCCTAAAAGGTGGAAGAGCCTATACTAAGGAGGACATGAACCAACACAATAGCCAACCAACCTCTTGAATAGAAGATAAACCTTCTATTTATAAATTAATTTTACCCATTTTGAATCTATAATTTCCAAAGTCCACCAAGATACTTCTAGCTGGAAAATATTTCTTTGGCATGCCTAAACTCTTCATGTAATTTTAAGGAAAATGATTGTTGTAACTACCTTTATAACGAATGATGGAGATTTATAATAAACCCCTTGATTTTCTTGGATAGAAATATTTTTTAATGAGCTAGAAGGAAAATATTCATGGTGGAGGAAAGAAAACCTTTTATCTTTATGTGTAACTACCTAAAGATGCCCTTATATAGTTGAAGCCTCTTGGATAGTTTCCCTTCCCTTTATGTACGCCATGGAATAACCTACTCTTATAATGACTCCCTACAAATATTCTGGATCCATGGCTACTTGAGAGACCTTCCTTAGAGTTGACCACCTTAGATTTTTAGACCTGTATTTATCTCACATGGAGGAACTTGGATAAGCACAATAATGAAAAAATGCAAAAGACTTAGGTCATTTTTAACTTTTAACTTTTTGGGCTCCAAATTGCATTTTCACAATTTGATATATTTGCATCTAGGCTTTTAGGGCTTCCTTCATATCTTTAATGCAATATGAATTAGTTTCAACTTTTGATTTACTTGGGTGAATCCTTATCCCTATCATAAATTTATAATTTACAAATGGCCAAGTTTTTATCAATGGTGGAAGCTTTCACTAACTGCATTACACAGTGTTATTGAATGTGTCAGGCATGCCTATGTGGCATCAACATGTCACTCTGATCACCAATATATTTTCTTTATAGTGACCTCAACATTACCTATCTCCATATGAGGCTAAGTTTCATTGAGATATCCACCTTCCAATATGGCAATGCTAGATCCTTATTGTGTGATGAATGTGAGCACACCACATGGAAATCCCATGGGTTCTCATCATCCATTTACCATTATATTTTATTATGATCCATTATATCTCCATTAATACCCCTCAAGACCACACCACTTGGATAATTTGATGGCCTTATTACACTATAGATAGTGAATCTCTATCAGACTAACACCCTTCTGCCATGTGGTTGCTACTCAATCAAACCCAAGTCCTTTAACAAATCAGCTCTCACTCAAGCCATTGATATTGAAACATGATCAAATGTGGACCATCAATTACAGATCCAAAGTATCAAATGTCATTAGCTATCTACTATGGATTAAATTTAATGTCCATGGTCCCATCATTTGACATTTGATTTTTGTGAAAACATCTTTAATAGGTACATGATGGTCAAATTTAAGACCTAATAGATAATAATCGAGCATAATTTTGACATACAAATGCCCATCATTTGATGTCCATGGGAATGTCTTTAACAAGGGTGTGATCATAAAATTTAATCCCTAATAGATAATATTCAATCTTAAATTTGATGTCTTTATGCCCATCATTTGATGTTCATGAGAACATCTTTGACAGGCACACGAACATCAAATTTAAACCCTAATAGATTTTTACTATGGCTTAAATTTGACATCCACATGACCATCATTAGATGTTCACATGACTGTCAATGACATCCACATGATCATCAAATTTAAGCCATAATGTATAATGGTTGAGCTTAATTTTGACATACACATGATCATCAATGGCATCCGTGTAACCATCACACTTCTTGTTCATCTTTTTGAAATCTCACATCTTGAGTAAAAAAAACATGAAGGCACCAAACTTGTAGGTGATGTTCAAGTCATGAAGAACATCATTTCCATATAACATTTTTTGGCCTGAGATGATTTCTAAATAAACTTATAAAATTTCACAAGTGAACTGACTCATTTATTTTATGCATGATGTATAAAATGGCTTGGTCCAACTACAATTGTGCTATAAACTTTGCTCGATCCTTGAAATATTTGATGATTTTCTAAATCTTGTACCAATTTGTCCATGACCTTAAACTACTCAAACTATATAAAACCTACTAGGATACTTCTCTCATTTGATTGTATGTTGAATGGTAGGTAGAGGGCAATGGCTCGAACTAAAAGCTTTGAGTACAAATTATCTAAACAAACTATCTACAACATAAATATTGAATAATAAAAAAGGCCTAAATTCAAGAAACCCAAACAAAAATATTGAATTGCACAATTTTTGAATGCTTGATCTTGAAATTCTTAAGAAAAAATTTCCAAATGCCTTGTCTTTAAATATTTCAGACAAAATGTCCAAAGGCCTAAGTTTTGAAATTCTTTAGACAAATTGTCTGAAATCCTGAGCCATACAAAAGGTTTGAAGACTTAGTCTTGAAAACTCATGGATAAAAAGCCTAAACAATTTGAACTTTACATTTTTTCTAAAATATTACAATTCTATTGGAATTTTTGTGTGGGAAAAATGCCCAAAGGAAATAGACCTTCAAACTTTTTTCCAAAAACAAAATGTCAAATAAAATTCTTGAAAGTTTTTTGTAAAACACTTTGCCCAACGTAAATGAATTTTATCAAAATTTTTGTAAAACATTTTTCTTGACACAAATAGGTCATAACAATTTTACCAACAGAATCTAAGGGCTTTGTACATAAGCTAAGTATGTTTGTATATTGGGCTAAGGACTTAGGCATCTATACTTGACAAGGGCCCATTTGATTTAGTGTTATTTTGGGCACTAACACACATAATGACATGGATTTCTATATATGGATATTCATTATTATAGATATATTCAATTTATATATATATATATATATATATATATATATATATATATATATATATATATATAATGATTTTTATTTGAATTGGTTCACATGTCTCATGTAAGGGTTTTATTATGATATGATTATCATGGATGTACATGTATATGTTACTCAATGTTATGGATATCATCATATTGATGTTATGTGATTAGATTTAGATGTTAGATGATAGAATATTATGATATGATGGCATAATTTGATGATGTAACAATCATTCCTTCTTTTGATATTCATGTTTTCATACCTAGTCATTTGTTATGGATAGATTAGTAGATGTGTAAATGGATAGGATTTTGATTATATGAGATATACGATTAAGTAGAATAGGGGATATGTTATTATACATGCATACAATTTAAATTTTTTGAGCAACCTTATTTTTTATATATCATGTGAAAACATACACCATGATATGAAAAATCATAATCACCTTATTTTCATATGTTGAAGTAATGACTCAACACAAAAAACAAGAAAATAAATTAAAAAACAAACAAAATAATATACAAACCACAAAAACAAGATTGTAAAAACATAACAAATAATAAAAAAATTGTTTTGTCCTAAACTAAGTTAGTAATCCAATGTGTGAATAAATATGATGTGGATAGTTTTTTTATTCCCCATGCAATGATATATGTAAAGGGGTGTGATTGGGAATTATGTATCTAAATGGAGTGATAATGATTTATTGTTATATTGATCAGGCATTCATAATAGGATGAAGTACAAAACAATTTTTTTTCATATTTCATAGATTTTTCAATTTTTAAGGTTTTTCAAATATATATCTATGAGGGATAATATCAAAGGAAAATATAACTTTAGTATCAATGATAAAAGTGACTATGTATGGGAAGCTAAATGGATATATGGATTAAATGGTAACTCCTTAAGGAATACACAGATGGGAAAAACTATTTATCTATGTGTCATTCTGATTTCCTAATAAAATGGGTTTATAACATGTTGATCACATCAACAATCATGTTTCCTTATATTTCATGTAGGTCATTACCAAGGTTAAAATAAGAAGAATGTGTGAATGATGGGGTGAATTAGGATATAGATAGATATACCAAAGTGATTTTTTTCAAAAGCACAAGGGTACTCACAAATAATAATTGGATTTTGAGCATATAAATGATTTAGATGCATGATACTCATGGGATCATCAAGTTCCATCCCATCTTATGTATCCAAAATATAAGTTCCTAAACCATATTTAGTAGTGATGATGTAGGGACCCAATGAATTAGGTTCATATTTTCCTTTATTCTTATGATCAACATTGGTATTTCTTTGGTTTCCTTTTAAACAAGGTCTCTACCTCCAAACTCCTAATATTTGATATGCTTTTAATAACCATAGTGTAACCTATGATGATATTCTTTGAGATGATTGAGTGAAGCTAACCATTTTCATCAAGATTTATATCTGTTGTAGTCATGAGATTTGATACTCCTCATCATCAATGGGGTCCTAAAATGAGATGCAAAAGGAGGGACGCTTGATCTTAGTAGGTAGGATGAGTACCGATATAAAGACTAGGGAATATGATGTAGCTCCTATGGATGTATGTATGTTGATGAGTTAAGCCCAAAATGTGGGAAAATTTTACAAATTCTAATCATGGTCAACATCATTGAAAATATTTTTGAGGAACTTGATGATGGTTTTATTAGATGCCTCAGCTTGGCCAATGCCCTATGGATAGTAAGGAGTAGACCATATATGTCAAATATGAAAATGAGTATATATTGACTTGACATACTTATTATTAAATTACTTACCATTACCAATAATTATGGTTGATGGAATTCCATAGTAGTAAATGAAATGGTTGAAGATGCAGTTTGATATTTGCTTATCAGTTACGTAGGTGAGAGGGATGGCTTATACCCACTTTTTAAAGTACTAGTAATAGTAAATATATGTTTGTGTCCATAAAATGAGGTGGGATTAATATTAATAATGAGATTTATCCCCCATGTATAGAAGTTCCATGGATTCATTATTGGTTATACTACCTAAGATGGTGAATAAATGAGATCTCTACATTTCTAATAAGTAACACCTTTCCTGACATACTGGCATACATCTAATTCCATAGTTAGACAATAGTATCCTATATGAATAATTTTCTTGGAAAGGACCATTCCAAGAGTTTGTGCCCCATATATTTTGTTATGAACATATTTTATGTCCAAATCAACCTCTTCCAAATTTAAACAATGAAGTAGAGTTCTGTCAGAGCCTCTATGATAAAGATTGCTTCTAAGGGGCATATAAAGAGAAGTTTTATTGATAAAATATTTTTTGGGGAATGTTATATATCATAAAATAGGGTATGATCATGGAGGTACATGTATATGTCATGATACTATGGGTAAATGGAACCAAAACTTTCACATACCATATTATATTTTGGATAATCATAGGCCAAGATGATGAGTTGTTCTACTAGGAATTGTATTTTTTGAAATTTTGGCAGAATTTTAAGGAGTGAACTAATGGTATCCATTGCATATACAGATATATTATTTTCATGTGGCACTTGATCAAACTAGATAGGCATAAAGTATTATTTTAAGTTATCCACCATGTTCTTATAGGGTATAGTCTTATCATGTTTATTTTTATATTGATTATTGAGTCAATTGATGATTAATCCACTCATCAAAGACAAAAAAGTGTTTGATATTCCATTGGATGGCTAGTCTAAGACATACAAAAAGGTCCTTATATTCTACAATATTTTTAGTCAAGGTAAAAAGAATGTTGAATGCCTTGGGAATCATGTCTCCTTTTGTTGTCAATATCATAATACTTACCTCTAAGCCATGTGTTTTGAAGGACCCATCAAAATTTAACTTCCACTATTGGGATGCATCGAGGGATATAGTGGATTCATCAAGAAACTTGTTGAGCAATGGTTATTTGTATGATAATGGAACTTCTACAAGTTAATCCACAAGTACTTGTATTTTATCTATCTTATGTTTGTCATATAAAATATCAAATTCATTGAGTAACATGACCCATTAATCCATCTAACCTATGAGTACTACTCAAGATATGAGTTACTTGAGTGGGTTTACCTTAGCAATGAGAATAGTATTGTTGATGATTAGATAATTGTACTATTTTATTGAATAAAATACTACTAGCAAACATGCCTTTTTGATAAGTGAATAGTTGAGTTCATTGGAAATAAGAGTCCTACTTAAATATTATATGGCTTGTTATGTTCCATTATCATCATGTTGAGCCAAAAGTGCCCCAGGGTATGTTGAGTTTTTAAAATGTAAATTAATATGGGTTTTCTCAGTTTTGGTGGAACTAACACTAAGGGAGTTAATAGATACTATTTTATCTATTCATATACTTCTTGGCATTCTTAGTTCTAGTGTAATTTTTTTTTCTTGAGTAGATGCATGAAAGGGTGACACTTTTTGGTCAACTATGAAATAAACCTTTGGATAGCTTAGATTTTCCCTTGTAAACTATAAAAATATTTGAGATTGGATGATAGAGGATTTATATAATATCTTTTACCCTTTTAGGGTTAACTTTAATACCTCATTTAAAAACTATGAATCCTAATAGCTTACCTGATGTTACATCAAACATACATTTCTTGGGATTAATCCACACTCTATATTCTTTGACCCACTCAAATATTCTACGTATCACTATTGGATGCTCTACTTGAGTTTTTAACTTGTTTAGAATTCCATTCACATAGCCTTCAATAATTACATGCATCATATCATGAAAAACTATGTTCATGACACTTTGATATATAACCCCTAAATTATTCAATCCAAAGGGCATGACTTGATAATGAAAAATTCCCCATGGGGCGGTGAACATTGTCTTATGTTTCTCTTTAAGTGTAATATGGATTTGATTGTAGCTAGAAAATCCATCAATGAGTAATAATATTTCATGAACTATTATAGAGATGAATATCATCTCAACATTAGGCAACACAAATTATTATATAGGGTAATATTTATTAATACCACATAAATATGTGAATGGAAAAATCCCCAATGGATTTTTTTATTACATAAGTGATGTTTAATATCTATTTAGAGTAATAAATTGGCCTGATAAATTATACCTCCAAGATTTTCTCTAGTTATTTTTGATAATAAGTACTATCCTAGTGTGAATTTTTATAGCTTATATTTTATGGACTTATAATTAGGGTGTACAATGAGATGATGGACCACTAAGGATGGATAAAACCAAGGCTTATTAACATATGACTAGGAAAATAGTATAATGAATTCCTTCAGAAGGGAAATCACAATTTAATGTTATTATAAAGTGAGTGTAACATCTAATTATTTTATCATAGGATTTTATTTTATGCCAATATTAACATTAATGGCATCCTCAATGATTAATCTAAAACCATCTTGTAGTTATGATGGTGCAGGAGGGAGGAAATTTTATTCATCTATTTGGTGCTTTATAGGCTCAACTTGTTCTCCCATAAATGATGATTTCAAGTCATACATTTTAGGTAGTATCCATGGGAATGTGTCTAAACATTATTTCATTAGTTCACCATATGATTCCTATTTAGGTGGATTAAGATCAACTCAAATTTTAATGATCCTAAGATCACTATGTTATTATATTAGCTCATGAGAAAGGTCAAGCTCCCCATCCTTTTATTTCCTAGAATGTTTTTCACAAATGAACATGTCTTTTGAGATTAAAAAAACCCCATTTTAGAAAAAATGAGGACCCCATGAAAAATTTGGATCATTTTCCCTAAGATGTACCTCACCTTTGGTACCACATGATTAAAACCCCCCTTATATGACTTGAAAGACTTAGAAATCATGATAATTCAAGACAAATATTAATGAGATATTTTCTAATATTTCATTGATGTCTAATTAACTATGATTTATAATAATATGTCTTGTTTATAGGTTCCCTTATAAGGTATTGCCTTCAAAAATCTAAGGTAAAGTCCTTAGAACTCAACCAAGGTTGCTTTATCAAGGTTTTTTGAATCATAGTCTATTTTTAATTATGATAAAATTCACATTTGGGACTATGATAACCTTAATATTAATGTTTAGACTGAATTCCAATTCTAATTTCGTGCTCCAGGTTTACAAATTTAGGCTTGCCATATTTATTTTTATCTTGTGGATTTCTAACTTTCACACCTTTTCATTTGGAAAGAACCCTAATGCCAGCTCAAATTCAAATGACACATGATAATGTTGCATGCATTGGTGACTCATTTTCATAATTTTTTTACATTGTCACATATATTTTCACCTTTAAAATATTGAGCAATAATGCAACCCAATGGGATTTTTCCACTTATCTCCTAGTCATGGTGTTCTAGCTTATGAAGAAGTTTCAAAGTTCATGACCCCATGACTCAATCATAACATGCCACATGACATCCGTTCATATACTTCTAAGGATTTTATTATTTCCTAAGTATTATGATAATTTTATCCTATCACATCATGCCACTTGGCACTCAGTCATGCCCCATAATTAAGACCCAATATTTCAATATTCATAGTATAAAGATTGCATGATAAGATGACACTTGGTAGTAAGTCACTTAATCTTAGGTAGTTAGATATGATATGGAAGCCACTTTTAAATTTGGATCAATGGGATAAAGACACATGGAATCATATCTCATGGGAATAATGTCATCAAAGGGAGCCATGAAACCTAATGAATGCATGATCAAATTAAAATATGACACTTGGCAAAGTGTAACCATATTTGGGTCCATTAAGAATTTCATATAATAAATCCATGTGGTAATGTAATCCAATAATAACTTTCCACTTGGAAAAATAACAAAGTTCTAAAGCCATGTTATTCAAAGGATGAAATAATTTGATTCATGAGATAATTAAAGATGAATGATCTAGTCGAAAGATGGCACCTAGTAAAGATGGTAGTTATTCACAAACTGCCAATAGTAGGCATGAATTAAATGCTAGTGGGGATTTTTTGAGGGATATAAAGCCAAGTCACTTCACTAAAAATTCAAGCCTATGATAATAAGACACATGGATAAAGCAAGGGTGGTGATTGGTAGATCTATTAAAAGTAAAGTTTTGAGGCCATTAAATTAAAACTAAAGAGTCACCCCATCATTAAATCAAGGAAAATTAAAACACTTGACATTAATGAATTTCATTGTTTATATTAAATTCTCAATTTTTTGTTTAATGCTTATTAACTCAAAGCAATAGGTTCACATTTAGTTTTTATTTGATATTTTTTGAAGCATTCTTGAGTTTTTTGAAGACTTTTATAACCCCTCTACCATTAAAGCAAGTTGCAATGTTTTTGATCATGGAATTTTGAACCATGGTTGAAGTTGAAGCATCTAAAGTCTATTAGAAAGAAAAAATCATATTCACCTAATCTTACAGGATAAATGTCATCTTTTGAAATACTAGATTCAACTATGTTACATTAGATACTGAAGATAAACATTACAATGACATGTTCTACCACATAGAGAAAATTATAGACCAAAATAGTGACACAAAAGAAGAATCAAATGAGGCATAAGATGGACTATATATTATGGCATTCAATTCTATAGATTTACATAAAGCGTCATCTAACCTAGAGGTAATCCCTTGTATAAATTTAGTCTACCACATGTTATTTCAATCTAGATGTATTGATAATATGATTAAGTCTTTAAATTTAGGCCAAGATATTGCCTTCATAACTGGATCAACATTTCAATCCTACTATAATTTACCCAAACTAGAGATTAAGTATAATTAAGAGACTATGACTCAATGGCTTCAAACCTATAATATCAGGGATCTTTTAAGGGACTATGCTAAGAACAAGGGGAATTTTGTCTAAAAAAATAAAATTAGCCAAATTCCCATCACATAGTTTAGAAGGCGAATAAGAATGGGAATGGCCATGATGAACCAATTACATGGGATTGAGGATATAGGTCATGTGGATGAAAAATGGATTACACTTGTATCCATGATAGTTAATGATGGAAAGACTCCCCATTTAGGATAAATTATTTCTTAAAATTTGGTATCCCAAATCAAAAAAGTTATGGCCAATTAAGGAGATCATTTTTACATGATGTCCTAATTAGTGGATGCCATTTTTTCCATTCAAACATTTCCTTAGTTCACTGATTGGGACCCAAATCTAAAATGGATTATTCTTCATACCTTCTCGAAGGTCAAAGTGTACAAGTATAAATAAGACTTGAGTGCCATATATGAAAATTTATATCCTAAAGTATATATAGTGAAATCCATGAAAAACCCATGCACAAATTGTTAGAAGAAATTAGAACAAACCTGAGTACTCTAGGAGCTTATTGGTATTAACTAGACTACACAACTATGAGGATGGTTGGCATCAAGGTATCCTCCCTTATGTTGCCCATGATAGTGCCAAATAAGCTGGTTTGGAAATAAATTGCTTATCACTTATACAAAGGGGTTGATAGGTTATGTAGGAAAAAAATAAGAGGATTAATTCATCCTCAATTGTCTAATATTGGCTAGTTTTAGATAGAGATATAGAATTATATCATTGTAGATGCCAAACAAATACCTACATTTGACTCAAAAAATGATGGCAATAGGTAGTGGGACCTGAAGCACAAAGCTTTCAACCATTGTATCAAACATAGGTCATCCTTGAGCCTTTCTTACCACCATGAATCTAAGGATGAGAATAGGTTCTATATCAAAGTTGAAAATGATCAAGAGGTGAAACAAAGGTTGAAATATGATAATGTTCCACTTATTAGGGGCAAACTAAAAGATGTTGACTCTTATGAATTTTTCAAGACTAAAAGTGCTCAATCAAGTGCATCCACATCTACAATTTAGGTTGTTGATGTTGAAGAAGAGAGAAAGACTAACCCTTAGCTGAGTTAGATAATATTAAAATCATTGTCTCTTACTTTGGGGAAGGGAAACATTGAGCCTAATGAACACACTAAGAAAGTATCTATTTTTGAACAAACATCCAACACCCCATCCCAAGTTTAGAATGTTACCTCAATGACTTTATAACCCTTATTGGTACCTCATTCATCTTATATTGAGAATATAACACCACATGCTATGGTATCAATAAGTTATACACTAGAGCGACCTCTCCTAATTTTTGTCAAGGAAGAGTTAGGTATGACTAGTCAAGATTGTGTTTATTTGCCTCCCTTATTTTTGAATAGATATCTCTGGGGTAGATCCTATGGGTCACCAACACTAGATGACATGAACTTAATGCCCTATAGGCCCTTCATTAGTCATATAGCTAGGCTTATGACTATACCCTTGCCCACAGTTAATCTTTTTATCATGTCATCTACCTAAAAGGTCTCCATAATGGCTAATTTACCCCCAATTTTTCCCAAGCCCATGCATAATCCTAATGTTCAAATACCCAAGGGGATGCCTATTATTTTTATACCATAGGTTTCTTTGTTCTAAAAAAGTTCTCTAATTATCACTAGTTCTTTGTCATCCTCACAAGTAACACCTCCCATCCCATCACCTAGTTATGCTTTCATCCTAGTCACTTCTACATCTACCTCTCAAACATATGCATTCCAAATATTGGCACCATCAACTCAATTATCACCATCCACTAAGCCTTAGGGTGATATATCATATAAGTCTTGGATAAAGGAGATGTAGTTGGCTATAGTGGAAAGACAATATTTAGTCATAGTAGACCCTCCACAGGTCTCACTAAAATTTTATAAGTAATTTTGGACCTATGAAAATGGTAACCAAAAGAAAAGTGACTCATCTAGATCAGTTAGTTGTAAATGAGTTTAAAGAAACCTTATTTGCACTCACCAAGAAGAAGAAGGATAAGCATGGCTAATAACATCAATATACATAAGACCTAATCTCAATGATGAAATCATATGGTGATGTGGCTATTAAATTAGTTAAATGGATGAAACAAAGGACAACTAAGTTAGAATAGCAAAATAAGGCCACCTTACTAGAAGAGACTATCACCAAAGTAGAATGGGAAGTTGAGTTTATGTTTGATACTCTTAATACTTTAGCTCAATATAAAGTAAAAGGAGATGATTTTTATAACAAAATTATTAAGGTAGAAAGTACTTATAGGAATAATTATATTAAAGTGATAAACTTGGTTAAGTTCATTAAGTTGAAGAAATTTGAAGAATTGAATGTGCTACCCTTGGAGGATTTGAGAATTGCTCAGTCCTACATCATTAGAATGAAAGCCTTAAATAAATGGATTCATGATATGAGATCCTTGGGCCATTCTCTTACTATAGTAGCTATTAGAGTTATAACTCTACTAAAGGAGATTCAAATCACACACCTCAAAAATAGAGATGGTACCATCATTAGCAAGGATGCTTTCAAGGAACAACTCTAGAATTTCATTATCAATTTTAGAAAATAGAATCTGGCTCGAGGAGTAACCTTTGGATAAGAGATGGTGAAATTGGAAACATCAACTAATGAAATAATAGAGAAGTTAGTAGAAATTAATGAAGTCATAATACCTCTCTTAGCTAAACACAATGCAATGTTAGATTTCACCATCAAACTACTAAAGGAACCTATCATAGACCAAAAATTGATTGATAGATATTACAAGAAGTGCTTTGAGGCATGACAAGGACAAATAGAAGATGAAAAAAAAGTGGATAAAAAAACACAAATGGTCACCACATGAGGTTATTCCTCTTCAAGCCCTCTAGGAGTTTATTCTTCTTCAGCTACACTAGGAATTATTTCCTCTTCAGATGCTCTGGTTTCACTTTCCTCTTCTACTAAATTGGGAGCTCCATCATTGCCAATAATAATAGGATCCCAATTTGACACCTCAGGATCAAACTACCCATTTATCAATATTTTTTTTATAAATTTCATGTTCTTAGTTCCAATCAGTGTTGTAAGAAGATTCCCTCTTTGAATAGGGAATAGTTTTTATTTTTATAAAATGAGGAACTTTTATATGGTGATAGCTATCTTGTATTTAGTTATTTTATAACTGATGAAACCATCTTAGGAATTTGAAGAGGCTTATATATGGGGGTTACCCCTTCATTTTTTTCATAACAAAACTTTGTCAAATTAATGCAAATGGAAAGAGTAATTCTAGGAATTTGTTCACTATTTAATTGCTTTCCATATTTTATTATTTCTCAAGATTGTAAATAATTGAGGGTTTCATGTTTCTAATGGTTTAAATTGATAGTGGTGCTTCTAATGCATCTTGTTACTTGTGATATATGCTATTCTAATCAAATTTGTCTTGAATATGCTTTGTTTCTCTTCTACTTTGTAAAGAAATGTGCGTAAGGAAATTTTTTATGGGTAGCCATTTATTAGGATATAATTCTTAGATATGTGCATTTTATTCACCCTAGAATCACCACTACATTTATGGAATTTTGATTCTAACACTAAAATTTCATGAATACTAGTTTTATTTACACTATCATCAAAAAGAATTGAAAGAAATTTATTGGTCTTTGCTATTGCAAGGCAAATTTACTTTTCTATTTAACCCTTCTTTCCATTTTTAATTTTTTTGACATGAATCACCTTAGTTTAATGATCACTATAAATATTCATCTATTTTTTTTAGCTTGGTAAATAGTTGGAAAAAATATAAAATAATTATTTACCATAATAAAAAAATAAAATCACAAATAGATTTTATCACTATAAAGTTATTGTTGTCCCTATAATAGGGTCTACTTGTAGGATAAAGGTGGTAGTCATATAATCATTCCAGCAAAATTGAATTAATACCTATGGTCTTTTAGGACCTACATAACAAATTGAGATATATTACTCTACTATTAGTATTGCATCCTCAACATAGGTGCACATTAATAGGAGAAAATTTGGTTCTAGAAAGAGGGCCTTGGATTTCCTCTTTGTTTGGTTTTGAGTAAAGTTAGAATGTATTTTAGTTGAAATATAGAATAATTCATTTAAACACATAAAGATCGATGTAAACACTAAATATTTATTTCATTTTTATGAGATTTTTCAACCTATGAAATATATTTGTGAATGTGTATTTATTTAAAAATGTCTTTGAAATATTGGCTCAAGTCTGGAGACATTCTAGCATTGTCCCTCTGATCTATTTAATTTTTGTCTAAAGGCATTAAGGATAGGTATATCATTGAATTCTTAGAATAGATCAAGCTTTGTTTCATTTATATTTTCAAAGGTATGCATAACTTGAACTAAGAACTTTAGATATGTATCAAATGGGTGTAAAGGTCAGCATCTAGTTCAATATTTATGTCAAATATTACTAATCCAAGGCTTTATAAATCTAAATTAGGTTCTTTCACATATCATTAATGTATTATTTTCATGATTTTACTCTACCAATGTTTTGATAAGTGTAATACACTAAAGTTTGCTTGAAATATTTTATCTGACATTGATCTTTGTAGGTTAGACAAATTTTTTTATGATAATTTTATGTAACCTCCAAAGTTTTAAAAGATTTAGACTGAAAAAGGTAAAATAAGATCACCTTGCCTAGTTTTAGACCTCTCTATGGGGTTATTTTATGGTAATTTGACTAATATTTATGTTTTTATCAATATTTGAAGAACCTTTGTGACATTTTAGATTTATAGAACTGATCCTTTGTATAGGATCTTGAAGCTACCAAGGGTCTGACTAGATCCCACTTTGAAACTAGAGTTCCCCTTGGATCTTTAGAAACCCATCACAAAGTGATAGATAATAAAGGAAGATGTAGGAAGTCCAAATCCTATCCTACCTCTCCAATGGACCAAAATCCACATCCATCCATTCATGGCATGGTTAGGAGGACCTTATATGAATGTGCTCAGCCCTATGTTTGATTTACCTAGGAACCCTAAAAAGTACCTCCCCCTCTTCAATCTTTTTAGAGGTATAACTATTAAATAACATATCAAGTTTTTTAAGGTAGCTCTTAGAATTTTGAGTATCATCCATAAACATGTAACCTATAGACTCTTTCAATTGACCTTTAAAGAAGTAGCCTATGATTGGTTCCTTAATTTTCTAGAGGATTCCATCACATGATGGAACCAGTTTAATGATACCTTCATTACATAGTTTTAGAGGGTCATTAGCCTTGGTATCACTATCCTAAATGAGACTCAAGTAAACCCACAATAAATTTTAATGCTAAGTTATAGAATATGTATAGCCTCACCATAGCTCCCTATCAGCCTATAAATGAGTTGTCACTTGAAATTTATAAAAATGCCCTAGACCAAATGATTGTTGTCTTTATACATAGGGCCATGAATATCAATACACTAATAATTGCATATGTAGAGGCTATACATATCAATGAATAGATGCATCTATAAGGGCACCCTACCTTTAATATCCAAAACATCGACCCAACCTTTCTTGATATGAACCTAGTTCTAAATGTAAATCAAAATGTTCTTATGTTAAATCAAATACCTAGCCTCAATCAATTGCCATTAATCCATGTATCTCATATTCAACAACTAGGATTATTCAAACATTCCAATGATATGGGTCATCCCCAAAATAATAGTCAAGCTTTGGAGCCTGTTAACAAATATATTACCCAAATTGTTATCTAGAACCTGGTCCAGAACACTAAGCTCGAGTCTTTAAAGGGAGACTTAGATACAATTCAAAGAATGTTCAAGAAATTAGGTAGTGACTTTATAAACTTACATAGGCAAATGGGAAACATGAGGTAAAGTTATAATAGAAATTACACATTTCAAAAGTAAAATAGACCTTTCAACTAGTCTAACAATAATAACAACAATAATGAGCCCCCAGCCAATAAGCTACCTAAAATAAATATCTATGAATTAGCCTTGCCTAATTGGTGTAGGGTCCATAACATGGCCTAACATGGATATCTAGACTTCATAGAATTTTTTAATGCCTTTAAACTATTCCAAGGTGAACCATAAAGCTATGAAGTTATCCCAAATAATCAAAGTAATTATAGCAATTTTAGAAATGCAAGAGCACCAAAAAATGGGTCTAAAGCCACCTAAATGGCACTTATAATTGAAACTTATGAGTTTATAAAACAAAAATATAATGATCCTAAAAATAACATGGATGAGATCCATGGCTTCCAATAGTACCAAAAAAATAATTATACCTTAAGGAATATATCTTAAAAGGAACTTGTGATAACTTCCACATCACCCAACAAAGTTGACACTCCCTCAGATCATAGAACCAATAAAGATCATCCTACCCCCAAAGAAAAGGATACTCATTTAATTATATAGTCTACTACAACTACATCGAAATGTGGGTGAAATATTGTGGAAGATATAGCTAAGACTAAATCCAATATTACCTTGCATGAGCTTACTCAAATCATTGAGCAACATGATTTTCTACTAAAATCATTAACTAAGAGACCAGATAAAGGTAAAGCCAAATATTCAAATTAAAATGTGGTAATGTATAAGAGTAAGGTTGAGGTTCCTCTATTTCTATTTATTTTTCTTATTTTGGAAAGAATGTGCATAATTATTTACTTGATTCTAGGGCATCTGATAACATAATGCTTTTAGGTATTTGTGAAAATTTGAGACTAAAGAAAATCAAGCCTGATCAAGTTATTATATAATTAGATAATTCAAATGTCAAGGTGGTGGGAGAACTACTGAACATTCATATACAATTAGCTCATGAACCCAAGATTCATCAATTCATTGAAATTCAAGTCATATAAATCCCAGAAGCATATGGGATGTCATTGAGTAGAGACTAGAAAAAATCCCTAAATGAATACATGTCAATGGATTGATCACACATTTGGCTACCTTGGAGGGGTGTTCCCAATCAAATATGGATCAAGTGAGAGCTGAGAATGAAGTTTATGATTATTGAGTATAATGACAAGAATGAGAAGGTGAATTTCTAATCCATAAACTTATAGGTGTATGCTTTTGATACTACTAATTTGAATGAGAGAAACCAAATAGCTAAGGATGAAATATTATAGATGATATACATCGATGGAATGAGAGATAAAAAGGCTTAGAGGTAGGTATTGTATTAACAAATCCAGTCGATTAACAATATTTGGCATCTTACAAACATTAATTTCCATGTACTAATAATCTTACAAAATATAAGGCCTTGATCCTATGCCTTCAATTTTCCATCAAGCATAAGGTAATGAAATTATTAGTTCATGGTGATTCAGAATACATAGTTAATATTAATGTAAACTTTTTTCTTTAAAGAAATTTAAATTTAGAGCCTGGAATTTGATTGAGAGTTTCAAAGCATTTAACATTGACTTTGTACCAAGGGATCAAAATCAGTTGGTGAATGTGTTGGCTTCTATAACAAAAAATTTAGCCCCTCTTAAGGGTATTTAATTATATAAGTCTATAGTCAAAATGATACCATGACCTTCCATGATAGACAATGTCAATCAATTTCAAGTTTTTGATGATGATAAATAAATCATTGATTTTATGACAAGTTTTAGAGTCTTTGAGTCACACATAATTGATGAATAGGAAGAAGAGTCTACAAAGGAGGTCAAAACTAATGAATATGGCGTAATCCAACTTATGGAGAATATAATTCCTAAGGTTATGGTCTCTTTAGAAAGGATATTTGATTAAGATAAGTTAACAAGTAATACCAAGGTGCCCAAAGTAAATGGAAAAGACTATAAGTAAATCAATTTGGGTTCATTTAGTAATCCCCATAATATCAACATCAAGTTGGTCTATACCAAGGAAGATTTGAGTGAATATACGAAAATATTATCCAAATTCAAGGATGTCTTTTCTTGGTCTTATGAAGATCTCAGAGTCTTTGACACCTAGGTGATCACTCACACAATCCATTTGAAGCAATAATTTAAGACTTTCAAGTAAAGGTAGAGACCTGTGAACCCCATTCTAGAGCCTCTCATTTATAAGGAAGTGGATAATTTACTAGATTCAAGAATTGTCTTTCCAATTAGACACTCCACATGGGTGGCCACCCTAGTCCTAGTCAAAAATAAGAATGGTGAAATTAGACTCTATTTGGACTTCTAAAACCTCGATAGATATCTACAAAAGGATAATTAACCATTGCCTTCTTTAGATGAGGTAATTAAAATGGTTAATGGGATTCAAATTATGTCTTTTTTACATGGATTTTTTGGCTACAACCAAGTTTGTTCAATAAAAAATATAGGATGAAGACTTCCTTCACAACCAAGTGGGGAATGTTTACATATAGAAAAATGGCATTTAGACTCATCAATGCTAGATCTACTTTTCAACATTTCATGGATCATGCCTTCAAAGGACTAATTGGTAAGTGTATTATTATTTATATGTATGACAACCATTTTTTATAAGAATAGGAAGGATCAAATGATGCACCTCCAACAAGTTTTGGAGAAATGTAGGAAGTTTTTTGTCTCTTTGAACCCCAAGAAAAGTATCTTTTGCATAACCAAAATTAATATCTTGGGACATATAATCACAAAGGATGTATGGCTATTAACCTAGACAAAATTAATTCTATCTCTAAAGTTGATTTCCTAATAGCAGAAAAGATTTAAAATCATTTTTTAGGAAAATTAACTTCATGTACAAATTCATTTTAGGTTTTGTAAAATTTATCATAACCCTGAATTCTATGTTAAATAATGAAACAAATATTTATTAGATGCTTGAGGCTAATAAATCCTTACAAGACATCAAGGAATCCATAATACAAGCACCTGCATTGACTATCTTAGATTTCAATAAAGATTTATACATCTACTCTTTTGTTTCTAATCACATGATTGTTGTTGTTTTAACATAACAAGTAGAAAATAAAGAACACCTAATCACCTTCATGAGTATAAACTTTAAGGATGTTGAATTTAGATATTCACTCTTGGACAAACAAGCATACACTTTGGAAAGGACCATAAAAAGGTTTAGACACTATATCCTTAGAAAGAAGACTCACTCTATTTTACCTGACCTTATCTTTAAGATTATGATTATCTAGAATGATTTAGGGGAAATATGAGAGAAATATTTGACAAAGATCTAGGAATACAACATAAAAATTAAGTTAGCCAAGATGGTATAAGGCTAAGGTTTAATTCAATTGATTAATAAGACTCATCCTTAGATTGATGTTTTGAAGGTGGAAGTAGACTAGGTCTTAAGTGAATATTAATAAAAGCACATTGTTTATTACCTATCGATTGACACTTTCCCCCAGAGTTGAAAAGATAACAAAGGAGAGCACTAAGGCTCAAAAGTTTTCACTTCATTATAAAATAGGAGAGCTCTATAGAAATAACTATGAATGGGTCTACTTGAGATGCATCTCCAAAAGGGAAGCTTCAAATCTACTTAAAAATTACATGAGAAGTTGAGAAATGGACATCCTTCAAGAAGAACCACTACCCACAAAATACTCAGAGTAAGCTACTACTAGCCTATAATATTCAAAGAAGCACATGCTCACATTCAATCTTGTCATCAATATTAGGTTTTTGATAATAGAGAAGTAAGATCAACCATGCTTGCAATGATATAAATAAGGTCATTTGCCTAATGGGGATTGGATTTCATTAGATTCATCAATCCTAATTATTTAATCAACCACAAATTTATTTTGACAACCACTGACTATTGCACTAGGTAGATTGAATCAATTACCACTAAGAACTATAGGGCAATTGATGTCATCAAATTCCTAGAGGAAATTATTACAACCAAATTTGGGACCCCCTTATCTCTGATATGTGATAATGTCTTGACTTTCCAATATATAGAATTCATAGATTGGGCCTATGATAGCAAGATTTTTATTAAGTTTTATTCCAACTATTATCCATAGGTAAATGGTGTTACATAATTGACAAACAAGAACCTAATGAATACAATAAAAAATTCACCAAATAAAAATCCAAGGGAATGGTAGTCAATGTTGAAATATGCTCTTTGGGTAGATCGAACTAGCTATAAGAAGGCTCTAAATTCATCTCCATTCTTACTACTATATGGGTAATAACTAATATTTCCCATCACATTGCATCTACCTACTTATGAGTTCATGGCTGAGTATATAGATGCTAATGAAAGAATCCAATCAAGGATATTGAATATCATCCAAATGGAAGATGTGAGAGATGAAGCCTTCAAGGATTTTAGTAAACACTAGGACATAGTCAAAAGGTGGTTAGAAAAGAGGGGTAGAATCAAAAAATTATGAATCTCATACTTGGTCTTACTATCGGACAAATCCCATGAGGAAAAAGGCCATCATGACAAATACACACCCATTCAGATTAGGTTGTATCAAATTGTAGAGATATTAGGTGATAATGCATTCAAATTAAATGACTTATAAGGAAATTACTTAGCTCTATTAGTGAAAATAAAGTACTTGAATCACTACTTGTTAGATTCCCCTATACCCCTACCAACAAACTATGAGTTGGTTTAGTTTAGCATAGATAGGAGTAGATTAGTTTCCTTTTTACTTTGTTTTCTCATTTTGTGTTTTATTTTGATTATTTTCTGTCCTTATATTAGTCATTATGTGGTGTGTTGTAGCTTAGCGATAATCCCTCTAGGTATAATTTTGATTTTCTCTTTCATTTGTTCCAAGTTTTGAAATATGAATGAAATCTGAGAGTTGAAGTGTTAAAATAAATGTACATCCCAATAGTTGGTTGTCCAAAGTTGAGAGACTATATTATGTTTTAGTTTGGAAAAATTGGAAGAATCTAATTCTATAGTAACCATTTCATGGATTTTTCACTTTTATTTTGATTTTAATACAATTCTAACAAACATGAATATGACTAGATGAAGGTATTAAAATTCTAAATTTCATGCATACTAGAACTTAATCCCATATCATAAGATTTCTTGGGTAGAACTGAGTCACTAAAAGTAAGCTATTTTTGAGCAAATGTTTTGAAATCCCTTAAAACCTGCCCAACAATCTGGTTTCTAACCTCCAAGGGTTTACAACAAAAAAGTATATGTGTATCAATCTAAAACAAACTTGACACTATAAGTTGCATTCTTTTGAAAGTGATTCAAGTAACCTCCACCAAGGCTGTGGATGCCTAGCTAGTAGTGGAGTAAGGCCTAGAATGGAACCAAAGATATCTCTATCAGGGTTATGGATGCCTGGCTAATAGTAGAGCAACACCCAAGCCATCTCCTTAAAAACATAACATATATATATATATATATATATATATATATATATATATATATATATATATATATATATATATATATATATATATATATATATATATATATGTAAAGTCATATAGGGTGTTTAATCATGCAGTACCAAAGGTGACGTACATCTTAGGGTGAATGATCTAGATTTATCATGGGGTCATTATTTTTTAAAATGGGGCATGTTGATTTCAAGAAATGGTGACCTTTATGAGAAACATGGCAATTTTTTATAATTTAGATATCCTTATTTAGAATACAATCATTAATTAGTCACTCTTTAGTGGATGCACAAAATATTAGAATTGATTTTCTAAAGTTAAAAATTTTCCACTTGATGGATTAAATCCTAAAAATATGAAGACCATTCATACTATGTGTGTGCTTTAAATTGATTGATCATCATGCCTTTGGGTTTTAGAATCAATGACTTCAAGCATCATGGCCTTGAACATAGGTTCTAAGAAAACACTTTATATATATATATATATATATATATATATATATATATATATATATATATATATATATATATATATATATACATATATATATATATATATATATACATATATATATATATATATATATACATATATATATATATATATATATATATATATACATACATATATATATATATATATATATCTATATATATATATATATATGTATATGTATATATGTATATATATATATGTATATATGTATATGTATATATGTATGTATATATATATGTATATATATATTGATACATATATATATATATATATGTACATATATATATGTATATATATGTATACATATATATATGTATATGTATACATACATACATACATACATATATATATATACACACACACACATATATGTATGTATACATATATATATATATATATATGTATACATATACATATATATATATATATATATATATATATATATATATATATATATATATACATACACACACACACACACACATATATATATGTATACATATATATACATACATACATACGTATATACATACATACATACGTACGTACGTATGTACGTACGTACGTATGTACGTATGTACGTACGTACGTACGTACATACACACATACATACATACATACATACTTACATATATATATATATATATATATATATATATATATATATATATATATATATATATATATATATATATATATATATATATATATATATATATAAAAGTGTTTTCTTAGAACCTATGTTCAAGGCCATGAAGTTATTGAAGTCATTGATTCATACTATGTGTGTGCTTTAAATTGATTGATCATCATGCCTTTGGGTTTTAGAATCAGTGACTTCAAGCTTCATGGCCTTGAACATAGGTTCTAATAAAACACTTTATATATATATATATATATATGTATATATATAAAGTGTTTTCTTAGAACCTATGTTCAAGGCCATGAATCTTGAAGTCACTGATTCTAAAACCCAAAGGCATGATGATCAATCAATTTAAAGCACACACATAGTATGAATGGTCTTCATATTTTTAGGATTTAATCCATCAAGTGGAAAATTTTTAACTTTAGAAAATCAATTCTAATATTTTTTGCATCCACTAAAGAGTGACTAATTAATGATTGTATTCTAAATAAGGATATCTAAATTATAAAAAATTGCCATGTTTCTCATAGAGGTCACCATTTCTTGAAATCAACATGCCCCATTTTAAAAAATAAGGACCCCATGAAAAATCTAGATCATTCACCCTAAGCTGTACCTCACCTTTGGTACTACATGATTAAACACCCTATATGACTTGAAAGATTTAGAAGTCATGATAATTCATGAAAGATATTAATGAGGTGTTTTTGAATATTTCATTCATGTCTAATTCACCATGATTTCTAATAATTTGGCCTTTTTAGAGGTGCTCTTATAAGGGGTTACTTTTAAAAATTCTGAGGTGTAGTCCCTGGAACTTAATTAAGGTTGTTTAATCAAGGTTTTTTTAATCATAATCTAGCTTTAATTGTGAAAAAATTTTCATTTGGGACTATAGTATAACTTAAACTTGAGTTTTAGACTAAATTCCAAGTTTGATTTTGTGCTCATGTTTTATAGCTTTAGGCTTGCCATTTTTATTTTTATCTTATTGATTTCTAACTTTCACACCTTTTCATTTGGAAATAACCTCGATGCTAGGTCAGCTTTGAATGACATGCGGTAGTTTTTCATGCATTAATGACTTAGTTGCATAAGTTTTGGACTTTTTCATATATATTTTCACCTTTAAAAACTTGAGTGACAATGCAACCTAATGGGAGTTTCCCACTTGTCACCCAGTCATGGTGTTCTAGCTTATAAAGAAGTTATAAAGTTCACAAGTCTATGACTCAATTAGAACATGTCATGTGGTATTGAGTAAAACCCTTTGAGGCTTCTATTATTTCTTAAGTCTCATGATAATGTGATCTTATTACATCATTCCCCTTAGCACTTAGTCATGCCCCATAGTTAAGATGTAGTATTTCAATATTCATAGTATAGATATTGCATGAAAAGATGACACTTGGAAGTAAGTCACTTAATCTCAAGTAGATAAATATGACATGGAAGTCATGCAATAGTTTGGAGTAATGGGATAAATACACATGGTCCCAGATCTCATAGAAGTAATATGATTAAAGGGAGCCATGAAACCCAAAAACTACATGATCAAATTAAAATACAACACTTTGGAAAGTGTTGTAGCATTTGGGTTCATTAAGAATTACATACAACAAATCCATGTGAAAATATGAGATAATAAGAACTTGCCACTTAGCAAACTAGCAAAGTTTTGAAGACACATCAATCAAAGGATGAAAGGGTTTGATTCATGTGACAATTAAAGATGAGCAATCCAATCGAAAGATTATTCTTGGAAAAGGGTCATGTGATCCACCCAAATGGTTAAATATTCAAAATAAAAGGCTAAAATACTTGAGAGGGTGACAAGTGTTGAGTAAATGTCAAAATATGTACCTAGGTAGCACACAACTATCCACAAAACATTGATAGTAGGCACATATTAAATGTTGATGGGGCTTATTCTAGGGGATATAAAGCCAAGTCACTTCCCTAAAAATTCATGCTTATGATGATAGGACACATAGACAAAGGGTGACGATTGGTTGATTTATTAAAATAAAACTTTCAAGGCCATTAAACTAAAATTTAAGAGTCACCCCAACATTAAATCAAGGTAAATTAAAACACTTTCCATTAATGACTCACATTATTCAGATTAAATTTTGAATTTGGAGTTTAATGTTTACATCAAAGTAGTAGGTTCACCTTTATTTTTTATTTGCTATTTTTCAAAGCATACAATGAGTTTTATGAAGACTTCTATATATCCCTCTACCATTAAAGAAAATTTCAAGCTTGTTGATCATGTAATTTTAAACCATGGCCAAAGTTGAAGCATCTAAAGTCTATAAAGAAGAATAAAACCCATTCATCTACTCTTACAGGAATAATGTCATCTTTCAAGATACTAGATTCAACTCTGTTGCATTAGCTACCAAGGATAAACATTATAATGATTTTTTTTGCCATGTAGATAATGTTGTAGTCCAAAATATTAAAAGTGAAGAAGACTCAAATGAGGCAGAGGATAGACTAGATATTTTGGCACTTAAGTCTGCAAGTTTACACAAAGTAGTGTCTAACCCAGAGGTACTCCCTTGTGTAGACTTAGTCTACTATATGTTCTTTTATTTTAGATGCATTGATAATGTGATTAAGTCTTTAAATTTAGGCCAATATATTTCCTTTATAGTCAAGTTAACATTTCAATCCTACTAAGGTTTACCCAAACCATAGATTAATTATAATCAAGAGACTATGAATCAATATCTTCAAACCCATAATATCAAGGATGTTTTAAGGGACCGAGATGAGAACAAGGGGAATTTTGTGTGCAAAACTAAAACTATCCAAATTCCCATCACATAGTTTAGAAGGGGAGTAAGAATGGGAATGGCCATGAACCAATTGCATGGGGATGAGGATACAGGTCATATGGATGAAAAATGGATCCCACTTCTAACCATGATATTTGATGATGGAAAGACTTTCCCTTTGGGAAAAATTATATCTTATAATCTAGCAGCACAAATTAGAAATGTTATGGCCAACTAGGGAGTTCATTTTTATATGATGTCCTACTTAATAGATGCCATTTATGCCAATCAAAAAATTCCTCAATTCACTAATTGGACCGAAATCTAAAATGGAATATTCCTCATACATTCTCAAAGGTTAGAGTGTACAAGTGTAAATAAGTTTTGAGATCTATATCTGAACATTTCTATCCCATAGTAAATAGGGTAATCCATGAAAAACCCATGCCTAGATTGTCAAAATAAATTATAATAACCCTAAGAACCTAGGATTATCTTAGTATTACCTAGACTACATAGTTATGAAGGTGGTTGGCATCAAGGTATCCACTTTTATGTTTCCCATTATAGTGTTAGATAAGTTGGTTGAGCATGAAATTTCTTATCAATTATACACAAGGGTGGATAGTTTATGTAAGAATAAAATAAGAGTATTAATTCATCCTAAACTATCTAATATTGGCTAGTTTTACATGGAAAACTAGAATTCTATCATTACAAATGTCAAACAAAGACCTATATTCGACTTAAAAAGTGATGATAATAGGTAGTGGGACCTAGAGTACACAACCTTAAATGATTGCATCAAACATAAGTTTGCCTTGAGCCTTTCATTCCCTCATGAATCTCAAGATGAGGACAAGTTATATATCAAAGCCTTAAATGATCAAGAGGTGAAAAAAGGTTTTAAGATTCTAATGTTCCACTTGTTAGGGGTAGACTAAAAGATGTTGGCTATTAGGAGGTTTTCAAGCCTAAAAGTGCTTAAGCAGGTGTATCCACATCTACAATTTAGGTTATTTATGTTGAATAATAGAGACTAACTAACCCTCAACTAAGTTATATAATATTGTAAGCATTTTCTCCCACTTTAGGGAAGGGAAAAGCTAGTCTTGAGGAAAACACTAAGTAGGTCTCTATTTTTAAAGAAACATATAGCACCCCATCCTAGGTTTAGAATGTTACCTCACTACCTGTATAACACTCAATGGTGCCTCATTCATCTTTGATTTAGGTTGTAACACCACCCACTATGGTACCAACATCTTCTACACTAGAGCTACCTCCCCTACTTCCTATTAAGGAGGAGCCAATTATGACTAATCAAGATTACATTTATTTTCCTCCCTTGTTTCTGAATAACTACCCCTAGGGTAGATCATAGGGGTCACCAACAACATATGCCATGAACTTCATGCCCTATAGGCCCTTAATTAGTATTTTAGTTAGGTTTATGACTATACCCTTGCCTATAATCAATCCTTTTATTATGTCATCTACCTCAAAGATCTCTATAATGGATAATTTACCCCCAATTTTGCCCAAGCTCAGTCCTTAATTACCTAAGGGGAGGCCTACTATTTTTATACCATAGTTTTCTTTATTCCTATAAAGTGCTCTAACTAGCACTAGTTCTTTATCATTCTCATAAGTAATTCCTCTCATATCATCACCTAGTTTTGCTTTTGTTTTGGTCACTTCCATAGCTACCTCTTAAACATTTGCAATCCAAAGATTGGTACCAGCACCTCAATTGCCACCATCCACTCATCCTCAAGGTGATATATTAAATAAGCCTTAGATAAAGGATATGTAGTTGGACATAGTGGAAAATCAAGACCTTTCATAATAGACCCTTCGCAAGTCTCACTAAAATTTGACAAGGAATCTGGTGCTATGAAAAAGGGTAACTAAAATAAAAGTGACTCATCTAGATCAGTCATTTATATATGAGTCTAAAAAAACCTTATTTTCACTCACCAAGAAGAAAGATAAACATGGATAACATAAAAAATATGTATAATACCCCCTTTCAATGCTAAAATCATATGGTGATGTGGCCACTGAATTGGTGAAAGGGATGCAGCAAAGGATAACTAAGTTAGAATAGCCAAATAAAGCAACCTTACCAGAAGAGACTATCACCAAAGTGGAATGTGTAGTTGAGGTTATGTTTGATACTCTAAATACTATACCTCAATATAAATTAAAAATATATGGGGTTTAAAACAAAATTATTAAGGCAAAAAGTACTTATAAGAATTATGATAGCAAAGTTATCAACTTGGTTAAGTTAATTGGGTTGAAGAAATTTTAAGAATTGAACTCGTACCCTTGGAAGATTTGAGCATTACTTAATCCTACATCATTGGAAGGAGGAAATCCTTAAATAAATGAATTAATGATATGATATCCTTGGGCTAGTATCTTACTCAGCTAAGTGATAGAGTTATAACCCTACTCAAGGAGTCTAAAATCACACACCTTGAAAATAGAGATGGTACCATCATTAGTAATGATGATTTTAGGTCACAACTCCAAAATTTCATTATCAATTTCAAAAAGTAAGCTCTGACTTGAGAATTAAACTTTGGATAATAGATGGTGGACTTGGTGGCATCATCTAATCAAAGAATAGAGAAGGCAATAACAATCAATGAAGTTGTAAGACCTCTCTTAACTAAACATGATGCAATGTCAAATTTCATGTCATACTGCTAAAGGAACCCATCATAAACCTAAAATTGATTGATAGAGATTACAAGAAGTGATTAGAGGCATGCAATGGGAAATAGAATCTAAAAAATAGGATGATGATAAACCATAAATGGTCACCATAGGAGCGTCTTCCTCTTCAGCCCCTCTAGGATTTTATTCTTCTTGAGTTACACTAAGAGTTATTTCCTCTTTAGCCAATCTGGTTTTACTTTCCTCTTCTACCACATTGGGATATCCATCATTGTCAACAATAGTAGGATCCTAATTTGACACCTTAAGATAAAAATAGCCATTTGTCAGGCATTTTAGTTAATAAATTGTATGTTCTAATCCCCAATCAGTGTTGTAAGAAGATTCCCTCTTTGAATAGGGAATATTTTTTGTTTTTAGAACATGAGGAACTTTTATATAATGATAGTTGTCATGTATTTTGTTCTTTTATAATTTATGCATCCATCTTGGGAATTTGAAGAGGCCTATATATAGGGGTTCCCCCTTCATTTATTTTTTAAAATAGAACTTTATGGAATTAATGAAAATAGAAAGAGGAATTCTTGTAATTTGTTCACTATTGCATTTCTTTCCATATTTTCTTATTTATTAAGCTTTATAAATGATAGAGGGTTTCATGTTTCTAATGGTTAAAATTGATAGCAGTTCTTCTAATGCATATTGTTATTTTGTGTTCTTTATCATTCTAATAGAATTTGTTTATATATGCTCTATTTCTCATCTACTCTACAAACAAATGTGCTTAACAAAATTTATTATGGGTAGCCATTTATTAGGACATACTTCTTAGATATGTGCATTTTATTCACACTAGAATCACCACTACATTTATGGCATTTGAGTCCAGCACTATAATTTCATGAATGCTAGTTTTATATACATGGTCATGAGAAAGAACCAAAGGAAATCTATTAGTTTTTGTTAATGTAAGGTAAATTTTATTTTCTGCTTAACCCTTCTTTCCCTTTTTGATTTTTTTGACATGAAACAACGTAGTTTACTACTCACTAAAAACATTATTTATTTGTTTGAGTTTGGGCAATAGTTGGAAAAAATATAAAGCAAGTTTTCAACATAGGAACAAAAGGAAATATCAAATAGATGGCATCACTAAAAAGATATTAGTCCCTATAGTCGGATCTACTTCCATGCTTAAGGTGGTAGTCATATAATAATTCTAGAAAAAATGAAATAAGCCCTAAGGTCTTCCAAGACCTACATAAAAAAATGAGATATATTACTCTTCTATTAGCATTGCATCCTAAACATAGATGCACATCAACAATTTCTTTATTTTAATTCTTCCTTTGATTATCCACCAGTGCCTCAGAGAGGATTTCTCTAAGGGATATTTCTTTTTGATTTATTTTAATATTATTATTTTTTTGATTGAGGAACTCTTCATTCTTCCAAAAATAGGTGGTTGCATCAAGATTAATTTTAAATCCTTGTTTATGATCACCTAATAGAAAGCCATCCCAAATTCACAAAAATTACATAATAACTTCATCATTCTTGAAGACACCTAAGGGTATATGTTCTTATTGTTTTTAATCTATGAGTTTGAAATATTTGAGGTCTCGATGGATAGTGAGAAGAGTTGTGTCATATAAAATATTAGTGTTATTGGTCTCATCATATAAGATATAAAATGAATCTATGTTTTTTCCAAAGATTTATCATTGGACATAATAGTATTATCAATAATGAGATCATATGGGTCACCCAAGGGTGGTTTTTATTGAATACCATGATATTATCAATGATAAAAAGGGGGAATAGGCTCAAGGATCCATTTTTTATTAATACCCAAGCCTTTGCCTTTATATTCCATGACATCACACATCTTTTTGGAGATCCAATATTATTTTATTTGATGACATTAGGTAAAATAATTATCATTTACCCAGGAGTCTCTTAAACTCTAAAGTTATTTATTGTCAAGGACTCCTTATTTGAAAAAGGAGAGGATACAATATTATAAGATTTTTATCCCTTCCTTCAATACATTTTGGGCCTACCACAACTCTTAAGGGAAGTGGGTATTTATACAACATGGAATGATTATGAATCTTATATATGAATTTGATGTGCATTATGGTTGGGGAGGAAGATTGTTGGATATAGATAATAGGTCATATAAATTGATATAGGATAATGATTTAGAAAACACTTGTTCCACATTCTTATCCTTATTATAGGAACACTCCATGATAGGAAAATGGTGAATTTTATAAAACCTTCCCTCCAACAATTTTCAATGTTGGTATGGTTGTAAGTCACCAATTATAGTCACCTCTATAATAGATTGTGGGAATTTGATGCATTTATGAAATGTGCATGGAGTAAATCCATGGGCATCCCAAGAAGATTTTATATGATAAATCAATGTTAATGATGTGGAGGAGGGTTTGGTGTGTGACAAGTCCAACCATGATGGGTAAGTGAATAATGCCAACTAGTTCTCACTCTAAATTATCTTATGGTTTGATGGTGATGATGTTGGATTATAATCCCAATTTAGAATACCTAAGCTACTTGATCAATTTTAGCATATAGATGTTCAATCCTGAACCATTCTTAATGAGTACCCATTTTACCTTGTGTTTGGTAGTGATTACCTCAATGTAAAGGGTTATATTATGGAATGGTCCTATTAAAGGAAGGTCATTGAGATTTTGACCAGAGGATAAGTGTCCTATACTTTTTAATAATTTTGAAGAATTGATTTCAATAGGAACATTTGACTACCGATGGAATTTATATAATATGTCCTTATGAATAATGGATTTATCAAGAAGATACAAGATGGATATTTTAGTGGGAGTATTATGGAGCTATTCAAGAAGGTCATATCATCCTCTATAGGTGGATAAGGAATATGTTTGAATAGAGGGACCTTGAATGGTTACATAATATTATCAAGTAGTGAAAATAAAATCTAAGTATTTTGTTTTGATATTCACAATATGATGATTGATATTCTGAACTATGATAGATTCATAGTTGTACGGGGTTATATGGTAATTAACATGGTTAGTATAGGTGTTTTTACCTTAGTTTTTTTGTTGATTCTAATGCTTGTTTTATTACTAATTATTCTAATCATGTTTAGGGAATGGATCCTTGAATATTCCTATTTTTTAGTTCTTGGATGATGAAGCATTGTTATCTAATTTAATCTCACCATGATCTAAAAAGTCCTAAATATAGTGGTTAAGATTCATGAACAAATTCATATAATGACCTTTTATCTTATGAAAATCACAATATTTTTCCTATCTATATCATTTTGGCTTAGGTTTATTTTCATCAAAGGACTTTTTCTATGGATATATACCCATGTTTATTGTGTCAAGCTTATTTAAAATAAATTTCAAAGATTCTCTGAGATGAATGAATGTCCTTTATTAGTATTCTTGTTTGAGTGGAGCTCATTTTAGGGTAATGTTTGGAGTATTTTTAACACTTTCAACATTTTTAGACTTAGTTACTCCATTTGCTACTACATTATTGTTTTAACTAAAAAACTTGGGCTTCTAGTTTGTGTTTGATTCTAATTTTGAGAGTATTTAGAGAATAATTTAATTGAACCCTTTACAACAAGAGCCTTCTATATTTTGACCCCCTTCTCAATTATTTCATCAAAATTTGTCATGTAGTTAACCTATAATTAAAAGGCAATTTCCTATTTTAAATTTTCTACAAAGATGTTGAATATTTTCTTATTTAGAATAGGGTAAGGGAACTTGCTATCTAGAACAACCCCCCCCCCCCCCCCCCCCCCCATCTTTGTATAAAGGAGGATAAAATCACCTTATTTCATTTATTAGAGTTGCATTGGTCCATAATTGTCAATTCATGCTCAAAATTATAATAGAAATTTATTACAAACCTTTATAAAAAATCAACAAAGGTGGTTATAGATCATTTTTCTAGGGGTAAGAACCACTCTAGGGCTACGCTACCCAAACTTCTAGGGAATAGATAGATTAGATAAATTTCATTGTAAGTGACCTCTTGACATGCCATAAATAATTCTTTGACATCTTCTTATTGGTATCCATTTCATTCATATTTATAAAACTAGAATGGTTCAAAATGAGAGGGAAAGGGGATATTTAGCATATTTTTTTCAAATAGATAGGGATGAATTTATTCAAACTTATACTTGTTAATTTGGATTCTTTATTTAGATTATTTTAGTGTGTATTTCATCACTTACCATTCCTATGTGGATGGAATACTTTGAGGTGGTGTTGATGGATGTTGATTTGTGATGGATTTTGGTGGCATAAAATCTTATTATTGTTGGATTGTTGTTAATTATTTAGTGGTTGATTATTTGATTTTATATATGAATTTTATTAGATTGTTGTTGGTGGATGTGGGAAAATAGACCTATAAAATTTTGGATAAGTTTTTGGTTTTCATTGAGGAAAACATGGTTTTGATCTTGGTTAGATTAATTTTATAAAGACTATTTTCCTTTTCCATGGATAAAATTTGAATTTTGAGAGGTAGAATCAACATTGCCTTGGTTTTGGTATACTTTATTTCTAAAAGTGACCTACCCTTTCTTAGGGATGTTTTATATCTTACTACTTAGGACATGAGTTAAGTTTTCTAGATTATAATAAAGGTGACGCATTCACCTATCTCTACAAGGTGTAAGATAATTCAATATTTTTTTCATATAGGTATTACTCCATTTGGCATTTTCCTAAATCAGTATTGAAAAAATCATTTTATTTTTCATTGTATTCACTTTGATTGGCTAGACTATTATTATCCTCATTATGAATGTACACTTGATGGGATTAAAATGGATTATGACTAAATGGATCCTAGATGTCCAAATTTTGATTTCATTTGAGTTGGTACATCATTTTTGGTTCCATGATTTTTTATTATATTGGATTTGGTTTGGATATATAAGAATAGTTGATGTGACTTGACTAACACAATTTGATTGGTTAGATTTTTTGATTTAATTTGGTTGTTAGATCGTGGGTTAATCTTGGATGTAAGTTAGATTGGTTTGAAAACTAGATTCTATTTGAATTAAAAAGTCAGATTAGTTTGATTAGATAAACTATTTTTTTATATTTGGATTAGCTTGATTTTGATTTAGTTTGATTAGACTACATCTAGATATTTGAGTTGTTATATTTGTTTGATTTTTGATTTGAAATAATATTAGTTTAGCACAAGGAGATCAATTTTTACAAACAAGTACATCCTAACTAGTCATGTGGGATTATAATCATCTAGTGGTCCACTGATAGTACCTCAAAAGGTATGTGGTGGGTGAGTTTAGGAAATATTGTGTTCTTGATAGCACTATATGTCTATGGTAAATAAGGCTCCTAATCTAGGATAAATAATCAATATACTTTATGTTGAGGCCCAAATCCATGAGCTAAGGGAGTAACTTAAGACCTAGTATTAGTGGGATGGAACCACCTCACTTCATGGAACCACTAGAATGGACAATATCTTAGCCAATGACAACATCTTACCCAAGGAATTTATATATCCCATTGAAACATATGATTTGTATCCATTTTGGGTGATGAAATCCTAGTCACCAAACCCTAAAAATATAAAATAAAGTAGTTAGATGTTGTTTACAATCTAAATATCTTATTTTAGCATGAAATAAGAGCATACACAGTACAATAATCACACACACATATGAATAAATCTAATAAAAATTTACATAGACTTGATTAATTGATTAAGCTTAAAATGTTTTTAAATATGTTTATTTGGTTAATAAAATGTCTTTGGATATTAAAAACATTTAGGAAATCGGTTAGTAGTTTGGTTGAAATGTCTCTGTCAAGCATGTACTTTCAATAAGATAGTCACAATGTGAAAACTTCATGTTACAATTTGGAAATATTATTTACAAGGTGTAGACACTATGACTGGTGTAGATGTCATGATGTCTACACATTCATTGGGGTAAACTAGACATAATATGAAACATATGAAAAATGTTGTTTCACTGATAAAAAATGATATTCAAATTTTGGGAATGTTTTAAAAGGTGTAGATGCTTTGACATCTTCCTAAAAAAGAGAACAAATGCAAACTAGACTAGCTAGATGCATACATTATTTAACTTGGTATAAATGTTGTTTTACTTTCAAAAAATTTCCATAGTGCACAAATGTTGTAATATATGCACAAATATCAATAGTAAACAAAAATAATAGAGTAGTTTTAGATACTTGCTTAATAGTGCAAACATCTTGTATGCACATGTAGATACCATGTGATAGTATGGAAATGTGAGAAGGGAACAAAATTTTGAGTCCAAATTTTATTTTAAAAAATCTTAATTTTGACCCTAATAAACTCAAAAAGTAAAGCCTAACAAGCTAATATGACTTAAAATTTAAAAACAATCAAAAGATTGTGGGTTTATCCCACAAGGTGTGCCAAATGTATGTAAGCATAAATGTTAGAGAAAATAGACAAATTAGAAATATAAAAATAAATAATTGAACTATTAATATAAAAAATGGAATGAATTACAATGAAAAAAATATAGCTAAGTGCATACCTCCACTTACCCATTATGAAATAAGCCTCCATTTTATGTGTCGATTATGCTCTAAATGATTCTTGAGATGTGGATTCTCAGTGTCAATTTATACATAAGAAAAAAATTCATGTCCCCTTGTTGATTGAAATATTGGTTTAATTACTAATTTCTAGATGACATTAATTGCTATCTCAAAATCATAAAATTTAGCTAGGTTCAATTATCTTGATGAAAGTGAGAGGGGTTAGCTCAATTTATATATTTTAAGTATGAATGTGGACCATTTATCTTAATCTAAGATTAAGGGTTGAGAATGGGTCAAATTCCTAGTCGGTGATAGGAGTTGAGGAATAAATTTAAGGAGTTATATGTTTAAGGAAGTGTGTTGAATGAGGAGGAGATTGATTTCACTTCTTGTGCCTTACCTTGGAATTTTTTGATTGCCTTGGATTTGGGGTGATTGACTTGGGAATTTGAAATAATTTGATGATTTTTAGAATTATTGATTTTACATATTATGAAATTTAAAATTCCATAGATTTTTTATCAGGAATAATTAATTAACTAATATGATTGATTAATTAATTCATAGATTTTGAATATAGTGGGATTGGTAAGGGTATATTGTGCAATTGGATTAATCAATTAATTGATTGGAGATGGTTTAGAATAGTGACAGGTTGATTGAAGGTATGTCTAAAAAAATTAGGGTTATAATGTGGTATGATAATGTGATTAGGGATATCATGTCAAGATTTATATTGAAGATGTTAATCAGACTAATGATATGGACTCATCGAAGAAATTAGGGTTTAGTGTGTATAATAGAGGATAGTGATAACAACAAATAATTACAACACCAGGGTAGAAAAAATGAGGTTTATATATCTCCATTCCAACATTCCACAAGGACCGAAGGTTACTTATATATAAAAAAATAGATGAGTGAGAGATTTGTATTGGTGAAGTGAAAGGTGGGATCATTACCCAAGTTATACCTAACCCTTTTCACACATGTGAGGATATGTATCAACATTAAATATGCATTAAAAAATGTTTTACATATTAAATCATAGCTTGGTAATAATACTACCTAAGGTGTATTTAAAAATAAGTGTGAACATGATACACACCAATAACTCACACTAATTTATAAAGTGTCATGGGGAGTTAATCATTTTAACTTTGTCCACATTTATGCATGTGCGTGTCTTACCACACATTATTTTATCATATCAGGTGTTTGGTCCTTCATGTGGCATATTGTAAAGTCTCCCTTGAGGTTTTTGATGTTATTTTTTCACACATACCACATTTAAACTTTATAATATATTTAAAGTTTTTTATTTTTTACTCCCTAGTTAGTATTATGGGAGGTGTTTTGTAATATATTAAGCATTATAAGGGTAATGATTCTTTGGTTGTTCTTTGAGTATGTTGTGTGTTATATTATACAAATGAGGGATAAACTTATTAATATCACATGATATATTTTAGTTTCCATAATTATTATCACTTTCAATATTTTGTTTATTACTCGTTATATAATTTATTCCATTGGATATTTCATCAGATTCAACAATCATCTACTATATCATCTTCATTATTATTTTATTATTTCATTATACATAGGTACATCATTAGGATTTGTCATTTGGACCCATATTCATGAGCTTAATGCTTTAATATATTTTACCATGTCATATAAGCTAATATTCATGTGGGGGTTTGGTGTGTGCCATATTTCCACTTGATATGAAGTCCATCTTAGGTAGTTTTTTAATCTGGGTGTGATGCATTATGTGCACAATATTTTTAATATTCATATTTAATATAGTATTTATCCTCACATGTATGAGAATATTTAGGTTTACATAGGTAATTATTCCACTTTATACTTCATAAATAATTATCTCCCACTCACCTCATAATCTTCTTATATAAATAACCTTGTGTCCTTTATGGGTAACCTATTAATTAAAAACAAGTAAACTTATAGTATATTGTAAAGATTATTAGGTAGAGATGTAGTCATTTAAAAGAACTAAGGATCATTCCTTGATCCTTAGCGTTGTTATAAGAAACTATATTATTTTCACACTCTATTATATATCCCTTTATTTTGTTAATTAATCTATGTTTATTATTTAAAATGTTAGGTTGTGGAGCTAAAAGCTTCACTAATGCAAACATGGAAGAGGTTGCAGAAGGGTTGCAGAGTGTCACAGGCACCAGCATCAGTCAGGCCAACCGACGTCGACAGGATAAGGTAAGAGAGCAACCGACGTCGGTCAGAGATCGGCCGACTTCGGCACCCCCCAGGTAGACAGGGACCAACGTCGGTCACCTGTGTGGTTCGAGTTGCATGTATTACGGGCAGTTAGCTAACGAACCAAGTGTTTGAATGTCAAGAGCCAAATTTAGACTCAAAGCTGTGGATCTAATTATTGTAATTAGATGTCTAATTATTGTTTGGATGAGATCTATATAATAGACTCATGGATTGTATTGTAAGGTGTTCTAGTTTGAGTTGATCAAAGTTTGCTTCTTCTATGTGTGAGGTGAGCAAGGGTGTTCCTCCTAGTTCCACAACAGTACCAAGGTGGGTGCTGGATTGGAGAATCAGCAGGGTTCTTCATGTATGTATGATCTTGGTCATCAGGTGAGCATGGCTACTTTAAGAGATCTACATGGTAAGTAAGATCATTGATCTGCAGGTGTATGTGTGTGCAAGGTCAAGGTTCATAGGTGTGCAGAACCAGATTGATTTACAGGTGTGCAGGATTAGAGAGGACAATAACACAACAGGGAGCAGGATCAGGTGGGATCTCTTGGAGTACAGTGTGTACTCAAAGAGAGCAGAGAGGAAGGCAAGGTAGTTCCTTCCATAAGTAAGATCAAATTGGGTTGCAGGTTGTTGCAGTTCAGGGGAGATCTACTTGAAGTATGTTTGTGTACTTATGGAGTGCATGGATCACTTGTGGTGTGCATGGAGCACTGGAGTATTGGTAATAGTGGATACTGGCTAGTTGGAGGTGAACACCAACTCTGTGTTTGAGTTGTGTGTTGGGACCTAAGAGAGAGAGCTTTGAGGGAAGATTTACTGTTTATGCCCTAGAGGTGTGGGAAACCTAGAGGTGTGTAAGGAAGAAGATCTGTGGCAGCCTTCTTTGTTGTATTTCCTTCTGAAAGAGTTTTAATACAAGTTGTGTATTGTCTCTCATATTCTGTGTTATTTTTGAATTCTAGTTACTTGTGTATTCTAGTTTAATTTCCGCATATTAAGTTGCTTGGTAATCAATTGTGTGCTTCCGTTATTTCCCAACATAAAAATCTCATTTTGAGTAATTGTATGTGTATGGTGTTTTTACATGCAAATTTCATGGGTCATCCTCTATCCTGACATGTCCAATTAGAGATTTATTGACAATTACTAGATTTCAAAACCCCAACCATAACCTTAGCCTCCTTTTTTATCTCTAAAATAACATAGGTGTCTAGTGGGTGAGGTACATTATAAATGAGAGTTACCACTTTTATAATAAATAATTTAGTCCATAGCTTTTAACTTAAACATGTAGTAATGGTACCTAAAATAAATCCATATATTATCTTTATTTAAGATTTTATTATATTTATATACTACATATATTGTGGGTTTTATCTTATGGTAACTATAATAATTATGTAACTATACCAACAATCATGTATCTTTTTTAAAATAATACATTTATAAAATGCATTAAAGTTCAACTTTTATATGACATGAAAAAACACACAAATTGATCATTTAATATAAATTTTAGTTTATGTATGCATCAATAAAAATATGTTTGCATTTCCTTATATTTAGTTCACTTCCAAAGATAATTTTCATCCTCTTTAATAAATATTTGATACCACTAACCACATTATAATGTTGAGAGAAGTTTTCTCCCACTTGATGGAAAAGTATTTTATTTATATATAAAATGCAATATAACATGTATATATAAAATATTGGAGATAAAAATACATTATAACCATATAAGATTAATCCAATAAATATACCATTAAACATTTATTATTAACACCATGAACTATCTATCAACCCAAACACCCCATGGTCAAATGGATGGCATTAGTGATATTGGATGTTAGTGATAAGGAATCTAGAACCACAAACCTGGCTCTGATACCAACTTGTCAGGATCTTGCTCCTCAATAAGAGCACAATATGATTATCTTGTATAAGCAACTAAACACGGAAATATACTAGAATTAACAAGTAACTAGAATTCACAAATGACAGAATATGAGAGACAATACACAATCTTGTATTAATACTCATGCTTGAAGGAAATACAATGAAGATGCCACAACCTTCCACACCTCTCACATGTACAGATCTCTTTCCCTCAAGAGTTCACTCTCCTACCAAAAATGGTCACAACAAACAACTCAAACACAGAATTGTTGTTCACCTCCAACCAGTCAGTAATAACCCTACCAGTACCAAGCACTCAAAAGTACTTCAAGTATATCTCCCATGAACTTGCAACAACCTACAACTCAAATGATCTTACTTACACATGTAGAACTCCTTCCTAATCTTGCTGCCACCTACAGATCAACCTGTTCTTACAATTGGAAGGATCTACCTTGCCTTCCTCTATTGCTCTTAATTACAATACATGCTAATGAGTCTATAAATAGATCCCATACTAAACAATAACTTAGACTTCTAATTTACAATAATTAGACACGCAGCTCAAGAATCAAAATAGTCTTTACATGCAAACAATTAGTTTAACAAACTAACTATTCATGCAACAAATAGTTTTGGAACCACACAAGTGATTGACATTGATCCCTGTCTGCCTAGAGGTGACTGATGTTGGCCGACTCCTGACCGATGTCGATTGCCTTCCTGTCCACCACTGATCGACATCAATTAGCCTGATCGACGCTGGTGACTATGACACTCAGTAACTCCTCCATGTTTGCATATAGTGAAGCTTTTAGCTCCATAACCTAACAATCTCCCACTTGGAGATAAATAACTGCACCTATACCTGTACATCATCTAGTTTGTTTCCTAGCTTTGTATCCCTCTTCAAGATCACTCTTGAAGATTAACCACCACAAATCCTGTGGTGCACCTCCTGTCACCCAAATCACTTTCCACATCTGCATCTACATATTCATGTAGAGAAGTGCTTGACCCTGCATAGCATGTATACCTACTGTTGGTCCCTCTCAGATACCTGAAAATCCACTAAACTGCCCTATAGTGCTTCTTTCCTAGATTGGCCATAAACTTGCTGACAATACCCACTGCTTGGGCAAACTTAGGTCTAGTACATACCATGCACTTAACCTCATTATGTGAATCAAGACACTGTTCATAGAACTGTCCAACCATCGACGTGCTAACTGGTTTCACACAATCATCTAGAGATAAAATCAACCTGTGACCTTCCATGTCTCTAAAACACACTCATGCCAAAGAATCTTGTTGCTCCCAGATTCCTCATGACACATCTCTAAACTAACTTTACCTTTATGTCAGTAACTCCCTGCATATGTGACCCTGCAACAAGCACAACATACAGTAACAGGATAATGTAGCTAATATTATCCAACTTGGTAAAGAGAAACATAATGGTTAAACCTCCATTGTCTTGTAGCTTACTCAAGACCATATACCCTGGCCTTCCATCTCACGTGTCCATTCTCGCTCTTCTTTATCCTAAAAATCCATTCGTCTCTCAGTGCTTTCTTTTAGCTAGCAACTCCACCAAAAACTCCCATTTGGTTCTTCTCCAAGGAATCACATTCCTCATCCATGCCAAGCTCCCACTATTTCCTAGATTCTACCTGCTCTGCTTCTTTAATAAATTCCTAGTTCTTGACCATCAGTGAGAAAAAAGTAGTGTAAAGAAGGGAAATGATGAATTTGAGGCTTACTTACCCTTTTAGTCCTCCATATGGGCGTTTGAGACTCCTTGACAGCTTGTTGTCTACCTAAAATCCATCTCAGTGACCGATGCCGATCACATCTCAGTCTACACCCGACCGACGTCGGTTTCATGTGACTACCTCATCACCAACGTTAGTTCCCCTTGACCGATGCTAGTGTTTATTTGTCCAAATTCACTAATGTTAGGCTGCACATAGCCGACATCGGTCCTTGTTTGGATGCTGACATCGGTTTTCTAACCGACGTTGGTCTTTGTGTTTTACTTGTGAGTGATGACTTCTACCTGCGAGCTCCTTTTGGATCAAACCCTTGTCCAAATCAACCTTGCTTTGCTCAGAATTTTTTAACCCCTTACGCTGATATTTATCTGTCATCTTCTCCTTAAAAACCAAGGCTTTCTTGTTCTTGTCATGAACATCAGATTTCTCAAGAAATGTCACTTTCTTCTTTTGCTTACATAAATCTCGATCCATGCTTTTCAAATCTGAAAGCATACCTTTTGACTCAAGAACATGCATCCCCTTCTTATTCATGTGAACAAGCCTATTAAGCCACATCTTTGAATCTATAGCTAAAGTAGATAAACCAGAAAGAGAATCAGTAATACAAGTAGATACATAAAGCGTACCTACTTTCTTACCTCTTGCTACAACAAGTGCACCCTTGGAAACTTTCCAAGAGTCCGCTGTGAGAGTTACTGTGTAACCCTCATCACCCAACTTTCCAATAGAAATTAAATTCTGCTTCAGGACTAGGACATGCATGACCTCCTTCAACACCCATGTGTTGCCCATCTGCAATTTCAACTTCACTTTCCCTTTGCCATCCATTTGACAAGGCTTACCATCCCCTAAATAAATTTCTCCAAAGTCTCCCTAGACATATTCATGAAAAAAATCCCTATTTGGGGATGCATGGAAAGAGGCACCATAACCTAAAACCCAAGATTTTACTTTATCTAAGGAACATACCAGAGCATCCTATGCAACAAGCTCTGCAACATCTACTTCTTCATGTCCTTCATGCTGATCTTCATTCACCCAACAATCTCTCTTTACATGCCCTTGCTTTCCACATTTCTAGCAAGTTATTCTGCCATACCTGGATTTGGATCTCCTACCTATCTTTGACCTTGATCTCCCATGCTTGATCTTCTCTCTTTGCCTTCCCCTGCTTTCAACACTCAAAGCATTCCCTGATGATTCACTTGTGCTTTTCCTATGAATTTATTCATTCAAGATTACACTCACAACATCATCCACTTTTAAGATTTTTGAAGCAAATGCAGTATTACTAACTGCCATTACCAAACTCTCCCAACTTTCAGGTAATGAGCACAAGATAAAGAGAGCCTTGATTTCATCATCAAAAACAATATTGACTAAATTTAACTGGTTTACCAAACCATGGAAATCACTAAGATGACTATGTACAGATCCATCTTCCAACATTTGCAAATTAAATAATTGCTTCATAAGAAATACCTTATTCGAAGCTGAGGGTTTTTCATATAAATTTTCCAAAGATTTCATCAACTCTATAGTTGTCTTAGCCTATGATAAGTTGGAAATCACAGACGATGCAAGGCTCAACCTTATAGATCCCAAAGCCTTTCGATCAAGAACCTCCCATTCTTCATCCTTCATATCCATGGGCTTGCATGCAACCCCACCCAACGGTAAGTACAAATCTTTCTAATATAGATAATCTTCTATCTGCATCCTCCATAATTGATAGTTCTTGCCATTAAACTTCTCCATTCATAGCTTACTTTCTTCTACCATTGCTATACTCCCACTCAAACAAAAACCCCTGTGAGTGACCTGTAATCAACAAACACTAACCAGATCTGATATAACCTATTAGTAACCCAACCAAAAGATCTGATACCACTTGATAAGGAATCTAGAACCACAAACCTGGCTCTGATACCAACTTGTCAGGATCTTACTCCTCAATAAGAGCATAATATGATTATCTTGTATAAGCAACTAAACATAGAATTATACCAGAATTAACAAGTAACTAGAATTCACAAATGACACAGAATATGAGAGACAATACACAATCTTGTATTAATACTCATGCCAAAAGGAAATATAATGAAGATGCCACAATCTTCCACACCTCTCAGATGTATAGATCTCTTTCCCTCAAGAGTTCACTCTCCTACCAAAAATGGTCACAACAAACAACTCAAACACAGAATTGTTGTTCACCTCTAACCAATCAGTAATAACCCTACCAGTACCAAGCACTCAAAAGTACTTCAAGTAGATCTCCCATGAACTTTCAACAACTTGCAACTCAAATGATCTTACTTACACATGTAGAACTTCTTCCTGATCTTGCTGCCACCTGTAGATCAACCTGTTCTTACAATTGGAAGGATCTACCTTGCCTTCCTCTATTGCTCTTAATTATAATATATGCCAATGAGTCTATAAATAGATCCCATACTAAACAATAACTAAGAATTCTAATTTACAACAATTAGACACGCATCTCAAGACTCAAAATAGTCTTTACATGCAAACAATCAATTCAACAAACTAATTGTTTGTGCAATGAACAGTTCTGGAACCGCACAGGCGACCGATGTTGGTCCTTGTCTACCTGGAGGTGACCAACATCGATTGACTCTTGACCGATGTTGGTTGCCTTCCTGTCCACCACTGACTGACATTGGTTGGCCTGACCAACACCGGTGACTGTGACACTCAGCAACTCCTCCATGTCTACATACAGTGAAGCTTTTAGCTCCACAACCTAACAGTTAGTTGGAAATAGAGTACAACTCTTGATATTATTGTAATTTATGACAAAATTATGGGTATAGAAGATAAAAAAACCATGCCATAGGAAAAATACATTAAGAACATCATGTGATAATGTATGATGCATAATTTTATTTAATATTGTTTCAGTGATGATTTGACAATGAAAATCCATAAATTTAAATTTAGCTTAAGTTTGATATCAAAATATTTAATGTTAACTATTATTATATATTTTTATTGTTTTCTCATATATGCATGAGGGATAATTATCATCTAACACTATGCTATGATTTATATTTGAAACTAGGAAAAGATGAAATCATTATCCATTGACATAATGGCATATTACTCCATTATTTATGTTCATGCTTTTTCATGTTGTTGTCTAGTAACTTTTTTTGTTTATTTCTTATTTACAATTTTCTCTTATAGGGGGGCATTATGGTCTAATATCATATGCAAATAAACCTTTCTATGGAGATATGGTTTTTATCATTATTATTTTCTTTGAATAATTATGTTATATTATGTTTTTATTTCAAGAATGGGTATTTTATATTGTGTATTTTATTTCAAAAATGGGTATTGTATACTAAGTTTTTAATTACAAAATGGGTATTGTATACTATGTTTTTAATTTTAAAATGGGTAATTTGAGTATACTAAATTATTATTTTTTTGGAAGAGGTTTTCTAGGTATATTATTATTCATTTTTTTACCATGTAAACTTGATGTGTAACAACTCCACTATGTCAGACATAAAAATACATGTTTTTTTAAAAATTAAACACATATACCAAATATAGATTACACAAAGAGAATACATAGAGACCATGATAAGTACACAAGGTGTGATAATAACAATAAACATAATATATCACATAATACTGATCTCTAATATCATGAGAGTACAAGTCATAATGTGAATATAGAAAGTAATCACATTAACTCTACTACAACTGTAAAAAGTCTAAAACTACTATTGTCCAGGTATAATAGTAAGTAATTACAACTCTTAATGATAAAATCTAATGACAAGTATAATAAAATACAATTTAAATATAGATACATGGCTCCCCTAGAGCATAGTTCCTAAAGTTATATATTTATGGCAATCTCAAGTGTCATCTCGATAAGTAATACTAATATGGGGAGGGAGAGTATCATATGAGAAATTTTACACATCAACCATGGACCAACAATCCCCCACACTGAGCCCATTAGGGAAAGGCCCTCCCTTTATGGATGAGTGTATAGTCACAACATGGGAACCCAAAGAGACAAGAAAGTATTTCTGTGCTATATGATTCTAAACTAAACATGTAGTGTATCATAAAAATCCATTATATTAAAAGATATCACATAAACATGTGAATCAAACTCATGAAATGATAATGTTTCACTAAACATAATTTGGCCCAAATTTTTACAAATAATAAATAATAATGATCTAGATCAATCAAATTCTTACACACCACTTGATTGGACTACCTTCATCTGTCATTGTGATACTAGTAAGCCAGTGAAGTCCATCTCACTCTTTACTCCATATTAGCAATGCAGATTGGTCAAATATAATTCAACTACAAGATTAATTTAATTTATATCCTACTAGTAAACACATCATATAACATGCTAATTATATAAGTAACCAAACCATACATTTATTTTATCAAACATATGAATGAATCTTACATTATTTTGTATCCCATACTATAAATAATGACTACAATTTATACCACTTAGGTAATAAACATTTAAATATATATTTTTATTACCACGATTCGTTTCCAAACATAAAACACCTAATGATAACCTATATCACCACAATCTAGTATTTTAGGACCTATCCTAGTTTTCTATAATCAATCATAGTAAAGTGGTCATAACTACATAGAAACACATATTATATTCAAGAAACTAGGTATAATGAAGCAAACCATAGTTCCCATGGAACACACTAATATACTAATATAGAATTCATTAAACTTTTAAGGTTATATGCATGCATACACAAAGTCCTACCAATTATCACAAAAAATACCATTCATAGGAATAATCAACATGCATATACTTATTCCATCAAAAGAAGGTGTGATTCTAAACATATCAATGACATTATGTTCCATCCATGTTAACATATATTTACACTATAGTACTCTATGATATCCCATACTATCATAGGTCACAACTACATAAAGTCACATAACCAAACTTATTATTTCAATAATCAAATGACCCACATATATAATGGAAATCAAGCAAACAAATACAAAATTATACCACCTAGGTATACCCTAAGATCAAACTGCATATTAGCATCTCAAATTAATATAACATATAAGGACACATCATGATGCACCATAATATTGTAGACATAACCAAGCATTTATACATATTAACATTCTCATAATATGTATCACATATAAGTATTCAATACTAAGTACATATAGCTAACAATCAATCAATCATTTGTATAAAAATAGAGAACTCCTAAACCCATTAAACACCTTGTTCTATTTTCTTAGAAGATTTTTTTTATATGGTTATAGTTTTGATTACAAAGGAATATTACATATTAATTCATCCACCCCTTGATTTAGGTATATATGAGCACTTGTACCTCTTAGATTAAGTACTCAATGTATGAAATTACTATACCACTAGTTCATTTATATTTCCTATCAAGAAATCCCTATGGTTATAATAATCTTTAAAACTCTCATGTTCATGACAAACATATTTTAGACTATCCTATAAGGATTTTGAAATATAAACATATTCATAGTTATATCCACTTGAGGAACTAGAAACATAATTACACTATCCTATGTACATGTATATGCCAACAAGTACACGTATTCAAATATTCAAATTAATCTTTTCATTGTTAATTCTCAAATGTGTAACTTTTTAAAATGTTATACCCATACCATGGATTTTGCACCACAAATTGCATATCATAAGTGATCTCAAGTAAACCATAAGGCTTATCACATGATATCGTAAGGCTACTAATACCTATATAATTTATCACTTTTAATTTGAACCTTATTATAGATATCAATAATTTTATAGCTACAATTATATCACTATAACAAACTATACAAATGTTATGATTAATTACATGATATGACTCAAGACATTAGGTGATCTTGTATTACCTTTTTACCAGCTAATAGTCACAAAATATAAACCCTATGCTTATCATATCACTCTAAGGATCTAGTCTCATTTTAGCTAAACGTGAAGTTGTGGATCAAATGTAAATGCTTTATACTATAAGGTCCAGTTAAATATTTCTTGAACATTGAAATTGTAATGAAATTACTTCAAAAATAAAGTAGAATAGTAGAAATAGATCTAAATATGACTAAAATATATTAGAATATATGATAATAGATAAGACACTTCAAGGGGGTAACCTCTACAAGCTTCAATAAGAGTAGAATTCACAATATGATGATAAATAGTTACCCACTACCTCCTATATATATTATATCTAGGCCATGGTTACTCCATAGGCTGACCTACTAACCAAATGATTGCATAGAGAAATGTGAAATAACATCAAAAAGGGATAAGTAAGCCACAATTCGGTTATTCAGCCCTTCCCCTTTAGACCATTGTTGTCCTCAACGTTGAACAACTCTGGATGTTGTTGAAGAAAATCTTCACCTTCCTAAGTTGCATCTTCACTACTCAGGGTCTTCCACTTGATCAGATATTTCCTAATCTCTCTAGTTCTCAACTTCTTAGTATGTGTTTAGAGGATCTTTTCTAGTTCTAAAATGACATGTCCTTCTTCATCTAGTTCTGGGAGCTCTATTTGGGCTAAAATTTTCTATCCAATGACTTTCTTTAAATAGCAAACATGAAATATTGGGTGTATGTGAGATGAATGAGGTAACTCAAGCTTGTAAGCCACACTTCCAATTTTTTGTAGAACCTGATAAGGGCCATAATACTTAGGAGCAAGTTTTTTGTCCTTTTTCTATTGCTTTAAGGACATCTACTTGTAAGGATACAAACATAAAAATACCCAGTCACCCACCTCAAAATTTTGCTCACTACGGTGTTGATATGCTTTTTGCTTCATCTTATTTTATGCCAAGGCCAACTTCTCTCTCAAACTAGCCAACACCTCTTGTTGATGATGAATGTGCTCCTCCACATCGATAATCATATGTAGACTAGGATGTGTAGATTGTTACATGGGTTGAGCTTCTATAGAACATAATCATGCAATAATTCCCTTTACCCTCTTTTTTATCATTTTGGTCATCTGATGTGAGCTAATCAATTGTGGATATTTTTCCTGTAAGCCATGTAGTTTTTGAGCTAACAAAGGATCTAGTACACCCCCCTTCTAAATCCATCTCTTCCTTGTTAGGAGTTTTACATAGAGTTTTAGCACCCTTTCCTTGGACCCAATTTTATGGACCTGGCATAAAAGGGCTTTACGATGTTGACCCTGATTGGCACTTTTGACCCAACTTTGACCAAGAGATTTTGGACTTATTTTAGCCTCAAATCAGAACATACAAATAACATAATCTATCCAAAATTTTCTAATCTTTCTAAGAATTTAAATAAATTAGAAAAAAACTTTGAATTGTGCACTATAGAGCAATTTTATTAACAAACTTAAAATGGTGATAACTTTTGTAACATAGATCCAAATGATATAAAATTTTAATGGAAGCTTAATTTAATGGTTTATCACCTCCAATAAAATAATTAAGTATAAATTCACAACCATTTTTTAGATATATCCAAATTTAAAACATTAGGGTTTTACCCACAAGATTACCCAAATCGCAGCTCTGATACCACTTGTAATGAAATTACTTCAAAAATAAAGTAGAAAAGCATAAATAGATCCAAATATTACTGAAATATATTATAATATATGATAATAGATAAGCCACTTTGAGGGGGCAACCTCCACAAGCTTTAATAAGAGCAGAATTCACAATATGATGATAAATAGTTACACACTACCTACTATATATAGTCTATCTAGGCCATGGTTACTCTATAGGCCCACCTACTAACCAAATGAATGCATAGAGAAATGTGAAATAGAATCAAAGAGGGATAAGTAAGCCATAAGTCAGCTATTCCCATCCTAATACATGTAATAAGTTAGAGGCATAGCAGAAATTCAAGGTATCACTTAAATATTCATGTGTTTGGTACCATTAATATTTACCTTAATTTAAAAATTAATTTTAAATGACTTATGTTAAATTACCTAGACTATATTATCCATAATATTTAAATGAATGGTGATACTTAAAAATTTATTGCAACTTAATGACCATATAACCATTGAAATGAAAAGTACCATATATTGTCTGAATTATAGAGTATGATGATGCAAACTATATATACACACTTATCAGAGTTTTTTCATAGATATATACATATCTCTTTTCAATGATTTAAATATATATACCATGTCAGTCTATAGGAGTATGCACATAGTGACTCCAAGATTGTTGTGACCAAAAAAATATATCACAGGCTGACTACATATCACAAGTCAACTTAATAAATTAGGAAAGATAGGAAAAACTATTCTAGTATGACTCAACAAATTGGTATATGCTAAATATATATATATATATATATATATATATATAGTTATTCCTTTATCACTTCTACAAGATGGAACTATTAAAATATAGCGATCCATACATTAGTGAATTACCTCTATGGCTATGTTTTCCTACTAATGAATCATTGGACTCACTGAGTAAATCATGGGTCTTACTATGAGTAGCTAAAGATATATTAAATATATACATACCTATATGATTCTTTGAAGACATACCAATTTAATATGAGTTGTTGAAGACATACTTTTATAATCAGACACCCACTTATTATTCTTTACCTAAATACATAAGTTTTAGCATAAAATGCTACAATGATTCACCTTGATTGACTTGTAATATTGCAATTAAATGTCACTATAACATGTATATATTTATTTTAATATATAGTTACAAAATAAGCATTAAATAAATTAATTCCCATATGCTATATAGTTTCACCAGATTCTAAAATCAAAAGCATGGTAATGAATAGATATTCTTGATAAGTCTAAATATGCTACACTTAGTGCAGGTCTACCGGTAGCATCTCATGTGTAAAAATTTAATAACTATTTTTATAATAAATATAATTTTCTAAGTTCAATAATTTCCTTCTAAGTCTGAAATCTAAGTTTGGCAACTTCAGATAAGCATAGAATAAGATAAGGATAGTCCAACTTAGGATAATCTAATAGAATAGTGGTTTAAGAATTAGCTACATAGACAATAAATTCTAGTATAGTGACACATAAAATACATTCCCATCCTCCCACAATGTAGGCTTTTAACATTATAAGGGTATGAAATAGTTAGAAATATTTTAATTAAGTCATTATAATTTAGTTCATATCTTATTTTATTAAAATGTTTACTGACCAAAATAAAATAAGATATATGCCTGTAGTATTTAAATGTCTAACCGATATATGATATGAATAAAATAACTTAGATATGCGTTGATATATCCTCTTTATTAAAATTTATACATTATAATCACTATAAATGTATACTTCAGTTTATATCATATATGTCTATTAAGTCGATGTACTTTATTAATTACTACACCTTAATTTGCTTAAATCACTGAACTAAATTACCAAAAATATATACTAATTTTATCATGCATCACTATGTTGAGTAGGGATAAGTCATAATATTGAATTTAAATAATTTATTAAGATTATTTCTAAAAATTCAGTGCACTGCCTACCTCTTAGACATTGAATGAAATTCACTTGATTCTTAAGAATTCCCCCTTTTCCATTTCATTCTTCTTGTTTTTCATGCTCATCATATATTCTTTGATATTCCCCTCATTTCATCTTCCATTCACTCTTTTTTTAATAATATGAAGGGCGTAGCTTACTATAAATGATTTATGTGTTTTTTAAATTTTGGTTTTACTCTCTTATTTTTTATTATTTAATATTTTTCATCTTTTTGAATTTTTTTCCAAAATTTCACAATTTTATTAAATTAAATTTTCATCCACAATATTATAAAAATTTAAATGATAATTTCCTTAATTACTAATAATTTAGATTTCTAAATCTAGTTTTGTTAATAACATTTATACAAGCATTAATGAACAACATAATAATTATGCTACACAATTCATTAAGATATTTATTTATACTAACAAACACATAAAAATTAACTTTTCAATACAAGTACAAAAGAACACACCATGTGCAACCTTTTTTAATGTATTTCTACCTTATACTAACTACTATGGTGTGTGAAGGTTTTTTCCATCTCTCTATAGACCTCTGACATCTCGATCTACATCACCCTCTTCGATGATACTCTCCCTCTATCACACTCTAAGTGATGAGTTCTCCTGCATCCACCTCACAACAAAGTAGGTAGTTAGACCATAATAGTCAAGATAAACATATAGCACAAAATTTAACTAAAACAATGCATCAATATGCTCAAAATGTAAATGCATACAATATAATTAACTCATAGTAAATCAACCATGTACCTAAGTAATATTATATTATCCCATAATAGTATATATCTCAAGCTTAGTTAAAAATAATCAAGTTTGAATTCATCAGCTAAAGATATCCATGAATAATCTAGGAAGTTTGCCTAGTGAGGAATCAGGATGTAACATCCTTTGCTCATAATTCTGGTCATCATCCTTGATGACTCTTAGTCAAACATAAGAACATTATTCAACAAAGCAATAACATAGTATATAATATCGAATTAAGTAAATAGTTGAAAAATTACCTATAGAACTAACCGTAATTCCTTCAATTTATACCATTCTTAGAATATTGGTCTCACAAGACCCTACTTCATGATATCTTCCTCTTATGAAAACATGGTTTATGAATATTATTTAGCATATAGAATTGATTTTTATGATTTTTTAGTATGGAGTTTTATTGTATGATTTTTATTGTATGATTTTTTTTAATACAATTCTATATGGTTTATACATATAATAAAAAAATCATACAATTATTCCAAAATTGTATTAATTTGCCACTAGCTAAACACAACTAGTATCATAATTTTTGGCTTAACCTGCAATGTTATATTCATAGTTAAGAGGAAAGAATGTTAATATTAGCATAATATACTAAGGTCAAGGATCACCTCATCCTTACAAACTTATAAGGGAATAATCAAGATAATTTCTCCTTAATTTCTCAATTAGAATGAAATTAATCAAAATTTTATATCAACCCTTAGATTGAAAAGATGTCCTACACATCCTATAGCCTACTCACTTCTGATGATAGGTACAAAATAAATCTTTCAAACAACATGATTTAAGCTAAAAGATAATAATATCAATCTAAACAAGGGTGAATAATAACATAATAATTCATAATATAGAATTTAATATATATTTCAACATTTGCCACTCCACATGTTCTAAAATCATAAGATTAGGTAAAATAGTGACCCTAAATAATCACAAGTGAAAAGTATAGAAATATCATCTCAAAAACTCTTACATACCCTCACATGGTAAAATAAAACATCAAAAGTCTTTGTTGCCAAATTAATACCTACTTACCAAATCTGTAAGTATGGTATCTCAATCTATTTCGATAAATGGGAAAAATAAAATAAAATACTAAACACAAAGGTGTATCAATTCATCCAATCCTAAAAATTCTCTCTCAACAGAAAGTAAAATACATTTTCCCATAAACTTCAAGGGAATATGGTTAAACAACATTTCAAAAATAATTTCCCATTTAAGAGAACACTAAATCAAAATTATGCATTTATGAATACTCTCAAAAGCTTATAATGATGTCAAATGAGAATGAGATAATAACAATCCTCTAATATAAGAGGGTGCCAAACAAAAAATAATCTCCCAAGAAAAACACTCTACTACAATAAAATTCCCACCACACTAGGTGGTACTAACTAAAAATAGTTTTATGAGACTTTCCATTTCTAGGACTAGCAAGTATAAGAAACAAAAACTAAAGAACATATATTTAAGTTAAAATCATCTCATGATTATTAATAACTCATAAAACACAAAATATGAAGGTGACTTGATTATCAATAAGGATGTAATCATGTTCAAGGTGTTTGATCTAAGTGATTAAACTATGGTAAAAATATCTTGTTCATGATTCAAGAACTATACTATGCACTCACCTACCAAAACATCTTATATAACCTTCACCAAAGAAACACTTGATAAAGCAAATATTTAACAACTCTAAGTGGGTACAAGTGATAACAAGGATTCACACTCTTTGTACTACACACTTTTCATGAATTCATCATACTTAATATAGTCATCAAACCGTACATGAGGATCTACCAAGTCTCAAAACCCAATCATGTTGTAACATGATTCTGCACTGAGGCACCAAAATATAAAATACTATTGCAATACTTTATATCATAGGGTTTACTCTAAATAATAGAAAGATATGAAAATACATCACATAATATCTATATATAATATCATAAGAGTACACATCATAATGTGAACATAGAAAGTAATCACATTAACTCTACTACAACTGTAACAAGTCTAAAACCACTATTTTAAAAGTAAATAATAATTAATTGCAACTCTTCATGACAAAATTCAATTATAAGTATAATATAATATACATATAGATACATGGCTCCCCTAGAGCGTTGTTTCCAAACTCACATATATATGGCAATCTCAAGTGTCATCTCGTGGGAAGAGAGAGCATCATCTAAGTGATTTTACACACCAAATATGGACCAAATTTCCCCCACACTATTCCCATCAATAAATGGTCCTCCCTGCATAGATGAGTAGATAGTGATGGTGTGTGAATCTAGAGAGACAAGTAAGTATCTATGTGATATATAATTCTAAACTAAGCATGCAATGTATCATAGAAATATGTTTTATTAAAAGATATCACACAAACATGTGAATCACACTCATGAAATTATAATTTATCACTAAATATACTCTAACCCAAAATTTTACAAATAATAAATAATAATGATCTAGATCAATCAAAATTATATACACCACTTGATCAGACTAGCTTCATCTATCATTATGATACTAGTAAGCTAGTGAAGTCCATCTGACTCTTTACTCTATATTAGAAATGTAGATTGGTCAAATACAATTCAACCACAATATTCATTTAATTTTCATCATAATAAAAAACACAGCATATAACATCCTAATCATAGGAGCAACCAAATCATACATTTTTTTCTTAAACATATGAAGGAATCTTACATTATTTTCTATCTCATACAAGAAATAATGACTACAATTTATACCACCTAGGTAAATACCCATTTATCTACAAATTTTCACTGCCACAATTAGTTTTCAAACATACAACACTCTATGATAACCCATATTACCATAGTCTAGTAGTCTAGGACTTAACTACTAGTTTTCCATAATCAATCATAGTAAAGTGGTCATAACTACTTAGAAACACATCTTATATTCAAGCAATTAGGTATAACTAAGCAAACCATAGCTCCCATATAACACACTAATATACTATCATAGCATTTTTTAAACTTCCAAGGCTATATGAATGCATACACAAAAGTCCTACCAATTGTAACAAGACATACCATTCATAAAAATAATCAACATGCATACACTTATTCTATCAAATGTAGGTGTGAGTCTAAACATATCAATGGCATTATGTTCTATCTGGGTTGACATGAATTTACACTATATTACTCTATGATATCCCATACTATCATAGTTAACAACTACATAAAATCAAATAACCGAACTTATGATTTCAAGAATCAAATGACCCACATATATAATGACAATCAAGTAAACAAGTATGAAATTATACCACTCAGGTATACCCTAAGATTAAACTGCATACTATAATCCCAAAGTAACATAACATATAAACATTCATCATGATGCACCATAATATGCTAGACATAACCAAGCATTTATATATATTACCATTCTCATAATATGCACCCCACACAAGTATTTAATAATGACTACATATAACTAACAATCAATCAATCATTTGTAGAAAAACAAAGAACTTGTAAACCCGTTAAACACCTCATTATATTTTATTAGAAGATTGTTTTTATGTGGCTATAGTTTCATTTACAAAGGAATATTATTTATTAATTCATTCACCCCTTATTTTAGGTGTCTAAAAGCACTTGTACCCCATATATTAAGTACTCAATGTATGCAATAACTATACCACTATTTTGTTTATATTTCCTATCAAGAATTACCTATGCTTATGATAATCCTTAGAACTTTTATGTTCATTATATACATATTTTAGATGATCATAGAGGGATTTTATAATATAAACATGTTCATATTTATATCCACCTAAGGAACTATAATCACAACTACACTCTCCTATGTACATGTATATGCCAACAAGCACACATATTCATATATTCAAATTAAGCTTTCCATTGTTAATTATCAAATGTGTATCTTTTTAGAATGTTATACCCATACCATGGATTTTTCACCATAAATTACATATCATAACTAATCTCAAGTACACCATAAGGCTTATCACATGATACCGTAAGGCTATGAATACCTATATAATTTCTCACTTTTAATCTGAACCTTATTTTGGATATCATTAATTTTATAGCTACAAACATATCAGTATAACAAAATCTATAGTTGTTGTGGTTAATTACATGATATGACTTAAGACATTAGGTGATCTTGTCTTACCTTTTTATTGGTTAAAAATCACAAAATACAAACCCTATGCTTATCATATCACTCTAAGGATTTAGTCTTATTTTAGCAAAAGTGAAGTTGTGAATCAAATGCAAATTCTTTATACTAAAAGGTCCAATCAAATATTCTTCAAACATTTAAATTCAAGGTATCATTTAAATATTAAAGTGTATCATAGAATTAATATTTACCTTAATTTATAACTTAATTTAAATTCCTTATGTTAAATTACCTAGACTATATTAGCCATAATATTTAAATGAATGATAATACTTGAAAATTTACCACAACTTAAAGACCATATAAACATCAAAATGAAAAGTACCTTATATTCTATGAATTATAGAGTATGGCAATGCCAACTCTATATAAACTCATTAGAGTTTTTTTATAATTATATACATATCTCTTTTCAATGATTTAAATATATATATCATATTAGTCTATTAGAGTATGCACATAGTGACTCCAAGATTACTGTAACCAAATAAGTATATCATAGGCTGACTACATATCACAAGTTGACTCAATCAATTACAAAATATTGGAAAAACTATTCTGGTAGTGACTTAGCAAATTGGTGTGTGTGTGTGTGTGTGTGTGTGTGTGTGTGTGTGTGTGTGTGTGTGTGTGTGTGTGTGTGTGTGTGTGTGTGTGTGTGTGTGTGTGTGTGTGTGTGTGTGTGTGTGTGTGTGTGTATCAATTTGCTAAGTCACTACCAAAATAGTTTTTCCAATATTTTTGAAATATTATATATATCACTTGTATGAGCTATAACTATTAAAATACAGTGACCCATACATCAGTGAATTACCTCTATGACTAAATTTATGTACTAATGAATCGTTGGACTCATTGAGTAAATATTAATTCTTAATATGAGTATTTGAATATCTATTAAATGTATACATACCTATATGATTTAGTAAATCCATACATACTAATTTAATATGAGTTACTGAAGACATATTTTTATAATTGGACACCCACTTATTATTCTCTACCTGAATACATAAGTTTTAACATACAATGCTACAATGATTCACCCTACTTGACATATAGTATTTTAATTAAATGGTACTATAACATGTATACAATTTATTAAATATATAGTTAAAAACTAAGCATTGAATAAATCAATTCCCATACACCATATCATTGCACCAAATTCTGAAATCAAAAGCATAGTAATACATAGATATTCCTGATGAGTCTAAATATGATATGCTTGGTTCAGTTCTATCGATAACATCTCAAGTGTGGAAATTCAATAAATATTTTTATCATAAATATAATGGTCCAAGTTCAACAACTTCTTTCTAATTATAAAATCTAAGTTTATTAATACTAGACAAGCACATAACAAGATAAGAATAGTCCAACTTAGGATAATCCAACAAAATAGGGGTTCATGAATTAGTTATATAGATAATAAATTCCAGTATAATGATGATTAAAATACATTCCCCTCCTCCTATAATGTAGTCTTTTAACATTATGAGGGTATGAAATAATCATAAATATTTTAATTAAGTCACTATACTTCAGTTCCAATCTTATTTTATTAAAATATTTGCTTATCAAAATAAAATAAGATATACACTTATAGTATTTAAGTGTATAACCACTATATGATATGAATAAAATACACCTAGATATGGACCACTGTATCTCATTTTATTATAATCTATACATTATAATTACTATATATGTATACTTCAGTTCATATCATATCTATCTATTAAGTTGATGTACTTTATTAATTACTGCACCTTAATTTGCTTAAATCGTTGAACTAAATTACCAAAAATATATACTAATTTTATCATTCATCACTATGTTGATCAAGAATAAGTCACAAGATTTAATTTACATAATTTATTAAGATTATTTCCAAAATATCAATGCACTGCCTACCTCTTAGATGTTGAATCAAATTATCTTGATTTTGAAGATTTCCCTCTTTTCCATTTCATGCTTTCCATCTTCCATGCTCACTATATATTATCTGATATTCCCTTCATTTCATATTCCATTCACTCTTTTTTTATAATATGAAGGGCATAGCTTGCTTTAAATGATTTCTATGTTTTCTTTTATTTTACTTTCCTGATTTTCATTATTTAATATTTTTCTTCTTTTTGATTTTTCCTAAATTTAGACTTTACATCATTATTTTTATTCTTTATTGTCTTTTTCTCTTTTTTCTCTTTCATGGAAAATTCTATTTTATTTATTTTAGCACTAAATACCAAAATTTCACAATTTTATTAAATTAAATTTACATCCACAATATTCTAGTAATTTAAATGACAATTTCCTTAATTACTAATAATCTAGATTTTTAAATCTAGTTATGCTAATAAAATTTCTACAAGTATTAATGACTAATTTACTAATTATGCTACATAATTTATTAAGTTATTTATATATACTAGAAAAAACATAGAAATTAAGTTTCCAATACAACTAGAAAAAAACACACCGTGTATAAACATTTTTAATGCATTTTTACCATATACTAACTACTATGGTGTGTGCAGGGTTTTACCAGCTCTCTATAAACCTCTGACATCTCAATCTACATCACCCTCTCCGATGATGTTCCCACTCTAACACCCTCTAAGGGATGAGTTCTGCATCCACCTCACAATAAAGTAGGTAGTTAGACCATAACAATCAGGATAAATATATATCATAAAATTTAACTCAACAATGCATCAATATGCTCAAAATGTAAATGCATACACTATAATTAACTACTAGTAAATAAACCATGTATTTAAGCTATATTTTATTATCTCATAATAACATATATCTCAATCTTAGTTAAAAATAGTTAAATTTGAATCTGTCAACTATAGATACCCATGGATAATCTAGGAAGTTTGCTTGGTAAGGAATCAGGGTATAACATGATGAAGGTTATTTTGTAAGAGTAAATAAAAAGGGATACAGAGTTGTGATAATATAATGGGTATTTTGGGTATTCTAAATTTATTATTTTTATTAGACTAGATATTTTAGGTGAGAGATAACTATCACCTTGCCTAATTTCATGATTATATTGAAAAACATGAAAATGTGTGATCATTATCCATGAATAGAGTAGTGTATCACACCATTATTTTTGTTCATAGTATTTGAGGAGTGTAATAAAAAAATGATATACGATAGTACAAATTATAATGGGTATTAAGGTTATTGTGAATTACTTAAATACAAATAAATATTTTTAAATAATTAGAATTAATCAAGGATATTTATTTAAATTAACAAATGTAGACAATATTTGGGTGATTTTTTGGTCACTCTCCATTATAGACAATGAAAAATATGATGGTATGTTTATTTATAAGTTCAAGCTAAACAACAACTAGAAGATGGATTTTTTTGCATGTGGTTTTATTATTTCATACATAAGATGAGTTTGAAGCATGTGGGTTTTATAAACATTATGATATTATGAAATGGTTATGGGATCCAAATTTTTTAGTTTTTTTATTGTATTTATAGTTTTTCACAATTTCTCATCCTATGTTTGTGGTTTTGATCTATTTAATACACAAGTTGTTTATACCATTTGGGAATTTTTTACAACCACATAAAGGCAAATTTTTAATGAATTTAATTTCACTTTAAATTGAAAATTATTGTCACAAATTATCATATCGTAATATATTCATGTGATTTTTAAGAATGAAAGAAACACATCCACATAACCAAACCAAGTTTTGAATGATGATAAATTATAGGGCTTATTCAAGATAACTGACATGACTAAGGAAGGTCAAACATGCATACATAATTATCTACTAAAGTAAAAAATTAATGAGATTCAACCACGTGATTTAATTATTTTTCCCACTAAATCTACATGGTTACATCCATATAAAACATAAATGAAGCCTACATTCTTAACATTATATCCAATCCTCATATTGATTGTTATCTCTTATTCCAAATCTTTAAAGCTAACAACCATCCCCATTCACAACCATATAAGGTTATTATTTCATGTTATGTGAAAGATTCATTATAATTATTTGTATGTAGTCAATCAAAGTGGGTCATGAATTCTTAATAATGTTAGTTTTGGCCTTATTTCATGTTAGTTATCTTGAACCCTTAATCTGGACCTATTTTACAACTTCATTCTATCCTAAGCTCGTATATGGGCCTATCTATTTTCTAAAATATTATGTCTCCTACATAAGTGTTTTGACTATTAAAAACCCCTCTAATCATCCATATAAATAGATCTAGACCCAAGAGTTACATGTTTCCATAAAGGACAACAAAGTCCACTAGGAGAAATAGAGGTATATGGTTTTATCCCCTATGAAATGTTTTTATCCTTGGTATTCTAATGGTTAGGTTTCAAATTTAAATCCTCCATTGAATTTTGATGCATGTTTTTAGGATTTTTAGCGTGAGGTTTTCTCTTTTGGATTACTATAAACGCACACTTAAGTCACATATTCTACCACTTAGAAATTTTAATATAGATGCATACTTACACTACTTAAATTTATTATTATAATCCCTTGAATAAGTCCTCATCCAGTTCCAAATATTTTTTTATCCAAGAAATAATAAATCATGGTCATGTTTTCAATCCATTTCTAGATGTACTCATATAGTCAAACAAGCACAATCACACAAAACACTCTAAGTGGGAAAAATACATGAGATTTAATTCCCTCTTTAGATTATTGGATGTATAGGTACTATTAAGTCATCATAGGGTATATTTTAGTTATCTTAGCCCATTACACTTTCCATTTTTCTATTTGGAGGTTTTCAATCATTACAATCCCTATTAAGGTATCAACTTTGAAGATGTTATTTATAGGTCTTCCACTCATATCCAAAATTCAAATCTCTACATAAAAACCTAAATCAACTTTTAAAAATTATCTTGACACGAGTTTCCTATTTTTCATCAAATGAAAAGATAAACCAACTCAAGAATATAGTGGTAATCGATACTTCCCAAATTGGCTGATTTTATCCTATACTAGTTTTAGACCCAATTTTTGTGTACTTATAGGGTTGGTTCCTATTTGTCTATTTCAGGTTTCTATCAACTTTAAACAATTAGATATCAAATATAAACAATAAATTATTTCATTTAGTTCATAGTTAGTCATATTTTATTTGATTGTACTTTATCAAAATTAGCATTTTTCTTTCATTCTAATTTTTCCAAGTTAGTTTAAAACATTTGGTTATATTCCATTATATTTATTTGAATTATGGTTCATTCACCTATTAACTAAAATTTTGATAAAACATACTTGTGAACTCGAGTTATTAACACACATTTATTGAACCTTATTTTTATTTGAGCATAGCTTCAAAAAAAATTCTAAGGGTTTAGATAAATTTTTGAATTTTGATACTAAAAGAATATTATTTTAGCCTTGGATCTAAATCTAGAACTAAAATAACTTTATTTCAACTTTGGATCTTATATTTGGCACTAAAATTATTTTATTTTGACCTTCGATATGATATCTGACATTAATCTACCTATTCAGTCATTAAAATCATTTAATCCACTAGCAGATTAGTTCCTTAATAATTTTTATATCAATATTAATGAAAAAAATTGTTATGCATAAAATTCTAAGATTAAACAAGGAACTAGTGAGCCTAGTAGTAATTATTTACTTTTTTATAATAACATGCTTCCTAAAATGAATAACACATGTAGATAATGAATTATAAGATATTTTTAAAAAAAATATTATTTTCACCTTTGCATGAGTCAATTATTTAAAAAAAAATCAAATCATATAAGGAGATTTATCATACAATAAGATAAATATAAGTCAAGCCTCTTTCTTTGAACAAGATCAAGTATTCACCCACACCTACATCTACTTCCATGATTATAATCATAGAAAATGTCCAAATTAGTAGTTTTAGTGTGGCTTGCAATATCCCATCCATAGGTCCTTTTTACATGCTCTTGTAACCCTTCTAGACACCTTTTTGCTCATTAATAATCATCCAAAACCTTCTGAACCCTGATTCCACCTCAGCTAGATAGTATTCCCTATGCCAATCCTGTTCCCCAAAGTCCCAAGCTTGTAGGATAGGATCACCCCATTTGGACTATAACATCAAGCACCAAAGTGTCCCATTTTTGGTTCTCCTATCCATTTTCATGTTGAAACCCAATGGTAATTTTCATCTAGTCCTTATCCTTAATTAGGTCAGCCTAGTGCAAATACATCTAAACCATGACCTATTGTTCCCTATAAATCACACTCAAAGCTCATTTAAAAAGGAGGTGACCAAACTTACAAAGCAAGCAAGAATACAAATAAATCAGTAAGGTAAACTTTTATATTCTTGCATACAATCACCCAACACAACTTCAAACCTACTCAAATCCTCATACCAGTCCCTAACCACCTTAAACACTATCAATTTGTCATTTGCATCTGCATCACATTATTGCATAAAGAACACTATGTGGGAGAACTACATATGGCTTGATCCCTCTTTAGAGTATTGGTATATAGGTAGTGTGCCCACACAAGGGATGTGGATTGCACATTCATTACATATTACATACTAATACCCCTTTTTCTCAAGTGACTCAAATATCATTTTATCAAGCATGATGGAGGGTTAGGGTTTGAAGACAAAATCAGCTCTATAGAAAGTTTCATCAACAACCAACCCTCAATTTTTCATAGGCATGCTTACATAGGCACAACATAATTACCCAAAAAAATTTATATCTCTGTGATTAGTGTGGAAAATAATGGTAGGAATGGACAATAGCACCGAACACTAAAACATCCACTTTTTAGCGCTCTTATCCTTTTACCAAATGAAATATAGATTAAGGTTTATGACACCTTCCTAGTCCTACATATCCATTTTCAACCTCTTTATCAGTTGTCTGAGTCTATTTTTCAATTAAGTCACATTTCTTCATATTTATTACTATTTTTAAAAAGGTGAAAAAGATAAATTATTAGAAAAATTAGGACTGTAATTATTATTATTATTATTATTATATTATGTACTAATTTATTAATCCAGACCCTTAACTAAAATAGGAATAAAAACCTATTATTCCCAAATAGGTTAAATCATTTGGTAAACCTAACTTACTTCATTTGCACATAAAAACCCTAGAAACCCTAGGGAAAATCCCTTTTTGATTTTAACAAATTTCTTCTAATTTTTCCTACATATATAAATCAAATTTTCAAATTTAATTTTTAAAATTCACCATATTAATTTTAAAAATCATTTTATTTTAAACCCTAAGTTGAATATACTAGGTCCTTTTGTTTCTTGAGGTATCACCTTACATCTAAATCAGATTTCACATAAAATAAAAAATGGATCTCACTTATTTCAAAATATTTCTTGCAAACAATAAGGAGTCCATAATCAGTCCTATCATGCATATGAATGATAAAGTTTACTATATGTTAATGAGAATCTTCATTATTTCCCTTTCATGCTTACTTTTTATAATATGGGATGATATTAACAAATTTATTGCTATGTTAAGATCCCTTTCCTTCAAAGTAATGTTTACTTTTATTTAATACAAGGTTTCATTATTTATTTTACATACTCTTTCTCTCTCATGCAAAATAATTTTCAACTCTATCTTGCTAAACATGTTAAAAATATCATGTTACAAGTAAAATATTTTTATGCATTAGTTTAAATTTCCATTCTCTCTATCCCTTATTTGATATCTCATGTGGAATGTTCTTTATAATCATATTTTTATACAACTTATAACTCCAATTACATGTATTTCATCCCACATACATGTTTCTACCTAGATGTATCTAACTCTTTGGATACTTTTGATTATCTCCCTATCACTACTAGACATAAGAAAACACTAGTGATTATATCTATTCCTCCTCCCTTCAAACTTGGTTCACCTAACTCTTATCATACACCTACTACCAACTCTATGCCTATAGTAGATCATGTAGTACATGTTATCACCCAAGTTTATGAAGATAGTCAAGTTAATTACACCCATGGCTATAGCTTTTTTTCTTAGGTTAACACCCATTTTGATATAGTTTTAGCTCCTCCACCAGTTATAGTTATTCCTCTAGTTGAGATTCAGACATAGTCGAGGCCTCCCTCACCATCTTATATATTTCATACACTTCCATGAATGCCTCTCTTAGAGTGACCTCTATATCAGTGATAGTTTTAGGACTCTAGATAGTTTCTAACTATAGTATTCACATCCAGGTTAGTATTATTAAAGTCTTATGCCTCTACACAAAGAGCACATTTTTAGAGATCTTATTCTACTACCAAATGGTTCCCAAATATCCCCACAATTGCATCCACTTATTAGAGTTATAGGGAGACCCTACAGTCAGTTTCCACTATAGATATTTTAAAGCACTTACACCATACACAAATTTTAGAGTCATAATCTCAGCCCTTCCATCATGTTTCATGATCACACACAATCCCTCTTTTTGATATAGGACAACATGATAGGGAGTCTCTTATGAGACTCATCGGTTAGTATCATTTCTTCTTAGTCTTTCTTGTACATATTTCTCAACTTAATTTTACATAGTTTCTTTTTACTTTCTTGTACATAGTTTCTTTTCACTATCTTGTACATATTGTCCTTATGATTACTTGTACATATCTTATTTCAAAATACCAAAAATAATACAATATTTAAAAATACCAAAAATAATATATTATTTCAAAATGCCAAAAATAATATAACATGTCAAAATAAAAAAAACATTCAAATAACTCAAAAGACCAAAAACTTTTCAACTGTATGCATTATCCATGCTTTACATTTCTACTACCATGCTAGACTTACATTTTGTTATTCTATGCTATTGTTTGTAAATTTATCTACACTATTATGCTTCACTTGATCTTCTTTGAGTGTGTGTAGTGACTGTAGACACCACAAATGTGTCTGCACCTTGGTTCTCCCCCCTTATCCACCTCAAACCCATATCCTAACCCTTGGCCTTAGTCCCCTCCACTCATTTGATTAAAATAACTTAAATATTTCAATTGAGTGGCCCCCTTTCCACCTCACCCTTGCCACCTTGGATCCTCCCTTGGATCCCTCCACCTCCCTCCTAGCCTTTATTATGCCAAATCTTCTCATTATCTTCCTCCCGCGCCCATTTAAGCATCCTCATGACCATTCTTCCCACAATCCCTCACCCGGTGGCGTGCAAGAATGGGCAGAGGCTATTTTTAGTCTCTGCCCCCATTCTGCAACTGCCGACGTCGGCGACTCTTCGGCCGACGTCGGTGATACTGCCGGCATCGGCAGCCTTCAAGACTCCTTTCTGCATCCATTCCAGCCCCCAGCCCCTTGAGCTCACAAACAGATTTCTCTTGGTGTTTTGGCATTCGTTTCTTCTCCCTCTGGACCTCGTGCAATAGCAGCAACAGGTGCAGGGATTCTTGAGCAGAGATTTCCTCTTGCAAAGTCTTCTGTGGTCTCAACAACAGCTCTCCCACTCTTCATTCAGCAAGCTAAAAAGGTAAGCACAGTCTGTTATTTCATTTCATTTCTTTTCTTTAGTGTTCAGTTATTTGGTATCTGCTGTCTCCCACTCCCTCTGTCCTACCCCTTGAGAGGTTGAAAAGCCTTCTCAGGCCCTGTCCTTTGTCCACCTTCCCTTCACTCTTTCATCCTTTCAGTGCAATCTCGGACAACTCCCTCGTCCTTCCTGCCAACAAAGACCCTATACAGGGCACCTAATCAGAACCTGACCATTCCCCATTCCATTCAAATTCATCCCTGAGCTCTACCTCAAACCTATTCACAAACCAGACCCATCCACAGTCCAGAAACCTGACCAAACCTGACTACAGGCCACTGCCCCGACCGACGCCGATTACTGCCCCGACCGACGCCGGTTACTTCCCCGACCGACGTCGGCAGGATAACTGAAGTCGGCAGACCAGGAAACCGACGACGGCAACATTACCGACCTCGGCGACTGTCATCAGCCTGACAACTCCTTTCAGGTAACCATTGATCTTTTCTTTCATTTCTAATTTGTTTATCACTCTTATATTCTGGCATCCTGTATTTCCTTAGTCTTTTATCTGTCTGTTATCAGTGGGTTGACCTCCCTTGAGGAAGTTTTCACACTTCCGGGAACAAGCTCTCGCTTGGCAACCCACTGCCTATCCATCTAACATTTTCTTGTCCAAGTTTCTTTTTCCTTACAGGTGTCATTCCTCCACAGCCAAAGAGGGGTGCTCACAAACGTCTGGATTACGGTGCGCAATCTTTATCTAGGTACTTCTAGCCTTGTCCATTTCTTTAGTTTCTTTATTCATCTTTTGAATGTAGAAAGCGAATTAGCGATAGAAACATTCTGGCACGCCCGATGGGACCTTAGGTTCTTCCTTGGGTTCCTCTTCCTTTCATTCATTTAGGTGCATTTAGGCCCCTTCCTTCTTGTCTCTTTCTTCTATTCCAAGTGACACTATAAGCAGGACTAAAACGAATATTTCTTCCTTGCATTTCTAGACTAGTCTAAACATCATATTCTCAACCCTTTCTCAAACTTGTCTTCATAACAAATCTCACATTTCGACTTGGGCTTAAAACGTATCGCACTTTCATTTCTGCTTGTGCTTGCATTAGTCCACATCTAGTAACTTAAATCCGCATATTGAATAAATCGTAGACACTTGATGTTACACTACCAAACCACATGCACTAAGACAAACATAAAACTTACTTGAGACAAGGCCCGACTGGGATTTCATCCCCCAGCGGATACCTTACCCGTCTGGGTGACCCTACTTGGATTTCATCACCAAGGGGGAAGCCCACTCCGTTCTCTGGTGGAGGATAAACTCTAGGCGAGGTATATCTTGGCTAAGCGAGACCAACTAACCACTGGAATCGTGAAGTGAGGGGAGCTTGCTCCTTAGAACCAGGCCACGTACCAGACCTAACACAGATTTTTGAGTGCCTAAAACAAGACCCAAAACTAGCTCTAGATTGCCTCTGCTAGGACCCTTCTTACAGCCAATCTCCCCAAACATTCATCTAAGGCATAAGCCATAAGATTCTAAGGTTAATTCCTAGGATTTATCGCTTAGGCTTGTCTGTCTCTCTCAGTTCTTCTCTTCTCATCTGTTTGTTTGAGTGAGTGAGGACGCTTTCTTCATTGTTTTTCCAAGAATCTTAAAATCTTTTGGTTCTCTGGAAAACACAATCACCGGCATCGGTTCTACCACCGACATCGGCTTTCCTCTCTTACCGGCATCGGTTATCTGACTGACGTCGGCCATATTTATTACCGACATCAGTTTCTCAACCGACGTCGGTCTCTGTCACTGTCCTTTTTTTCAAAACCAGCAGCCTAAAACCTGTCCCTTCTCTGTCAAAAACTCCCTTCTAGTTTTTTGAAACAGAAAAACACAGTTTCTGAAACTTGAACCTTCTTTGCCTTGCATGGTTTTGACTCGTATCCAAGCCAAGGCTCTTGTCAACCACGCTAGCCATCAACCACTTCTGTCTACCCCGTCCGTAACCAGGCCTACAATGGAGTTCAACTCGGAAACCGAAAGAACTCCTATTCGTCCAACCCCGTCGCAGACTCCTATTGTCCAAGAAGGGGACCAAGACTTCGAATGATTCTTGGACCTCAACGTCAAGGCCTTGCAACACTATCTCGCGCATAGCCGAATGCGAGACTCCTTAGGCAATCCAATCTACGGAATGCCAACCTCTCTTGCCATGACTACGGCTGTATCGACAGCATCCGTAGTTCAACCCTTGGACACTCAAGCCATCGCTTTGACCATTGACCAGACTTTGACAAATCCTCTAGGTGTGGCCTCTCCCTCTATCTTTGAGCCCACTTCCACCGGGGTTTCGGCCCCCTATCAACATCAACCCGCTCAACCACTATCCACTCCTTTTCAAAACCTTGTCGTCTCTATTCCGCCTACCCTGGCCCCTATCAACACCAAGGTGGCTTCTTATCCCTTGGCCCCCGTCACCACAGTCCAACCTCTCGTGGCAACATCGGGCCTAGCTATGCCTTCTACCCAACCACCTTTAGCCTCTGCATCTATCCCTACGAGTAGTTGCCCCTACGTTGCACCTTTACAGGGGCAATCGACTACGTCGTATGCCTCCCCTAGCCTCTTCCAAGCACCCTACAACTTAGGGGGCACGTCACCCGTTAATCCATCGGCAGACATCATCAAAATGCTGATAGACAAGATGACCAATCTAGAGACCTCTGTTTCCAGCTCACGCAATGCTCTCTCATATGAGCAGATCTGCAACGAGCCCATTCATCCTTCTATCCCAATTAGACCATACCCTAGCCAGTGGGAGCTTCCAAAGTTTTCTCACTTTCAAAGCAAGGAAGACCCACAGCAACACTTGCAGGCATTCAGACATGCCTGTTACCTCATTTCCCATGACGATGCGTTGCTCTTACGCACGTTTCCTATGTCTCTCTCGGGTGCTGCGCTTGACTGGTACAGCTCCCTTCCCAGCCATTCTCTCTTCTCATTCACACAATTGGCCCAGCTCTTCCTCGATCACTTTTCCATCAACATAACCAAGAAGGTCTCGATCACGAACCTCTATTCTATCCGGCAATTCGAGGATGAGTCCATAGCCGACTTCGTTGCTCGATGGAGAGGCCTCATCAATCAACTCTCCTTTTCCTTACCCCAGGCCGAGCTTATTGAACTCTTCTCCCAAGCCTGTGCCAGACATATTTATTCCACCCTGAGGGTTCAAACCTTCTGCACCTTCGACGAAGCCTTCACGATGGCCCGCAAGCTTGATTTGCGTGCCATCGAGGAGAATAAAGTCAAGTTGCGGAGCAAGAATCCCAGCTCTAAGACCAACGACTCTTCTTCTGCTAAGCCATCATCATCCAATTCTAAATCCAAGGCCTCAACTAACGCTGTGGTCATAGACCTTCATCTTCTTCAACCAATCAGCCTGAGCCATCCACATCTCAGAGTGCCACTCGCCAATTCTAGCAAAGATACGTACAACGATGGTATACTCCTCTCATAGAATCATATGCGTCTGTGCTGGAAAAGCTTGTTAAGCAGGGGGTCCTCAATCTCCCTCAAGCCCGTCCTCCTCCACAATTTGATCCCTCACACGCCATCCCTGCGTGGTATAGGGAACAAGACTTCTGCAGCTTCCACCATGTTAGGGGACATGACACGGAAAATTGCAAAACTTTTAAGAACATAATCCAAGACATGCTTGAAAGGGGGGATCTCATCTTAGACAATCCCAATGCACCCCCTAATCAGGCCATTGACATCTTCAAACAACCATTCCCTAATCATCTGCCAACACAAAACAATGTCTGGAACTTAATTGACGATAATCATGAACACAACATTCGAACAGTCAATACGGTCTCGCCTTTCGTCCCCAATCAACTTCAAGGGGTTAGTCCATCAATCAGTCCATCGCGTGTGGATGAACCTCTTTCCCCAGCTAGTTCTCCATCGACCTCTCTCATCTTGGAGGACGCCTCAGCTTTACCAACACCACCGGTCTCGCCATCCTCCTTTTTGCTGCCTATGGAGGACCCGACCCTTCCTACTCCTCAACCGCAAGTGGAGGGTACCATCATCCCTGCTCTTTACCCGCTTGAGGAGCCTCGCTCCCCGATTTATTCTCCACCCAGGGAAGAACCTGTTTCCCCTTCATCTTCATCTAAATCTATCATGACTTCACCATACCATGCATCTAAGACTACTACACCCATCTCATCTTCAACCTCGCAACCATCAACATCTTCTTCTCAGCCATTTTCCTGGTTAGTGGAGAAAATTGAACTTCTCCCTCCAAGGAAACTGACGCCTCAGGTGTTGTGGGAGCGTCTTAAAGCCCTTCAACATACCCATACCCTCTCATCACATGCTACTAATCTTCCCAAGACATAATCTCTTTAGACTCTTGACAAAGACCAGACTCTCAAACCTCAACCAAACCCGAAACCTGCATCTATCTCGTCTGAGCCTATCAAGTCACTTGGCATTCATCCTGTCTCCACCCTCACTCACCTGCAAGTGAAGGTGGACCTAGACCAGACCTTGACCAGTAGTAGTCTTCCAACCAAGTCAAAGGAGACTACCAGACCGCCAAAGCGAATGCCTCCTTCCCCATCTCCATTGCCATCCATTTTAGGCCCCCATCCTTCGACCTTGGCTAGAATCCTTCCCACTCTAGCCTCCAAACAAAACTCATTGCCTCTTTTGCTTCCTCTACCTACCTCCAGCCATCCCTCTCCCAAAAAGGCAGTACCAATCACCAAGAAAATGCCGTCTCTGCCTGTCACCGCACCATCAACCCATAAGGTGGTACGAAAATCTCTTCCAACCTCGCCAAAGCAAAAGTCACCGACCTCGCACATATCAACTAGCATAGACCCTTTAGTGGGCTCATAGTCATTGATATTGCGCTGACTTCTGCAGACTTCCAACATAACCCTTCCACCCATCAAGCCTTTCCAACCTCTCGGGTCCAAGCCCTCCTGGTTTGACGACATGAAAATTTGCTTATATCATCGTACACCAGGACACGATACCGAGACTTGCTGTGCCCTCAAGGCTGTCATCTGCCGCTATATGGAGAAGGACACTCTTCTCCTTGAGGACACTCTTGAATAGACCCCGACTCCTTCCTGTCTAACCTCTTCAACCACGTTAGCATCTCACCAGCAAGACATGACCCCTTCTTCGCCTCCCATTTTTGAAATCAATGCTATCCGTATAACCACTAGGTCGCAAAAGGACAAGGCGAAAGAAAAAGCTGCCATTCCTTGGACCTACCCCTTCGTTGAGCCACCTCTTGCACCCAAGCCTAAAATTTCTATCCTTGGCGCATCCCAACCTTCTTCGTCTTCCTCTTCTGGGCCAATTCATGACTCCATGCTGAAGTAGCTTCACCAGACGCCTGTGAAGATGTCTCTTTATGACCTTATCCAAACCTCGCCTCAGCACCATCAAGCCCTCATCCAAGCCTTGTAGGCAGCGGAGGTCCAACCCGAGGACCCCCAACCACTCGTTGCCCTCGTCCATTCTTTATCTCCTGTCGCCTCCATCACATTCAGCGATTCTGAGATTCCCACATCTAACATGGAAGATCAGGACGCCGCCCTCTTCATCACTGCCTATGTTCATCAGACACACATTAAACGCATTATGATCGATGGCGGCGCTAGCATCAACATAATCTCTACCCATGCCTTTGACTAGTTGGCTCTTCCCAAGAATTGCGTCTCCAAAACCGACGCGATCTTACACTTTTTCAACGACACCACCGCCACGACCATTGGCACAGTCATCCTTCACATTCGTGTTGGTCCACGCACAGTCCCGGAGCTCTTCTATATCATCGAAGGAGAGTTTTAATACAAAATTCTACTGGGTCGACCTTGGATCTGTGCCATGGCCTGTGTCCCCTCCACCCTGCACCGTTGTGTGAAGTTTGAGCATGACGGGCAAGTCCACACCATTCCCGCTGACCCTTCACCCTTCAAGACTTGAAACACAACTTATTGTCCCAACGATGTCCTCATTCCCATCAAGCCGTCAGCTCCGGCACCGCCTCCATCTGCAGAAGCTTTGACTAGTTCATAATTGGCGGTCGCCCTTACCCCTCCTCTTCAAGCGCTGACCAAAGACCCCATGGAAGACATCTTCCAATGACTATCACTTGGGGAATATCGCTTGTTGACCCTAGACATGTTCCAAACTCTGCAAGAGTATGGACGCCTTCATCTTAATCCCAATTATGACCATCAGATCGGGGTGGTCGTGCCTTATGGTCCTCCTCACCTCCAAACCAACTTTGTCTATGGGGGGCTCAATCAAGCTCCTACCAACGACAATTCCCTCTCTTCACCCCAACCTTTCACATCAGATTTCTCATTTCTTGGCAACCTCGCCTTTGCACACACTTACCTTTATAGGTGTGCATGGAAGGGTTTTGGTTTCAGACGCTATGAGCAGGGCTCCCATCAGCCCATCGAGCTGCTCAATGATGATGATGCCAAGAAACGGTATGGCCTGGGATATCATGACCCCACTCAGGCTCCTTCCGACCTTTGTCCTGAGCCAACAATTGACCAATCTCCTCCAAACTCACCCATTTCTCCTTCGTCACCTACGGAGTCGGTGGTTTCCATCCCTCCTAATTTTTTTTTCCATAAACACCATCCGCCTGGAACCCCTGACCTATCAGCTCAATGGGGTGTCCCAATCTCTCCCTCTCATCTTTCCTAACATGATAGAGGATGAGTCGGCAACCATTCACACTGTCCACTGCATTGACGATGACGCCATCCTTTCCTACATGGGTGCCGATGACTCTTTCATCTAGCGTTCCCTCCCTTTTGAGACCCAGGTTATGTTAAATGAATCAACTATTGACATCAACCTCCCTTCTTCTAATGTTCCTCACGTCTTAAAGATTGGCCAATCTTTAGACACTCAGGAGCAGCTTGACTATACCCAGTTTCTTTCTGACCATAGCAAGGCCTTTGCCTGGACTTACAGTGACATGCCTGGCATTGACCCCACCATCGCTACCCATAACATTGTCACCAAACCAGAGGCTAAGCTTGTTAGGCAAAAGCTTTGAAAGATGCATCCTCATGTTGCACTCCTTGTCAAAGAGGAGCTTCAGCGCCTTCTTTCTGTCTCCTTCATCCAACCCATCGATTATCCGTAGTGGGTCTCTAACATCATCCCAATTACTAAAGCAACTGGGGGAATTTAGATCTGCACGGACTATCGCGACCTTAACCTAGCCTGTCCCAAAGATGACTTTCCTCTTCCTAACATTGACCAGCTTGTTGATCTCACGGCCGGCCATGAGATGCTATCTCTCATGGACGGTTTTTCAAGATACAATCAAATCCTGATCGCACTAGAAGATTAGCACAAGACTACCTTTATCACCCCATGGGGAACTTTCTGCTATCGAGTCATGCCTTTCGGCTTGAAAAATGCTGGTGACACATATCAGCGCGCCATGACCTACATTTTCCACGATCTCCTCCACAAAATCATGGAGGACTATGTGGACGACCTTCTCGGCAAGTCCAAACTTCACCGTGACCACTTGACCATTCTCAAAATCATCTTCTCTCACCTTCTTCAATACAATGTCTGCCTTAACCCCAAGAAATGTGTCTTTGGGGTCCTCTCAGGCAAGCTTCTCAGCTTCATCATTTCCTCCCGTGGCATCGAGATAGATCCCGCCAAGATCCGTGCTATCCTCAAAATGCCACCCCTAACCAATCTCAAGCAGCTTTACAGTCTACAAGGGAAGCTCCAGTCTATCCACCGTTTCATCTCGCAGCTTTCAGACCACTGCCAACCTTTTCATCATCTCCTTAAGAAGGACGTCTCCTTTAAATGGGATAAGGACTGTCAAGAGGCTTTTGAAGCCCTCAAAAGCTATCTGGTCTCTCTGCCAGTCCTCATTCCACCTAAAGATGACCAACCCTTCTACCTTTATATCTCTGCCACCAACCATTCGTTAGGTGCCATGATTGCGCACCGAGACGAGCATCATTGTGAGAAAGCGGTTTACTACATCAGCCGAACACTAGTCGACTATGAAACTCGGTATACTCATATCGAGAAACTCTATTTGGCATTAGTCTTTTCCGCTACCAAGCTTCGCCACTATCTTCTCAACCACAAAACCTTCGTCGTCACTCACACCGACCCTCTCAAGTATATGCACTCCAAGCCATATCAGAATCAACATATGGCTCAGTGGCTCATGTTGCTCGCTGAGTTTGACCTCGAGTTCATCCAGTAGAAATCTATCAAAGGGCAAACTATCACTGACCAGCTGGCAGATGCCCCTCTTCCTGACAATCAACCTTCACAGTGTGAGTTCCCTGACGAATCTATCGCTACACTTTCCACCGATGACACCGTCTACCAAATGACCATGTTCTTTGACGGCTCCAAATGTCAACTCGATGGGGGTGCGGGGGTCATCCTCATCCCACTAGAAGGGGAGCCCATGCCTCTATCTTTCAAGCTTGACTTTGATTATACCAATAATATGGCTGAATACGAGGCCTTAATTTTGGGACTTCAGACTGCCCTTTCCCTCCACATCAAGTCTATCAACATCTTCGGTGACTCACAGCTCATCGTCAATCAAGTTAACGGTTCATACCTCTGTAAAAATGAAGTTTTGCAGAGGTATAAGAATCATGTTGACCTTCTTTTGGCATCTTTCGACCATTATCTCTTGCAGACTGTTCCACGCTCTACGAACAAGTTTGCTGACACCATGGCTTCTCTTGCTTCGCATATCCCATCTTCATCATCATCATCTCGACTTTTTGTCACGGTGCATCGTGTACCCTTGCTTTCATACATCTCCCCTCACATCGACCATATCAACACTATCAATTCTAGCCCACGAGATGACTGGTATAAGCAACTTGTGGACTATTTGTCTCTTTCTGTCACTCCTCCCAACCTCTCTAGCAATGCGCGATGAGCTTTCATCAAGCGCACAGCTCGCTATACCATGCTAGGGGGTCTTCTCTATAAGTGAGGCTTTGACGGCCTCCTTCTTCGCTGTCTCACCTCCACTGAAGCTTCTCAAGCCATAAAACAAGTCCACGACGGGATTTGTGGTGGACACTTCAGTGGAAACTCGATTTCCAAGCGCATCCTTCGCCTGGGTTATTATTGGCCCACCCTTCATCAGGACTGTAGCGACTATGTTCGGCGTTGCATCAAGTGTCAGCAGTACTCTAACCTGCTTCATCTCCCCAGCCACACCTTACAAGTCACTCAGGATTTATGGCCTTTCTCTCAGTGGGGCTTAGATCTCATCGGTGAGATTAACCCTCACTCGTCTCTTCGTCATCAGTCTATCATCACTGCCACTGAGTATTTCACCAAGTGTGTGGAAGCCATTCCTCTTATCTCCACAAAAGCTGACAAAATTGTCGACTTCATCAGCAGCCACATCATCTGTCGTTTCGGTGTCCCTCACAAAATCATCACCGACAATGGCAAGTCCTTCAAAAACAAGACTGTCCAAAAATTATGCGACTCATTTGGCATCAAACTCAGCTTTTCTTTGCCTTACTACCCACAAGCAAATGGGCAGGCTGAGGCTTCCAACAAAATTCTGACTAAAATTCTCATGAAGGTGGTCAACGACATAGGAAGGGATTGGCACATTCATATTCCCTTCGCTTTGTGGGCCTACCGCACTAGCATCCGAACCTCTACAGGTGCTACTCCTTTCTCCCTTGTGTACAGAACAGAGGCTGTCTTACCTCTTGAAGTACAGATCCCGTCTCTCTGCATCTCCCTGCATGACATTCTTTCCAATGACAAATTTCGTCAAGATCGCTTAGCTCAACTTGAGTTACTTGACGAGCACCGTCTTGTTGCCCTCAATCATCTCCATGTCTACCAAAGTTGCATAAAGTGAGCCTATGACAAAAATCTGCGAGAACGAGATTTCAACATCAGAGACCTCATCCTCAAAGAGAATCAGCACGTGACCAATATGGAGCAAAGTAAACGAGGCAAATTCGCCCCCAATTGGCTTGGACCTTTTATCATCATGCACAAGTATGGGTCAGGGACTTATCATCTGTCTTCCCTCGATGGACGGCCAGAACCTGAGCCTCTTAATGTGTTGCATCTTCGACCATTCTTCTGTTAGTCAAGTACTCGTCTACTGGACATGTAACTTGAGCTCGTCCCTTGAGCAATCCTCGTCCTCTTAATCCTCATTCCTTTCAACCCTATTCCCCTTTAACAAGTCCTCTACAACCCTTTTATGACGTATGGATGCTTTGTCCTAATAAAAGGGAGTCCTTGAACTTCTACAGTCTTGTCCATGACTCAAAAAAAAAAAAAAAAAAAAATCAATCAAAAATCAAGATGTCAAAACATAATCCAAGGTCACAAAATCAAATCAAAAAGGACAGACTACTCCCTAGAAGGACAGCTGTACTATCATTGCTGTAGCTAATAGACTGATCCCTCGAAGGATAGCTATTCAAACATTATATAAAGAAAAAATATAGACCACTCCCTCGAAGGATGGCTATGACTAAATCTTGCTACAAACAACAACCTTTCTTAGAAGCTTCTCGCATTGATCAGCTTCACAACATGACCACTAAATCAAATGACATCTCTCTGTAGACTTCTCGCATCGATCAGTCTGCACCAAAAAAAAAAAAAAAAAGAGTCATGGACTTGACTTGTAGTTGTCTCAGGGTCTCCTATAAAAAGGGGCAAGGTTATTCCTGCTCTTAAACTGGGTTACCCTATCCTCCTCCTATTACCTACTCAAGGGACTTCGAGCTCACTTTAATGTCAAAGTGATTCGATTACCGCTCTAACACAACACTGGTTAACAACGTAATGCATGAATGGGGCTTTTGTTCTAATAACCCCTATCTATGCTCCCTTTCTGGTCCTTGTCAATGAAAGAGCGATTCGCCTTTCACTTTTTCTCTACACTTTGGTCACATTTAACCACATCAATTGTCGACTCGAACCAGGCTATTTTTTATCCTCATGGCATCAGCCATCATCCTCGTCCATTTCACATAGTTTCTATGGACACCAATACACATGGAAACTATCGACCAGACCCAATTTATGTTAAGCATAAACCAATACTTGCTGAAGCATAAAATAGACCTCCATTCATTTTTAGCATACATCCATCACGACTATGGAAACTTGCTAGGGATGAAAGACTCTCGACCAATTCTACAGAATACATCATCTTATCCTCATCTTAGCCTCATCATTTCGACACTTGACCACATCCAATCATCGACCAATCTTCTCAATTTGTCCAAACTACATTGGTCTGAGGCCCTATGACCAGGGCTATGTAGGCAGCACTCAGATAACACATCCTCTGAGGTTAGCTCGACCACCCCCGTTTGTTCATCTCTTTGATGGACAAACCTTCTCTTCTGTGACTTTGATCACGACCAACTCCATCAACTTTGACCAAGACCAATCATTTTATTTAACCAAGACCAATCATTTTCTTTAACCAAGACCAATCATTTTCTTTAACCAAGACCAATCATTTTCTTTAACCAAGACCAATTATTTTCTTTGACCATTCCTCCCTTTTAGGGAGAACTACATTGGCCTGAGGCCCTTCACACAAGGGCTATGTAGGCAGCACTCAGATCACATGACATTTTCTGAGGTTAGCTCGGCCACATCCTTTCATCCATCCATCCCCTTGACCAATGACAATTAGAGATCATGCGTATCTCCTTCGACCTTCGACTACTTCCAAGCCAATGTTGCCTTGGTTGTTTTTGCGTGTGTGCTACCTCACGGCTGGTTAGCAGAATTGTCCGCAGACTATTTTTGACCCTTCGCAAGTATAGGATCGCAAGCCAGTTGATCTCTACTACTTGTGGTATTTTCATGTTTTTAGGAGCACTTCTTGAGCCTGGGATACCTAGAACACGATGACCATTTGGAGCTTCAGCTTAGATTGAGTAACCCGATCAGTAGACGACTAAATGTTGGGGCCTGGTTCCTTCAATTTTGGCACTCCTTGACCCTCACATGCGACAATTTGACCCAATCATCCTGTGAGGTGGTATACGCGCAATCACGACTATTGTAGCATTTTCACTCACACTCTTCTGTCCATCTCTTTGTCAAATCGACACTCGATCTCTAGTTCCCTTCTCTCAACTATCGATTTGAGGGGGGAACACCTCATTCTTTTCCTGGGGAAACCAACTCCTATTTTTGTCATGCAGTTCGTCAAGAACAACCAACAAGACAAAAAGGGGCAAATGTAGACACCACAAATGTGTCTGCACCTTGGTTCTCCCCCCTTATCCACCTCAAACCCATATCCTAACCCTTGGCCTTAGTCCCCTCCACTCATTTGATTAAAATAACTTAAATATTTCAATTGAGTGGCCCCCTTTCCACCTCACCCTTGCCACCTTGGATCCTCCCTTGGATCCCTCCACCTCCCTCCTAGCCTTTATTATGCCAAATCTTCTCATTATCTTCCTCCCACGCCCATTTAAGCATCCTCATGACCGTTCTTCCCACAATCCCTCACCCAGCGGCGTGCAAGAACGGGCAGAGGCTATTTTTAGTCTCTGCCCCCATTCTGCCACTATCGACATTGGTGACTCTTCGGCCAATGTCGGTGATACTACCGGCATCAGCAGCCTTCAAGACTCCTTTCTGCATCCATTCCAGCCCCCAGCCCCTTGAGCTCACAAACAGATTTCTCTTGGTGTTTTGGCATTCATTTCTTCTCCCTCTGGACCTCATGCAATAGCAGCAACAGGTGCAAGGATTCTTGAGCAAAGATTTCCTCTTGCAAAGTCTTCTGTGGTCTCAACAACAGCTCTCCCACTCTTCATTCAGCAAGCTAAAAAGGTAAGCACAGTCTGTTATTTCATTTCATTTCTTTTCTTTAGTGTTCAGTTATTTGGTATCTATTGTCTCCCACTCCCTCTGTCCTACCCCCTGAGAGGCTGAAAAGCCTTCTCAGGCCCTGTCCTCTGTCCACCTTCCCTTCACTCTTTCATCCTTTCAGTGCAATCTCAGACAACTCCCTCATCCTTCCTGCCAACAAAGACCCTGTACAGGGCACCTAATCAGAACCTGACCATTCCCCAGTCCATTCAAATTCATCCCTGAGCTCTGCCTTGAACCTGTTCACAAACCAGACCCATCCACAGTCCAGAAACCCGACCAGACCCGACTACAGGCCACTGCCCCGACTGACGCCGGTTACTGCCCCGACCGACGCCAGTTACTTCCCCGACCAATGTCGGCAGGATAACCGAAGTCGACAGACCAGGAAACTGACGACAGCAACATTACCGACCTCGGTGACTGTCATCAGCCTGACAACTCCTTTCAGGTAACCATTGATCTTTTCTTTCATTTCTAATTTGTTTATCACTCCTATATTCTGGCATCCTATATTTCCTTAGTCTTTTATCTGTCTGTTATCAGTGGGTTGACCTCCCTTGAGGAAGTTTTCACACTTCCGGGAATAAGCTCTCGCTTGGCAACCCATTGCCTATCCATCTAACATTTTCTTGTCCAAGTTTCTTTTTCCTTGCAGGTGTCATTCCTCCACAGCCAAAGAGGGGTGCTCACAAATGTCTGGATTACAGTGCGCAATCTTTATCCAGGTACTTCTAGCCTAGTCCATTTCTTTAGTTTCTTTATTCATCTTTTGAATGTAGAAAGTGAATTAGCGATAGAAATAGTGACACCTAGATCCTTAATTGCTTCACTCTACCCATTGAGGAGGAATCCTACTACATTCAAGACACACATCAACATATCTACCCACTAGAGGAATCTTCTATATAACTACACCATCCAAGTTATGTCATTACTACACCACACACTCTAGTTATCATTTTGATGTACATTACTTACTAGATTACACAAATTATTCTATCGACACTCACTAGTATATCACACTTGTGTATTTCTTAGCATCTACCTCGTCTTGTGCTACATGTTTTGCATAATTTCACTTCTTGCTTTGATTAGTTAGATGTGATAGTATGTATAGAATTTACATGCCTTCCTTATTTAAATAGCTATATGTGATTGCATTTTTTAGTTATTGTTTTGTTACTTGTGTGTGCCTTAGGATATTTTCCAATACCTTTTGCTTGTACTCTTATGTGTGTTTATGTCCTTCATGCCAATCTTGCTTGTTTGAAATTGCATGTATATGTGGGAATTTGAAAATTATTTCTATGCTTTATTTCCTAATTTGAGTGAAATATGCCCATGTCCCTTGTTTTCTTGTCCCCTTGGCCTCTTTTGTATGTGTATTTCTTCTTGCCTTGTATGCTTATTTGATTCTCAGTTGTTTTCAATGTTATGATACACATCATTCATTATCTTTAATTTTTGGATACCATAATGGACATCATTCTCCATCAATCCTTGATAACTAACCAAATTTCCAATTTTAGTTCAGTATACTACACATGTTATTACATTATTACATCTATCTAGGCCTACCCCTATTGATCTAACAATCTCTAATACAAACTATGGTATATCTTGAGACATTTTTGATCATCATTATTATATCATGTATTTCATAGCATAACACACTTTTAGGGCTCTTTCTTCTAAGGATAATCATTGCAAAGTCTTCATTCCTACCCTCAAAAGAGGGGGCAATAAACATGGGTTTTATGACAAATATTAGAGCCCTCTACTGGTCAAAAACTAATTTTTAGAACACTCAAAACAATAATCAAAATTTAAAACACATAGAATAGACCCAAAAAATACTAACAAATAAAGAACAATCATCAGAAATAGTAAAAGACAAGAGCACCGTATTTGAACTACAACACTGGACACTAAAGAGTCCACTTTTTGGTGCTCATATCCAAACAACCAATAAACTAGAATTTTTTGAAATAGATAGAAAGTTGAGGTCAATTATAGTTTTATCATTTATAGTTCAATTCAGATTAGATAATTTTAGTATATTTTTACTTAGATTATCTATATATATAGGGCATCATGTGTAGTATGATGGATCTCACTTCCAATTTTATATTAGGTAGTTGGTACAACTTCCAGATCAGAATCCATGATATAGACATTAGTGATTGGGGGCAATATGTATGGCACATCTACCTTCTTTTCTTTCTAGTTCATTATATTACCCAGGGATTATTAGCAATTGTATGCCTTATTCCATATGTAGATGGTTAGTATCATTTGAGAATGGATTTCATATAAGCCTAGTTCTTATTTTCAAAGTGGCTTTCATACAAGCCTAATCTCCACATTTTAGAGTGGCCAAGATTGGCTTAGTTCTCAGTACACATTCATCTATCCATGCCACATTATTAGATTATAGAGCATTCATAAGCTTCATGAGCCATCTCATATGACACACATTCATACTGGTATTAGTTCATAGTTCACTACATAGTGGGAAATGATGGATCCAAAGGACTATCTAGCCTTTGTATTCTTGAGCCACCTACTCAAAGGGATTGGACACATAGTCCAAACATCGATTAACACATGCATGATCACATAAATTCACTACATAGTGGGTGATTGACGAAGGTAAAGGGCCAACCTTTGTATTCTTAAGCCACCTTCAAGGAATTAAGCACTCAGCTCCATTTGTAATATTACTCTTGGTATAACACATACTCATCATCACTCAACATCACTCAGCATCACTCAACATCACAACAACTTTTTTATTGGTTTGCATACCCAATTATGTGTATTTGTTCCTTTCTCTTCCTCTCTCTTTTACCCAACCTTTATACATTCTTATTTTAGACATAACATGTCTAGTAAGAACTAATATAATCCTTGTTTTCTCTTTTAGATTTATGTTTCATATTGTGCTCTCTACATACACACTCAACATCACACATCCTCATGGGCTTCACCCTTATAGGTAATTTTAGGTATGCTTTCTACTTTTCCTTTATCCTTGTATTTCACTTTACTATATCAAAAGAATAAAGGGGGGACGTACGCATATAAAATATCCAAATTGGTAGTTTGAGTGTGGCTTACGACACCCCATCTATAGGTCCTTTTTACATGCTCTTACAACCCTTTTAGACACCTTTTTTCTCATTAAAAATCATCTAAAACCTTCTAAACCCTAATTCCACCTCAACCAAATAGTATTCCCTATGCCAATCATGTTCCACCAAGTCTTGAGCTTGTAGGATAGGAGTGCCCTAGACTATAGTGTTAGGCACCAAAGTATCCCATTTTGACACTCCTATACATTTGCACTTTAAGCCCCAATGGTCATTTTCATCTGGTCCTTATCCTTAATTAGGTTATCTTAGCATGAATACATCTGACCCATGACTAATTATTCTCTATAAAATCCCACTCAAATCTCATTTACAAAGGAGGTGACCAAACTTACAAAACAAGAAAGAATATAAAAAATCACTAAGGCAAACTTACCAATTATTTACATATAGTCACCCAACACATATACAAACCTATTTAAATCCTCATAACAATCCCTATCCACCTCAAACATTATTAATTTGGCATTTGCATCTGCTCACACTATTTCACAAAGCACACTAGGTGGGAGAACTACATATGGCCTAATCCCTCTTCAGAGTATTGGTATGGAGGCAGTGTGCCCACACAAGGGGTTTGGATTGTACATTTAATACATATTACACACTAATCCCCCCTCTTTATCAAGTGAATAAAATATCATTTTATCAATCATAATGGATGGTTAGGGTTTGAATTAAAATCAACTCCATAATAAGTTTCATTAACTACCAGTAGTTGATTTTTCATAGGCACACTCATACAGGCACAATGCAAATACCTAAAAAGTTTTAGATCTCTATGATTAGCATGGAAAATAGTGGTAGGAATAGACAATAGTGTTGGACACAAAATCATCCACCTTTTGGTGCTCCTATTATTTTATTGAACAAAATCCAAATTTAGGTTTACAACACCTTCTCAGTCCTGTAACAACCATTTTCAACCTCTGTATTAGTTGTATTAGTCTATTTTCTAGATAAGTCATATTTCTTCCTATTTATTACTATTTTTAGAAAGATGAAAAAGATAAAGTATTGCACAAATCAAGATTTTAATTATTTCTATATTCTGTACTAATTTAACAATCTAGACCCTTAATTAAAATAGGAATAAAACTCCATTATTCCCCAATAAGTTAAATCAATGATGAAGTTTTAAATCAAACCATAATAAAGATAAACCAAATGATACTAAATATAATGAAAATATAAAATTTATTTATATTTATAAACCTTATAATAAGATTATTTTATCAAATAAACTAAGGAGGCAATTCTATAGATTACCTCAACCACCTCATAAACTATTACAAAAATTAAATACAATATTTTACGTTACCTTTACCATTTGAAGTTGACATGAGTAAACCTTAAGAAAAATATTTTTATAAAATTTCATATTATAATTAATGTATAATAAATGGTTAGTCTACTAACTAATGTTTCAATATCAATAACCTTATTTAAAATTTTATCGATGATAATGCTATTGAGATAGGCACTCCTACAGTGGAAACCAAACCTTAAATGAATGAAAATGCTAAATTTATATTTTTAGTGAACCATTTTCAAACCATGAAAAAAACAAGGATAATTTATTAGTGCATCATTCCTAAAATTCATATATACCTACTGAATCATATGATCACCCATTACATGTAATTATTGGTATAATTTCTCAAACTACTACTCTACATCTTATGATTGCTTTTGATGATTATGAGATAATGGATGATTGTTATTATTTTCATGATTTATGTATATGAGATTACATCGATCAAAAACACATTCATAGTATGTTATTTTATAATGGATCAAGTCAAAATACACGCACATTGACATTAATTCATTTACTGGGTTACATACAACATGGCCTACAAGTAACTTCAAAAAGTGTCCATACATTTGATGAAAAATAACAAACCACTTTCAGACGGTGAATTCTCTTATACTCTCTACTAATTTTATAGGTCTAACATTAAATGGGGTCTTTAACATGATATTATGATTTTATTGGTTAAAAAATATTTGTCTTTTACCTTCTACAATACATATATGCTTAAAGTGCATTCATTATAATCAAGTTGTTAAGTTTTTAGAAATCAAATTTGAGTACCCTCTACAATCTATGGTACCTCCTCCTCCACATCCACACCCATATTTCATTGGTACATATATGTAAGAAAAAATCACATTTAAATTTTATACACCTAAGTAAAAAAAATTTAATTAATTCAACAAAAGGTACAAAAGCCTCAAAAATAATTGGTACAAAAGCAATCTTATTAGATAAAGGTGTTTGGTACAATCTTATTATATATAACACATTATAAATTGATTATACATAAATATGTTGGAATTGGATACTAAGAATGAGGGGGTTAATTAGTAGTCAATAATGCATATTCAGTTCTAAACATCATTTTTTGAAACATAAATAAACTTGATCTAGTAACAACATCATGAAAGCACATACATCCAAAGCATGAACATGAGCACACATCACATGAACATATCATCTATGTGGGAAAACTTCATGGGGGATAAAAAAATAAACCCTTCAAGATAGACTAAAATATTATAAATGCAATATTCAATATTTATACCAGTACCAATTAATGAAGGAACACCCACCCCTTAATTTCGTCAAGCACCTACTTGACCTTTAGCTAGATCCAACTATCAAGGAGGATACAACACCCTAGGAAACCAAGAACTAAATCAAATACCTATACTATAATATACACCTCTGATCTAATTTCAAACACACCTGATGATGGACTCCTCTTGCTTTCACTTTTCACCCCTCAATCTCTCTCAAATAACCTCTAGGGCTTACTCGCTCAAATTGTAACTTCTTGGATTATTTGGTCTAATGACATATTTTCTCACATTTATCACCTTGATATAATAATAATTTATGATATTATTCACTCTCTTATGGTCCTTAATTACTTTTAAATTCTCTTTTGAAGGTTCTCTCCTTCATTTGGCTCCACTTTTTCACAACTAGCACAAATATGCCAATTAGGCATTGTACTTATACCACTCTCTTGGCATAACCCATCTTGGTCAAAAAATATGATTAAGACACTTGTATAACACTAAAAATAGGTTCATAAATATGATAAATACACACTTAATAGGCTGGCCATTACCTCATTATCCCAAAACCTCCATTAGGCCTTAATGAGACCTAAAGCAATTTACGCCTACACAAGCACATGTTACCACTTTAAATTTTTGGTCAATAATTAACTTCCATAAAATATTAAAACACATCAAATATTCCTCCAATATACCCTTGATTACTCCCACAAATATCCATATCACCTGGAACTCTAATTCACACCTTGAACCAAGCCTTTTAGTCTACTCGCCAATTAGGCCTTCATACATAGAAAACACTGTCTCAAATAACTAAAGTACAAAAATGATTTTATAAAATAAAGACATAAAAAATAACATTAATAGGTCCTATATTACAAAAAAAAAACAATAAAAATTTTCATTTTTATTCATCACATAGGTAAAACAACTTCAAACCAACTCTCTCATAATGACCACTCAAATTGGTCACACATAGTCAAATAATTTTGACTCTCCACATTTGAATATCAGGAAAACAAGACCTCAAATAACTTATCATGAACCTTTTATACTTCCTTGACATCTTAATACTCATATGTTTCCTCGACTCTTCTTAGAACACCTTCAACTTACCTCTACAAGATAGTCACTCAAACTACCAATGTATCAAAAACAAAGTCATGATGAATATTAATTATCATACCTAAGGAAAAAATTCCAAGATATTAAAATTCCTTAAAATAGTCATAAAACATTCATATAACACCCTCCAACATAAATATCATTTGTTTCAATGGAAAATATGCTCGTATAGATCATTCTCATTGTCTTGGGTTCCACTGTCTTGTCTTACACATATAAGTCACTTTGTTGTCACCTTATTTCATGTGTACAAGAATAAAAATCAATTTCTAACCAATGTGACATGAGGTATATTTCTAAAAAAAATACCCCAATCCATTTGATCCATTCTTACTCACCAAGAATAGTTCCCTAAACACTTATTCACTTGATTAACTTTTTCTCATTGTTATCACAGTCTACAAATTTAAGGATGGGATAAAGTGATTGACCAAAATCATTGACATAGTGACACAATAATGATCAAATGACTTAGTGTAATTTTATAACAAGTATCTATCTTTTATATTTAACTACTTTCAAGTGTTGACTCAGTTAACCCTACCTATAGTGTCAAAAACTTTAGAAATAAGCATATTTATGTACCTTATACTCACTACCCTAACACACCATTTCCACCTAGAGATGATTAGAGGAGTCATATACATAATCCAATAATAAAAATTTGTTAAAAAAATCATTTTGGTCACTAACCTTTCACATCTTTCCAATCACTCCACAATAAGGGTTTATAGGAGGGTTTTGACTAGTTTACATTCTTAATGAATGTTCATAAAGCTCTATCCTTCAAACCACTAAAAAATAATTGAAAAAAATTATTAGTTCAATGTTACAGCTCTCCCAAAATTATCAGGTTACCATGAAAATTATACATGTGCTAATGAGCATCACAAACTTCTTCTTGGGCTAGAACACCTTCATTCTACATGTACAAGTGTCCTTCCAACAATTTTTATTTCTTTATCTTCCTCCTCAGAACATGAAAATTGTTCAAAAACTTTGAACCAAAATATAATAACTCATTCCATTCTTACATGATCTATGTTACCTTGGAATCCTAACTTGACTCTTCATTTGGACCACACTAAGTCATTATGCACACTAGATCTAGGACTGCAAGGCAAAATTGGATATGGAAAGCACTTGGATAATTATTATACTCATCTCACCATATTAGGAACATGTCATACATCTACATGCTAAGATCCATATCTACTAGCCTTATTCTCCCTATCCTAAACATTATCAAAATACAAGGCTATTAAGCCTATGCCACTACACAAGGCTATCAAGCCTTATGCCTATGCTATTATTGACATACCTAAACCAACACCAATAACCTATAAAAAACATGGAAATCCTTATACCAATGCATAACTTCATGAAAATATTACTTAAATTACTTATCCCTCTTTGACATCAGTGACACTAATCATACTATGACATCATTACTTTGTCATTACTCTTGACATCAATACACACATAACATCAAACCTTTGACATCAATGAAAACACACTTGACAATAATCTCCTCCTTTGTCATTGATGTCAACCTCTTATTTTCCTTATCCCCCTTTTCCATTAAGGACAAAGTGCACATATGCTCCTCTCAGGTTCATCAACATAATCCTTTCATCTTAGGACCTATCTCCTTACACATCTCCCCCTTTGTCTATACATGAAGGTTAAATACAATGTCAAAACACATGACTTGGTTTGATCAAGTCATCATGTAAAATTATTAAATCCTCATCTATAGTAGACATCTCCACATTTTCACCATGACTAGAATACTAAACATATGCTCCTTCCCACATCATGTACATCTCTTCAAGCCTATCAATCCATTTGAGTTAGTTGCCCCTAGCTCCATACTTCTACTTGGATCATGACATCTTCAATAGGTCTCCTTTAGGTTTGCAAAAAATTATTCAAGTAATATGTTTGTCATACCCACAAATAGCTTCTCTTCAATCTTCATAAGTCATTATGGCTCAAACCAATTTAAGACACCTTCTTAGTTAACACATAATCAAGCAAGTATTTGAGACCTCATATACTGTGATAAACCTATGATCACACTTTTGTCTTATTTATGAGATTATAACTTTGAAAACAATAAAATAAAATCATGCAATACATGACCCTTAGCTCATTATACTTCTCACTAGGACATCTTCATCTTCAGATTACTTGAGAACATCTCTATGGCAATCTCAACATGTCAATACATGCTTTTTAGAATATTATGAACTCCATGACATACACAACATGTCATATATATAACTCTAAGACCTTCTTCATGATATCAACAAATGAACACTTCTTCAGACTCCTTTTTGACCTTAAGGTCATCTCGATGCATCTAAAACATTGTAACCTTCAAAGTATACTTTAGTTTTACCAAAAAAACTTTACATAGTTATAATTAGATTTTGTTTAGGATGAAAAAAAACTTGTCACCACAATAATGTTGATGATCTACTTTATGACTTTTAAAACAAGTCAATCACTCATTGAATCATCTACAAACCATAAAACAATTATTAACAAGATTGTCAATGGTTTCAAATACCATTCTTCAACTCACTCATTCTACTATTCAGAATCATGTACTTTAGACCCCTTATTGATCCAATAGGACCATCTTACATAGATGATAAAAAATTTCATAAGTTCCTCAAAACATCAATGACTTTTCTTCATTATTTATAATTCATCAAGACTCAAACACTACCAAGCACCCTTACAGACAACATATAGTCAATACTAGGTCTGAGAGACCTTATTCACTTTGAATAACCTCTGATACACTTTAACATTTTCATATATGCAAATAGAAGCTCAGAAACGTGATACCATAATTCTAAGATCAATCTAGTCTTTATAATAAATTAACAACATATCTTCATACTAGCATTTGTTTTTAAGACCAATCAGTAACCTTTTATACCCATGCTTTGTCTTTGTCTTCTAAAGCACCATCTAAGCTCACATAAATGCATCATGAACATGTAGATAACTAGATAAACTTTGTAAAAACCTTTACCTAGTGATCATTGAGCATAATAGGTCATTAAAATACCAAACATTCAAAAATAGTCACCTTAGGGTTTGTAAACATCAAACCCTCAACTCATAGATTTCACCAATTAAGCTTGTTCTTTTATTCAAGAAACAAATTGACCCAACAAAGAGCATATATAAGATCTTTAAGACATTGAAAAACACTCCAAACACTTTAGAAAATATTATTTCATCTATAGTAACAACAAATAACTCATTGTGACACCTAGGTCTATCAACAACCAAAGTCCTTTACACACAATCACATTCCATGAAGATTTATTTGCATAATAAGCATTTCAGATCACGCTTAAGGCATGAAGTAATGTTATACTAGGCCATTAAAAAAATGAATGTTTATAACATCAAAACACAATAAAATTATAAGTTATAATCCCTTATTACTCTTCTTGAGTTTACTAGGAGAAAGCTCAGTCAACTATAGTCAACTTTCACCTACATTTTTGGCACCTGTATAGATGGTCAAACATTCTAATCACTTTGGAGGTCTTCTATATAAAGTCCTATTCAAATTTTATTCTTACATCATCTTGATATAACTTAATCCAAGGCTTCCACAAGCCATTTTTTTCAAACTAGTTTCCTTTATGAAAATTTGAAATTTGAAATTCCAACGATCATATTTTCATGCAAAAATGACTAGGTATGGGAACAAGAGCAAATACCCTGGGAGAACAACTTTGCACTTACATATATTTTAATACATACATTTTCATGACCTAAAATTTGGATCACATGATATTCTCTCATATGGGAATCTATACATAAACAAAACTACTCCTAATACCTTCACACATGTCAAAAGTGATGTCATCAATCTACTCACTCAACTTATTTTGGCAAGTAGATTAGAATGAACTAATCTAGTACACAATCACTTCAAAGTCTTACTATCACCTCCAAAAGTACACAAAACACTTCTCACAAATCATATATCCTCTTATGATCCGCACACAAATTCTCTTGATTGATGACCACTCAATCCTTTACATGCAAGCCTCTACCTTTCAAGACACTTGCACATACTTGGACTTATCATGCTATCTGATCGAGAGAGATCATTCAATAGGATCTATCATCTAGCTTCAGTTTGATTTTAGATTTAGCCTTAGTATAGTCCTTCTTATTCAACATTTCTAGTGCCAATATTTAAACCTCTATTCATACTTCAACTCTAATCTTCACAAACTTATCCATCACAACAAATAAGATGAATATTTGTCTTCATCATACCTCAAGCTACTTAGGATCACCTTTAGGTTATTAAGCCTCTTTGAAAGGCCTCACTATAATAATAATTTTTTTAAGTAGTTAATAAGAGGGGCGGGTGAATTATTAGTCAATAATGCATATTCAATTCTAAACATCATTCCATAAAATATACATGAACTTGATCTAGTAACAACATCATGAAATCACATATATCTAAATCATGAGCAAGAACATACATCACATGAACACATCATATATGTGGGAAATCCTCATGGGGGATAAAACCCACTTAACCTTTAAATATGGACTAAATTCATATAAATACAAGATTCAACATTTAGACCAATAGCAACTGATTATGGAGTACCCACCCCTTAATTTAATTAGGCACCCACTTGACCTTTAACTAGCTATAACTAACAAGGAGGCTACAACCCCTTAGGACACCAAGTACCAACTCAGATAAATTTTATATAATCTCCACCTTTTATATGATTTCAAACACAACTAATTATGGACTCCTCTTGCTTTCACTTTTTACCCCTCAATCTCTCTCAAATAGCCTCTAAGGCTTACTCACTCAAACTGCTTCTTCTAGGCTTATTAGGTCTAATGACCTATGTATTCACCTTCATCACCTTAATAAGGCAATAATTTCTAATATTATTTAATATTTTATGGTATTTAATTAATTTTACCTTCTCTTTCAAATTTTATCTCCTTTTTTGGGCTCCACTTTTTCACAACTAGCACAAATATGCCAATTAGGCTTTGTACTTATACCACTCTCTTGGTCTAACCCATCTTGTCTAGCCAAGATGATTAACCCAATTGGATAACACTAAAAATAGGTTCATACATACATTAAATATGATAAATTCACACTTCATAGGATGTCCATTACCTCATTAGGCCAAAACCTCCATTAGGCCTTAATGAGACCTAAAGTTATTTAGGCCTACACAAGCACATGTTACCACATTAAATTATTAGCCCATATTTACCTTCCATTAAATATTGAAAAAAATATAATTTACCTATAATATACCCTTGATTACTCCACAAATATCCATAACACTTGGAACTCTAATTCACACCTTGAAACAAGCCTTTTAGTCTACTTGTCAATTAGGCCTTTATACACAAAAAACATTGTCTCAAAGAACTAAAGTACATAGATGATTTTATTTTAAAAATACCTAAAAAAATAAAATTAATATGTCATATATGACCTAAAAAATTTAACAAGTTAATTTTTCTTCATCACACGTGCCAAACGAATTCAAACCAACTCTCTTAAAAGGACCCCTTAGATTGGTCACACACAGTCAAAATATAGTCAAAGCATTTTGAATCTAAACATCTAAATACAGGAAAAATAATATTTATAATACCTTATCATGAACCTTTCATACTTCATTGACATATTAATACTCATTTTTTTCCTCAACTCTTCTCATAACACCTTCAACTTGCCTCTGTAAGATGGTCACTCAAACTGCCAATGTATCAAAAACATAGTCTCGATGAACATGACTTATCATACCTAAGGAAACACTTAAAATATCTTATAATTCCTATAAATATTCATAAAACATTATTATAGTACCCTAAAACACAAATATCATTTTCTTTAATGGTAAATATGCTCCTACAAATCATTCTCGTTGTTCTTGGTTTCATTATCTTGTCTTATATAGACAAGTCACTTTGTGAGCACCTTCTTGGATGTGGATAGAAATAAAAATAACTTCCAACCAAGGTTAAATGAGGGATATGTCTCAAAAAAATACCCTAGTCCATTTGATCCATTCATACTCAGAATACTTTCCTAAACACTTATTCAGTTGACTAGCTTTTTCTCATTATTATCAAAGTCTGCAGATTTAGTGATAGGACAAAGTAATTAACAAAAATTATTGAAAAATTGACTCAATAGTTATAATATTACTTCATTTAATTTTTTATAAAGTCTCTATCTCTTACCTTCATCCACTTGCAAGCATTGACTCAGTCAACCCTACCTGTAGTGCTAAAAATTTAGAAACAAGCATATTTTAATACCTTTTGTTCACTGCCCTGACACACCATTTCCACCTAGAGATTCCTATAGGAGTCATATACACCATATAATATTTAAAAAATTTCAAACAAACCATTTTATGCATTAACCTTTTATATATTTCCAATCACTCCATTATAAGGGTTTATAGGAGGGTTGTAACCAGTTTACATTCTTAACAAATGTTCATAAAGATATATCCTTAAAACCACTAAAAATTAATTGGAAAACCTTATTATATCCATTTTAAACCTCTCCAAAAAGTATCATGTCACCATTCAAAGTCTACATGTGTCAATGAGCATCACAAACTTCTTCTTGGGCTAGAACACCTTCATTCTATATGCACAAGTGTCCTTCCAACATGGTTTCTTACTTTATCTTCCTCTTAAAGACCTAAAAATTGGTAAAAAAAACTTTAACCCACACTATAATACATCATTCTATGCTTACATGAGCTTTTTTACCTTGAAATTCCAACTTGACTCTTCATTTGGACCTCACTAGGTCAATATGCACACTAGGTCTAGGATTGCAGGTCAATATGCACACTAGGTCTAGGATTGCAAGTCAAACATGGATATGGAAACCACTTTGATCCTTATTATAATGATGTCACCACCTTAGGAACAAGTCATACATATGAATTCCAATATCCAAAATTACCAACCTTCTTATCCCTATCCTTAGCATGCTCAACATACTAGGCTACCAAGCCTATGCCACTACATAAGGCTATCAAGCCTTATGTCTATGACACTATTCACATACCTAAAAAAACACAAAAAAGATATAATAAATATTAAAATCCTTTAACCAATGATCACCTTCATGAAAACACTACTCACCTTGCTTAGCCTTCCTTGACATCAATGACACTGATCATACTATGAAATCACCACTTTGTCATTACTCTTGACATCAATGCCACATGATCTGAAGCCTTTGACATCAATGATAATAAACTTACCAACAACATATAAACATGATACTAAAATTCACAACATTTGGTACAATATCTAACTATTAATCATTGGATTTCATATCATTCTACATCTCCTGAGCTAATGTTACTACATAGGATTATATGAGTAGTGGTCTAAATAATTTCATTACAACATAATATGAGTTTTATAATTTTAATTCAATCACATCTAAAACATTTCATTCATGAAATGAAATAATTATACCACTTATTACATATTCTTATGACCCCCGTATTGATGGTATCATTAGATAGCTTATTACATTTTTAACTATTTTAAAAAGGTAAAAACATTCAAATAATTCAAAAATATAATTATACATAGCTTCTTGATTATTCATGCTATTGCTCTATTTTATTTCACATGTGATATATTTGATAAATTATTCTAATCCCATGTATCTTTTTGATTTTTTGTCTTATTGGATATTCCTTTTCACTTTCTAGATTTGAATATTCCAAAATAACACTATTTTTCCATATTATGCCATTTATGTCTTTATTTTCATAGTTTGGATAGATAAAATTACATTTTATAATAAGGAAAAAATTTAAAAATAAGGGATATAAATTAATACCATTATTGTCATCAGTTGGTCAATTTTGTCATGTGAAAATTTTCACTTAAAAATCAAACTTTGAGCACGTAAATCCTTATTATTTATAATTTAATATGTGTCACTCAGTTTGAGTATGAAAAACAATACTTATTCATGATTTTTTTAATTATTCTATATTTCTCATACATAGTACATTCTTTAGTAACTGTAAATTTAATGAAATGAGGATGTAAAATGACTCTTTTGCCTAATTGTTTAGTTTTTTATATGCTATTCAAAGTTACAAATCCTATATGCAATGGGAGCATCTTGTTCATACATGGCCATGCCATCATTCACAATGCATACTTTACATTGGAACATGTTGTATAATTTTCAAATCCATCCCCTTTTGTTATATTTGTGAATCCATTTTTATTAACAGTTTCTTCAGTTCTAGTTTTAAAAAAAAATAAAAAAAATCAAATATGTCAAAAGTATAAAATCATCAAATTATTCTAAAAATATAAAATTGAGACTTAACCATGATTATATATCTAATTTACATCATCAAAATTTTTTATTTATCTCATGATTAGTAGATAACATATAATTTTTCTATCACACATGAATTTCACTGTCATTCATGAGTGTTATGTAGGACATACAAATTTTTATGGACTGAGATAATGGGCTTACCTCTACTCAATAGCCTAGATAAATTGGGGACATATTTTCCATAGGTTACATTATTTATAAGTGTTACCATTATATGAATCCTATATTGATCAATTATATAAATTTTACAAATGTTTTACTAACATATCTATCTTACATTGCGTATATGGATATGTTATTTGTTATGAAATGATCATGTGACATATATACATTGTAAACTAAATTTATAGTTATATGATCCATTGATGCTATTACATATACATAGTAAATTATATTTTTATTTGTCTATTATGTATGGCCCTTGTCCCTTGTGTGATATTTTCTAGATAATTTGTATGCAATAATTGTTTGGTATGTGAAACATTTTAACTTGTATATTTTTATGGCTCATGTCCCTTTATTTCATGCAAAATTTAAACATGTCCTTTGTATGTGTACCTTGGAATTATTTGTATGATATCATGATTATTGTGTTTGTGTTCTTGTTGAGATTTTTAATTTTAATGAGTTCCATGATCTATATCATGCACTAACTAATGCATAAGAGTCTAATTTCATAATATAATATTATGATCTTAAATGATATATATATATATATATATATATATATATATATATATATATATATATATATATATATATATATATATATATGTTGACATAGTTTTAAATTATTCTATATTATACAATGATTACTTATTACTATGCATGATATAGCAAACATTTATTTTGAGATGAGTGACTTTCAATATTAATTCCCTCACCTCAAAATGGAGGCATTTTAGTGGTGGTTTCCTACATGAGATAATCCTCTTAAATATTAATATTCAATTTCAAAGGTTTAAAAATGGTTTAATATTCAATCATTGGTACATATTATGAGGTTATATGCTATACATATGCATTCACATTACAATATCAAAATAAAACTTAATACAAAGTTGAGTGCATGATATAGGTTCAATCACAAGTTTCAAACACAATTTACAAATTTACATTTACATACAGTTACAAATTCTCCACACTATGTTTTTTAAAAAAATTTATGGGGTGTGATATAAATTCATGCCATGTTTTTCATTAATATTTACTATATGTGGTCATGGTAAGATCATGGATTTAATCCATTCCCTTTTAATCATGTATTCGGTAATAAAGTGTCAATTAAATCTACAAGCCATATACATTGGTTAATTTGGTTAAAGTGAATAATACATAACTTAGAGATTCATTTACCTATAACATTATGTCTATACATCCATTATGGATTTCAACCTGTTTCATGTCTAGGGATTATAAATACCAATACTATAAATAAATATTTCTTCATTCATCAATGGGTTTTATTTTCTATGTAAGATAAATTCAATTTTGGGATTGATCACCATCAAATTCTTCATTGGTTTAGCTAATTAATCAAATTCTCCAAGTGCTTCATGGGAATCACCAATTCTCTAATGCTTCAAGGAAGCATCGTCTCCAAAACAAAGTTACAAGAGTTTGAATTGGTTTCACACTTACATATGCACTCCTTATTATTTTCAAAAATTTCAAATTTAATTACATTTCAATATTTAATTTCACATATGAGCATTAATTACTTTTACATCATTACAAGATTTTTCATGGAACACCTCATGATTGGAGATTCTTCAAAAGGTAAATTGTGTTGTAAACATGTAGGCACTATTTCTCCTTTGATTTATCAATTTATCTTATAGACTAAAGGGGTGGGGGGATTTAGTCACTCAAATTTGGTCATGAATACTTGATAATTTTATATTTGGCCCTATTTCACTTTAATTGACTTAAGCACTTAATATGGACCTATTTTTTCACCTCACTATGTCCTAAGCACATATGTGCACCTATTTAATTTTTAAATTGCTATTTGCTTACTATATAAATTTTATAATGGCTAAAAAGTGTCTATATAAATAGATCCAAACTCAAAATTTATGTACAATAGTGGTAGATAAATTTATCCCTTAAGGGACATCTCCATCCTTCATCTTTTAATGGTCATTTTTAAAATTTAAACCCCACCTTACATTATGATCTCTATTTGTAGGATTTTTTATGAGATTTTATATTTTGTATTGATATAAAGGCACACTTAAGTCACATATTCTACCACTTGTATATTTTAATGCAGAGGCATACTTACACTACTGCACATTGATCATCGAGTAATTACAATTTCTTGAATTCCATGAGCATCCTCTTGAATAGAAGAAACTTATACCAGATAACTAGTTATCAAACCTACTAAGGATAATCCACCATAAAAGGGTAAGCAACAAACAATCCCCTTTACTAGGTGGTTAGTACTTAAGACATTATTATATCATAGACATACAACAGATTCCACAGTATCCCAATATTTTAATACACACCATGTTCAAACATATAAATAACCTACACAAGTTCTTCTTAATGCTACTCTAAATAAATAAACAAACACTCAATGATGGGTTCCAAAAACCCTACTTTGATTACTCCTAATACTGTTTCACAACCACAAAGTCTTATGTTACATACACAAAGAATCATTGACACCCTAGTGATAGATATGACACCTATATATGTTCCTTGACAACATACATGGTGTATTGCACTATATTTATAATGGGGAGATAACTATGACCACTTGTTGGATGGCATCTTAGGATGATCTTTCCCAACCCCAAAAAAAATCAAAAAAATCAAAAAAACATTAAAAAAAACCAAAAACACTATCAAGAGTTACATATTATATTAGATCCTTGGCATCCATATGTTACTTCCATATTTATGGATAACATAACTAGTTACTCATACATACACATATGGGTCATAATTCTACATTGGGTGTGATATAGGCATACATAAATACATGATACACTCATATTATAGATGTCAGGCTTCCCCTCTACTCATGTCATATGGACATTGGGGGTATCCACTTATTCAATCTCAATACACATAGGTTATATGATTTGATGATCACTCTACACTATCATGTTTGATCTTACATATGTACTTACACATGCATGTTATCCATGATTATATATTATATAGGGTACTTCATATGCTATATGCTTGACATAATTTTCTAACATATTGGATCTATAGGCCAATATGACATGTTTATATTGGTTTCTTATGTTTTACCTTATACACTTCCTTAAGTGTCTTGTCTTTCTTGTTCAAGAATTATAATATGCTCCTTTACTTATGACCACCCCCGTTCTTATGCATGTTTTATTTAAAATTTTCATGATGTCATTGTTTATTGTATGAACATTTGAATATGTAATTCTTGATTTCATAGACATTTGACTAAGTCATGTTCCTTAGATTGTGAGGCATTTGAATATGACCCTTGTTTGTGGTCTCCTTAGACCATTGTTTTTTGAATTACTTTTGAGTGTTTTGTGTGTGTGCTTATTTTCTTATTGATCTTGTATTATTACTATCTATATGTTTTCATGATATTTATCATGCATATTAGGCCTACACATGATCACATTGGTTCTAGACATGTTTCCTTATATATGGTACATGGTTACATTCATAGATTTTTAATTTGTCTTAACCTTTTGAGGTTAGGTAATTCCTAGTTTTTTTATTTACTATTAGGGATTAGCTTTCACATTGTGTAAGTATTTACTAAGAGGTAAATAGTAATTGGTGAATTAATTTGTTAGGTAGTCATAATATTGTTACAACAATATTATCAATATAGCTTATTTGTATATTTATATGAATTTGGTGAGATTTTGATGGAGAGATAATCTCCATAAGTATAAGAATGATATTCTTATAAATTTGTATTATCCCATATGAATTATAATCAGTGTATGAATAAATAATAGTTTAGTGTGTTTAAAATAATTTCAAGATTACATGTGTTATGCTTTGGTATTTTCTGTGTTAGACTCTGATATACACTATCATCTAGTATCAAAGTAACCTAGATCTTGACCTATGATGGAGAATTAGTTTGAAAGGAGGAAACATCTAAAATTGAGTTGTTGTCTCAAATCTATGAGTTCATTTTATTTAAAAAAATTATTTTATAGTATTCATATAGGATTGATGTCAATGGTGATCAACTAAATTCTTATTTTTGGCTCTCATTTCAAAGATGATGTATTCACAATCTACCACAATGCTAGATTTGTCTTTGGTAAAGGTTATATGTTCTTGTCAATAAATTTTTATCAGACTTTGCATTGCACCAAATTCACCATAGACCTAATTAAGTGAATCCCTAATTCTATATGTAAATTTCAATTCTTATTGTGTCATGATATTTAGTATAATAAAATTAGTTCTACATGTTGTGGTCCATGGATAAAACTTGCCCATCCTTCAAAATCTACCTCTGTAGCATCTAGCTATTAAAATAATTGAGTCAAACTATAGATTCTAAATAGTTGTGTTATATTTTTTATGTTTTCTATCTACATCTACACTTGGTATACTTACTTCCCATTCCATATTATAAAATCATCTAATAGCCTATCAAACACTATGGATCATCACTTTGTTGCATTTGCTTCCTAAATTTCTATATCAAATCGCATATTGTCAAAACTTGATGACATGATTGACTCCATTTAACTAAGTCAACAAGCTTGACATTCCAAATCTAAAGGTGTATGTAAAACTCTTATATTTGATAAAAATATTCAGAGGCATTTGCCTATTATAATGTATCTCTACCAAGTATGGTGTCTATGCTACAATCCTCTATTCACCTTCTAGCATCATTTTGAATTCTATGCTACTTTTAAACAAGTAGATCCTCTTACCATGCATCACCATATTCATGCTATAAATCTCATCTTATTTTCATGCTAATTGCTTGATCCATAAACTTTATACGAATATTCCAAATCATTTTATAGATTAACAAGTTAGTTAACATGTCATTTAAGTTTTTAGAATAGAATTAATTAAAGGTCTTTAACTATTATGTAGTATTTTTACTAAGTTTGTAATTTTTATGTAAAAAGAGTCATATCAAAAAATCAAAGAGTCATGTCGTAAGTTTTATAGGTTGGGTCAAAATAATTTGATTCATTTTATTTATAAGGTATGGTCAAAACAATAATATAAGAGTCTTTCTTTAGAGTCTCAGGTGTCAGTTTTTAGATTTAGTCATAGGTTTTTATTAAGGTCATAATTATTTTTTTAATATAGAGTATAGGGTCAAAAAATTAAGTCATCATTATAAAAAATAAAAATGAGTCAAAAGTATGTCAAAATTAAAATCAATTATTTATATAAGGATGCATTTTTGGGTGACCCCAACATCCTGATTCATATGTCAAAAATGTCAGTATTATGGGGTGACCCCATTTCAGTCAAAGCAACATACAATTGAGCTTCATTGAGATATCAACTAAGTAAGCAAATTTTTAAATTGGAGGATGGAGGAACAAGAGGTTGGAGGTCTTTCAATGACCTCTTGTTATCCACCAATGATGGGGCAATACCAATGTTTTGGTGACATTTTATGTGGTATGTTTTTCATTTCCACTATGTGTTTACAAAATAATAATAGAAGAATTACCTATTCAAGATTTATAATTTTTGTGAAATTCTAAACATAATTCCTTGATGTGAGAAAATAGTGAAAGGATAGAAAGCTAAAATATAATTAAATTCATGGATCTTGAAAGGGTTTGTGGTAGAAATATATAAAATCACAGGAGGTGAATAATTTTTTGACAATAGTTAAGAGAGTAACTACTATAGAGATCTCATGACTACCTCACTTCTTTATGGATATAACCTCCAGTGACACATCCATTATAGTCACATAAAGTAAATGTGGGATGTGTTCCTTCACATAATAGTGGTCATGTGTAGTAAGATTGCATCAGTAGTATGCATACCTAAGAGTATGTGGTGGCATATAATTTTATTCATTCAATTCATGCCAAGGTTTGTGGTAAACTTGTAAAACCATGGGAGGAGTTTGTCTTTCTTTATATCAAGGTCATGATCCAAATAATTCATGCTATAATGGGTGAGCATACTAAAAATAAGAGTGTTAATGTTTTTTCACCATGTAAATACTATGTGGGGGAATGTTAGGGATTAGCTTTTACATTGTGTAAGTATTTATCAAGAGGTAAATAGTAATTAGTGAATTAGTTTGTTAGATAATCATAATATTGTTTTAGATTACGGTAAAAGCAAGTTTTGAAGGGACCCCAAAACCATTTAATAGAATCAAAAAAGATAAAGCATTAACCACTAGGAAAAGTAGTTCTAAAACCTACTGAAGAGCATCATCAAAATCAAGTTTTATAGGGACAGCATCAATATCCAGTTTATGAATACTATTCAGCCCCATAATATTCCAAGTAATGATTTCTATATCTATTTTTTAGGGGTAAAATCCAGAATAGTTGCCTGCCTACCATCAACAATATTATGCATACTTTCTAACTCTCTGATTTTCTTAGTGGATCTTCTTCCAGGTTTGTTCGGGGAACCAACATCCAGTTTCACCTTAGAATGTTGTTCAGCTTTTTTTCTAGATTTATTCAGAGTAGAAGCAAGAGGTTTCACCTTAGTTTCCTGATCTTTTTTGTTGCTTCTAATTTCTACCCCCTTAGTATTGATCTTTTTTTCAGCCCTTTTTCTTTGGTTAACTTCTAGGGGAGGAGGCTCATCCAAAGGAAAGTCATTATCAGCCTGAGATAACACCTGGATCTCCCTAGACTGAGAAAAAAGAGGATCTCCCTCCTCTGATTTATTTCCAGCTTTAGCCAAGAATTCTCCTTCTTCTAGCACAATTTTGTCATCTACATCTCTCCATCGATCTTCTATCCTTTGATAGAAAACAATTTGTTTTGATAGATCTGTCAGATCATCTATTCTTTGTTCAAGTATTATGGTATCTGATTGCAAGCCATGTCCTTCTTTCTCAGAATTTACTTTCTCAAAAGAAGGTTCTTTATCCGCCTCAGTATGTGGAGCATTAGAATCTTCAAAAGAAGGCTCTTTATCCACCTTAGCATGTGGAGCTTTAGAAACTTCATTATTCTTTTATTCTTGGCGATGATCTTCTTTGGGTTTCCATACTTTCTTTTACTAGACCCTGGTCTTTTTCCCATCCGAAACACTACTAGGCTGATTTTTACTTTTGGAGGGACAATTTTTAACCAAATGCCCTTGTTTCTTACAAGCATAGGAAGAGTTGGGCAAATCTTCAAAAAAAAATTCTTAAGTTTTTTTACCAAGCTTGGATATTAGTTCCACCTTTTCTGGGATAATCATAATATTGTTATAACAATATTGTGAACATAGTTTATTTGTATATTCATAGGGATTTAGTGAGAGTTTGATGGAGAGATAATCTCCATAATTATCATAATGATATTTCTATAAATTTGTATTATCATGTATGAATTATAATCAGTGTACAAAGAAATGATAGTTTAGTGTGTTTAAAATAATTATAAGATTACCTATGTTATGCTTAAGTTTTTTCTATGTTAGAACCTGATATACACTATCATTTACCTCACCTCAAATTGGGGACATATTATTTGGGGTATGATTTGGAATCATGTTCTCCACACTTGGCACAATTATTAGATTTAGTGGGGGCATGCTTTAGAAGCATGTTCTCCACACTCATTCAGTATGGTACTTATATCAGTTAATAGATTCATTAGGGGCATGTCATATAGACATGGATTCCACACAGTAACAATTTTAAAATTTAGTGGGGGCATTATTTGGACGTATGTTCTCTACACCTATTTAGTATTCATCATCTCTATTTTATAGTAGGGACATGTTTTGGAAATATGTCCTCCACATCGGTACATATATCAGTTTTTAAATTTATCCATATATAATGGGGTCATGATTTGGAATCATGTTATCCACACTTTACATTTATCTAAATTGGCTAAAACACATAGTTATATAATTTAGATTCATAATTATGGTGAAATTATATACATTATTACTATTTTTATACATAGTTTTAGCATTAGACATATCAAAATTGAATATGTTATGAAATATGTGCATAATATTTTAAAATCCAAATTAATTTTAGTTTTGAAAACCATTACATGTATTAATACCCCACAAAATTTTACAACCCATATTGATCGAATCTACTACAGGAGTTGGTTCACCTTTTGGTATGATTCAAGTGATCAAATCACTTAATATTTCTAAGTTTTCAATCTATAATTTATCATACAACCTCACCATATTATAATTATCATTGGGCTACACAGGTGATCTAATCTCAACTAATAAATGAAAACTCATTTTTTCTCCAAAATTGGGGGCATGTGCCTCTCTCTCTCTCTCTCTCTCTCTCTCTCTCTCTCTCTCTCTCTCTCTCTCTCTCTCTCTCTCTCTCTCTCTCTCTCTCTCTCTCTCTCTCTCTCTCTCTCTCTCTCTCTCTCTCTCTCTCTCTCTCTCTCCATTGGATATATGCATTTTAAATATTTAGCTACATTTATCTTAATCTCAATTTAATAGCCTTATAATGATACATATTTTTAAAAATAACTTTCCAATATTCAATGTGGTTACATTGGCACACAGGTTAGTCACCAAAAAAACACTCAAATTTAACTCAAGAAAATATAAGGTGTGCATACACACCCAAGTATTTATTCCTTTCCTTTAAACTAGCAATTTCATTACTAAATTAAAAGGGGAAATGTAGATGATATTTTTTGATTATGTATCACCTCACTCTTGTACACTTAGAAAAGACCCTGGTTGTTCCTCTTAGTTATACACTCTCCTTGATTCTAAAATCCCTATTTATACTCTATCCTTTCCCCCTTTATCTATCTCTTAGTCCCACTAGTATTATATTGATGACATAGACACTATATCTTTTCCATAATCCTTAAAATGTACTTATCTTACATCTATACAATTTTGGTTCATGTACCTATCTTTATACTCCTTGGAAACTAATGTCCAGGTTAGATACTAGCACCAACATTACTATCTTTCTTTGATGCAAGTGTCTAGTGCCCTAAATTCATCCAATTTAAAAATGAAATATATCCTAATGGGCAGCCTATTTTATTTAATGTGAGTTATCTCTCGATAGGATTAATATAAATACAAGATCAACCTCCATTCATTCATCACCTATGAAACCTAGTAAAAGACAAAAGAGAAATCAAATAGCATTCCATTCATCTAAGCTTCCATATTTATTCATATTTCAAAACCAATCATAGGGATTGCACATCTATAGGTATAAGGTAATAAAGGAGTAGCCTAAGATCCCAACTTTCTAAGTTATAATCTAGGTCATTGTTTTACTTACTTTACACATATTACATGATTCACACATAAGCCAACATGTAGGGGAGAAATACATTAGTTTGAGGCCTTATTCAGAGTATTGATATCTAGATAGCATTCTTTGATAATCAGTTCATTAGGGTCAGTTCAAAATTGGATGTCCACTAACCCATTTTTCCCCAAGGTCACATTGAAGATGGAAAGCTAGGGTTTTTCCATTTTGTAAGGATTTATATACCATGGATAAAATCTAAATTCACCATAATAAAGGTGAAGCCAAATCCAAAATAATCTAGGTGGTCACATCCTCTTTCTCTAGATATTCCATATAGGACACTACATCAAACTCAGACAATAGCATTGATATAATCCTTTAGGACTGATATAACTATCTACTTAGCTATAGAAACTTGATTTAGAATCTAATAATTGTTTTAAAATTACTTTTCTACCTACTTTTAGCCTATTCTAAATCTATAACTAAATTAGCATCAAAACAAGCTAAGTACTTATTTTCTTTACCATTTTTATATCTATCCTAGTTGTAATTTCTATATTTAGACTATCTTAACATAGTAAATTTAGTGTATTTTATATTTGACTTTAACATTTCATTGGCTTAATATAGATCTAATTATTGCCCTTGTTCCATTTCATTTCTATATTCTTAACACTAAGCTTAAAGTTAAATACATACCAACAACCCATTTCATATTAGGGTTAAAATTTTGGTGAACCTGATGAGCAATAGGTTGTTGGTATGTATTTCACTTTAATCTTAGGGTCAAGAATATATAAATGAAATGGCACAAGGGTAATAACCAGATATATAATAGGTTAATTAAATGCTAAACTTAGATATAAGCATACATTAAATTTATTATGTTGAGATTGTCTAAATATAGAAAATATAACTAGGCTAGATATATAAATGATAAAGAAGATAATTAGTTATCTTATTTTGATGCTAATGTAGTTATGGATCTATAATAAGCTTAAATTAGGTAGGAAGATAGTTTAGGAATAATTTATAGATTCTAGATCTGGTATCTCTAATTATCTAGATAGTTTTGTAAGTCTTGGATGGTTGTATTGACACTATTTTCTAAGTCTAACACTAGTGTTCTAAATGAAATATATAGAGAAAATGGATGTGACAACCTATATTCTTCTAAGTTAGGATTTATGTTTATTTTGGTGCACTCATATCTAGGTCATGGGTTGTTGCTCCTTGTGAAATGGAAAAACCCTAGATTTCCATATTCAATATGACCTTTGGTAAAAATGGGTTAGTGGACATAAAATGTCAATCTAACCCCAATGACCCCACTATCCAAAGACACTACATATATAGAAAACACTTATAAGAGGGCCTCAAGCTGAAGTAGTTCTACTCTACATGGTGTCTTGTGTGTGAATCATGCAATGTGTGTAAATCAATTATAATAGTGACTTATCTTATAACTTGTAAAACCAAGCTCTTTGGATACTCTTTTAGTACCTTAGACCTATAGATGTGTAGTCCCTATGACTGGTTTAAAATTAAGAATAAATAGGGAAGTTTTAATCAATTAAATGCTTTTTGGTATTTTGATAGGTCTTGTAGGTGAGGAGTGAATGAGGGTTGATTTTATATTTATATCAATCCTATCAAAAGATAAATCCTATTAAAGCACCTAGGTTAACCATTAGGATACATTTCATTAAAAAATTGGATGACTTTAGGGAACTGGACACTTGCATTAAAGTAGGATAATAACTTTGATGCTACTATCTATCTTGGATGTTAGTTTCTATGAAGTATCAAGATGGGTATAAGATCAAAACTTTTATAGGTGTAATATGAGTAAATTTTAAGCATTCTGGACAAGAGATAGTGTCAATGTCATTGATATAAGACTAGTCAAACTAAGAGATAATCCAAGGGGAAAAAGATAGAGTAGATGTGAGGCTTATGGAAATAAGGAGAGTGTAGAACTAAGAGGAATAATTGACATCTAAGCTTGCCAAGTGTATAAGATTAAGGAGATACATAATCATTAAATATCATCTATAGTAGGATTTTTTGAGGTTTTTCTCTTTTGGATTGATATAAAGGCACCCTTAAGTCACATATTCTACCACTTGGATATTTCAATGCAGAGGCATACTTACACTACTACACAGTGATAAAATATTCCATATTCCTTCTAATTATGATTATAATCACTTAAATCAGTCCTTAGAAAATTTGAAAATGTGTTTTATCTAATCCAAAGCAAATCTTAATCAATTATTCAAGCCATTTATAGATGTTTTCATATAGTCAAAGGATAAAATTCACATAAATTACTCTAAGTGGGAGAAATACACGGGATTTAATTCCCTCTTTAGAGTATTGGATACATAGATAACATTTAATCTTCATAGAGGTGATCAGGGTCATCTCAACCCATTACACTCCCCCTTTTTCTAGTTTTGAGTTTTAATAATTGTGAGACCTATTAAGGTTTCAAATTTGAAGAATATACTTACAATTATTACACACATCTCCACTGGTCAAATTTCCACATACAAACCTAACTCAAACTATCATAAATGATCATGACCTAATTTTTAGATTTTTTAGTAAAGGACAAAATTGACCAACTCAAGACTATAGTGATGGTCAATTCTATCCAAAGATAGATGATTTTATCTTATAAAAATTTTAGTTTCAAATTTTGTGTACTTGTAGGGTGGGTTTTTATTTGTTTATTTCAAGTGTCTATTTGATTCACATAGTTAGATCTCAAAAATAAATAAATAAGTCTTTCATTTTATTCATAGTTAGTCTTATTTCATTCAACTTTACTTTGTCAAATTCATTCACAATATGGTTTAAAACATTTTATTATATTTCATTTAGTTTATATGAATTAGGTTTAATTCACCTATTAATGCAAATTATGATAAACATGGTATTATTTCAAGTTACATGGAAAATATAATTCTAGGTATTATTTTACATGGTAAATATAATATATACTTTGATAAAAGAGTGTTTCATGTAGAAAATAGTTTAAAATGCATCCCATGTAATGAATTCATGATACATCATTCTAGTATATGACATGTAGATTACTTCACAATTTCCACTAGTTCATATGTACAAACCTGTCTAAACACGCAAATGTGTGTATTTACATAGCTATGCATATATGTATATAGATTCACTTTTATATATTAATAAATAAAAATTCATATATATACACACAAGCTCATTAGATTTATGAATATGTTTCTTAAGTTGTTGGATAACTTATTCATATCGTCAATTGATGATGCCCATTTGACTGTGTTTTTACATATCTTATTCATATTTTCATGGTGTATTGTGTAAACCAAATGTTATTAACATATTATAATATCTACACTTTGGAGTCCTCTAAATTATTAACAACCTATCTTCATCTATTCCTTCTTTATGCACAATGGAAATCAACACCCCACAAATCTCCAAATATAAAGTATAAAAAATAAATAAATTCAACCCTACAGATTAAATCAAAAAATATGGCATGTAAAATTAGATTTAATTCAATTTATAGCTATCATTTGACAAGATCTTTGAAAGCATTATTATAAAATGGAAGGTGTCTTCCATAGTGTATCAACCACAAAAAGTAATAGCACTTATGTGGTTAATAGATAAATGTATGGCATATCATATCATTCCAAATACCATAGGATGATTTCCTCCATTATATATAAATACCATAGATTTATTATTGTTTTCCTCCATTCTATATAAATATTATGACTTACACTAAATACCAAGCTAATGGAATGACAATGGGATGACTTTACAGTTTCTAATTTTATTTTGAAAAATACTTATAACAAAGTATAAGCATACATAACATACTTGTTCATTTTAAGTTTTGAGGTATGATTCTTGTTGTTGTCATATATTTCAAAGTAAAGACAAATTTCAGTTTTATCAAGGTTAGAGTTGAGGTCTTACATGGAGAGATGATATGTGTCAAAGAAGTCTCATGACAAGAGAAAATTTGAAGGAAAAATCTTGTCTCTTTGATGAGATAGAATTTTAAGAAAAATTGGTAATTTCTTTGAGGTTTTTATCATGTTAAAGTCTAGATCATAATACAAGGTAAGCTATTATTGCGTACTAGGTGTCTTAAGAAGCCTAGTCTAAACCTAAGAAGAGGTGTTTACATAAAAATCATAGTAAATCTTGATGATTTATGTCATTACATGAATTATAGAGTATAAAAATTTATGTAAACATGAGTAAAAGTCAAATAATCCTTCATATGAGTTTCAAGGTCAAGTCTTAAGGCTTAGGCCTCACTTGGAGACCTAGTAAGAAGGCATAGGCCTAGTAGCATGTTGAGGTGATCAATATGAGACTTGTGTAATGAAGTTTGATAGTTTATGAGTAATATATTAAGTCATATGAAATATATATGAGGATTTTAAATTATTTCAAGAAGTTCCAAGGCATTTTCATGATCTAAGTATGACTGGTAGTGTAAGGCCTAGTGTACAAAGTGACCTATAGTGGCCTAATGAGGGCTCAAGATCATTTACAAAGATAAAAAAGATATTTATATAATTTATATATGTTTGAAATGTTTTTATAAATGTGTTTAAGAAAAATTATATCATTTTTTGAATAATAAATCATGAAAACTAGTGATAAGGTCCTATGTGTACACAGAATGAGGTGTTGCAGACCTAAGAAAGAATTTATTGTGCTCATTAGCACATGAAACATTTGAATGAGATATTTATAAATTAGTTAATTTTATTAATTTACAAATATATTTTTTTCATTGGTTTTGGATTTGAGGGGCAATCCTTTATGAATGATTGCTAAGAAGGGAAACTCGTCAAAACCCTCCTAAAACCCTCATAATGACTTGATAGGAATGATCTTATTGGTTATGGATAATAATGTTTTTTTTTAAATATTTTTATGTTTTAAACATGTAAAATAATCTTCCAAGTTTCTCTAAGTGGTTTTGGTTTATCTTGATAGTGAGTAAAAGCTACAGGAAAACCCTTATTTCTAAGAAATTTTGATGTAGCTAGTAGGGTTGACTAGGTAAAAACATGATATGGATGGAATATGATTTTTAATTATTTTATTTTATGAATATTAAAATTTATTATCATTTTTAACATCAAAAATTTGATAAACTAGGCATATAAGATGACATGTCGCTAAACAAACCTAATAGGCAAGATAATGAGAAAACTAGGCAAAGATGAGAATGAGATTAGGGTTTAGTTATAGAGGAATAAGGAATGGATAAAAATGAATGTGATAATTATTAAATACATATTACTCATTTAATTTTTGTTTATAATTTTTTATTATTCTCATACACAATCAAAAAGTTGTCATCAAAATGGTTTATCTAACATAGTGAAGTTTGTGTAGAGTGAAGTTGTGAGATTGGTCTACAAGACCAATATTGATTTATAACCATGAAATTTATATTTTAAAATATTATATAATTATTATTAAGGTTAATTAAAAAACATTATAATATCATAAAAAAATTTACATAGATGTTCTAAGTCTTAGTTTCCATGACTATGGTTTTGGTGCTACAGGTAGTTTTCTATGTGTGAGTGAAAATGATGTTACTGAGTCATTTTGCATCAATTTTACGGATAAAATTAAAATTAAAGTGTAACATAGATATAATAGGTTAATTTTAACATATATTTATTAATTATATACTCCTATTAGGGTATGAAAAGTCAAAGGCTTTTGAATGGGTTCTTATGGCCTATGTGTAGTTCTAAGTAAGCTTATGAACTTGATCAGTTTGGGGTGTTTTTCCCTATTTGATGAATTATAATGAAAATTATGTTTAAAATTATTCCATTTATATTCTATCCATATGTTTTATTTTTTTGGTTATGTGTAAAATCTGGTTTTATGCATCAGATTTGCTAGATAGATTTTTTAGCTGGTAAGAAGGCCTATTTGCAAGTAGACCTAGTTGGGTAGTTCAATGAGTGAAAAGAGAAAAATGGTTTTGGGGAAATAATGTGGATTATAAGGAGTATATTAAATTAAAATTTTAAGTTTTTCATCTATTTTTTTAGGCTCAAATTTTTCCAATTAGGTCTAAGTGAAACGTGTGCATAGAGAAAGCCTAATTACATTAGGTCTCCATTAGGCCCAATGGTGGTTTTGGCCATTGATGGTAATTAATAACCTATATATTGATTTTTTAACTTGTGAAAAATGTGTATTTATATATATAAATCATGATATAGGTGTATTAATATTCTTTTCTAATGAATATGGGTATGAGTAAGAGTCAAGTATAAAGACAAGGCCTAATAGGACTATTTTGACTGGTTACAGAATTGAGCAAGAAAAGGATATAGAGTTTTGAATAATAGGTAAAGGTATTTAATATCATAATTAATTTTTTATGAATATGAAATTAATTTATTATTGTATTTTTATAGGTGTTTATTAAGGTCATTTGACCTAATTATGCCAAAGAAAGGGCTAGTTGAGCGAGAAGGCCTAATATGTAATTTTTGAAAGAAAGAAGTGTGAGAAGAATAAAATAAGGAGGTCATATTTATTTAAATGAGAAATAGGTTAAAAATTTTGATAATAAATTTATTTTATTTACTTTGGTGCTGTGTTACCTAGGGTGTTGGATCCTCCTTGCAAGTTGAAGTTTGATAAAGGACTAGCTAAGTTGGTAATTGACTAGTGAGGGGTTGGTGCTCCTTGTGGGATTGATGCCTCACTAAAAATTTGATCCATTTATTATAATATAGTATTCCAAGTGGTTTTTTTTTTCTTATCCTAATGATTTTCCCACATATATCTCATGTCTTAATGTTACTTGCTTTCATAGATGCTTGTGTATGCATTAATTGGTGTGTAAGTGAATGAATGCTTCATAAATGTTAAGTGAAATTAGATGAATGTTTTAATAAAATTTATTCACCCCCCAACCCATATATTTTTATATACTTCCAACATTTTCTATCATATCAGGTCCTTTGAAGGAGGTATTACAACCTAAAAGAGATTCTAAGCAAGCAAAAATCGCTAGTCAAGCTTAAGATGGTTTAACTACAAACAAAGCTCCATTGTTTAATGTATATAATTATGGTTTTCAGAGTGTCAATATGAGGACATATTTAATGTATCAAGGTCATGATGTTTTTATATTAGTCTTTGATGGATATATTTCACCCCATATTCCTCATACAGATGCATTAGGTACGAAGGCTAGTGACAATAACTCAAAAGCAATGAATGGTATTATGTGTGGCCTATCAAAGGAAGAACTTGTGAAAGTGATGCATTATATTTCTACCAAATATATGTGGCAAAATTGAATAATAATAAATCATGATACTCCAAGGTCAATTTTTCCAAATTGCAAACCCATAGAAGATAATTTGAAAGCATAAAAATGAATGAAGATGATAACATTACAACCTACTTGTTAAGGGTTGATAAATTAGTCAACATCATAAGAGGTCTAAGTGAATATTTTAAGGAGTCTACTATTTTTCAAAATGTATTGAGTTCTACAACTCCCAAATTTTATTCTAAGGAATCTATTGTTGAATGAAATAAAGATCTAGACAAGCTAGAAATGGATGGACTTCATGGCACCTTACCAACCTATGAGATTAAGACAAGTGAAGGAATACATACAAAGAAGGAAGCTGCATTCAAGGTATAAAATAATCCAAAAGATAAGAAGACATAAGGAAATAAATTCAAAAATAATTATGAATCTAATATTGATGATGATGAGTTTATAGTTATGTTTGCAATAAAGTTGAAGATATGCCCAAGTAGATATAAGATAAAATTGCCTTTTAAATGTTTCAATTATGGAGAAATTAAACACTTTTCTAATAAGTTCCCTCACAAGCATAAGGCTAAGTATGGTGAATAGCATGATGAAGGTCATGATGATGATAAAAGTTCTTACAAGTTTGATAATATCAAAAAATAATTTATAAGGTATGATGATAAAAATATATTCTTCAAAAACAAAATAAGTTTCTACACCAAGATTGTAGCCCATCTAATGAGAGTGAGAGAGGTGATTCTGAGAGTGAGAATGAATATGATGTCCCTGATATCAATGAAGTTATTTTCATGTTTGAATAATTAATCTTTTCAAATCAATAAGAGTCCATATGGATTGGAGTTGTTTTTGGTTATTTAGATGAAGAAGGAGATAAGGTGGACTTTGATGTTGAGTTAATGAATACTCTAAAATAATTGAAGATGGTAAAAAAGAATAATAGGGTGATGAGGTCTCTTATAAAATATTATGATAATAAAATCAACTTTTTTGAATCTATACTGAGCAACAAATCCAAGGACTAAGAGTAAATAGTCAAATAGGTGGAGATTCAACTTGAAACTATGACTATAGGACTAGAGGCCAAAGAAGATAAATGTGCAAGGTATGTATCTAAATTCAGTTCCTTGTAAGCTAAATTTAAGAAATCATCAAACAGGGTCAAGTCCTTTGTGAGGTTTGGAAAGAGTACCAATGACCTAGACAACATTTTGAATAGTCAAAAGACTATTAATGACAAAACAGGACTTGGTTTCAATAGAGACCAAAAGAACAATACTATGATTAATAAAGTCAATGATCAACCAAATAATGAGGGTGTTGACAGAATGAAGGCTAATACTATTAGGCAATCTAATACCATAATGTATGATAACCTTTTAAATGAATATTTTTATTCATTTAACAAATTTGGTCATAGATCAAGGCATTTTAGAAGGCCATCCAAGAATGAATATGCATAGAACTATGAGGAAAGTCATCAGTCAAGAGGTATGGAACATGGTTTGTTTTCATCAAGAGGAATAATAAGTTTCAATTGTCATAAAGTTGGTCATATTGAAAAATACTATAAGCATGATTTATCAAGATAAAATAATCAAGTTGAGGCTCCCAGAGTACAAGAAAGAAGATAAGATATTAAGTGGAAACCCAAGGTAGATAAAGTTGATGACTAGTCTGCAAGCCCAAGTAGACTATTTACCATGTGGAGCCTAGTCAAGATATAAAGGAATGATAATAATTATCCCTATCAGCTCAAATTGTGGATGAATAAGTCAAGTCAAATAGATCAAGTCAGAATGGTGTTCAAATAAAGATTACATAAGTCAAGTCAAAATAACTAAGTTTAGTCTAGTAAGTATATGTTGTTCTAGTTTTTTAGAGTAGAGGTGACTCCATAAGTCTTCATGGAGGCACTCAGCTTGTAAGAAATAAGAATGAAGGATGCTAAATGATATTGGAGTTTTATGGACTTTGGTAACTTTCAAATTCAAGGATTATATGAGAGTCTATTACAGGTGTGATCATAAGAGATAGGTCACGAGTTTGCATGATGACTTGATCAAACCAATTTTTAGTATTAAAAATGTCTTAGAGTATCTTGAGGACAATAGGATCTAATCATGCTCTAAATGTAGGTATTCAATCTTGATCTATGTTAAGATATTTTAAAAATTAAATGTGTATTGGTTGAGGTCTAAGGATCAAATAAGTTTCCAAGAACATGGCCCTTTGTCATTAATGTCAAAAGGGGAGAAAGTTTTTGTTTGGTAGAAAGACCAAGTGTCAAAGAAGATTTATATTGAGGTAATAATGATCTGCTATATGAGAATTTTTTTCCATTAATTACAAAGGGGGATATTGTTGAGGTATGATTCTTTTTGTTGTCATTGATGTCATAGTCAAGACAAATGTCAGTTTTATCAAGGTTACAGTTGGGGTCATACATGGTGAGATGTTACGTGTCAAAGAAGTCTCATAACAAGAAAAAATTTTAAGGAAACCTCTTATCTATCTAATTAGAGATAATTTTAATGTAACCTATTAATTTCTCTAAGTTTTTTGACATGTCAAAATCAGGATCATAGTACAAGGTAAGCTACTATTGTGTACTAGGCATTTAAGAAGCCTAGTCTAAACCTAAGAAGAGGTGTTTGCATAAAAACATAATAAATATTGAGGATTTGTATCATTAAATTCATGATAGAGTATAACAATATATTTAAACATGATCAAAGGCAAATAATCCTTTATATGAGTTTCAAGGTCAAGTCTTGAGGCTTAGGCCTCACTTGGAGACCTAGTAAGAAGGCATAAGCTTTGTAACATGTTGAGGTGATTAGTATGACACTTGTGTGATGAATTTTAATATTGTATGAGTATTATATGAGGTCATGTGAAATTTTTATGATTATTTTATATTATTTCAATAAGTTTCAAGGCATGTTCATGATCTAAGTATGACTAGTTGTGTAAGGCCAAGTGTACAAAGTGACCTATAGTGGTCTAATTAGGGGTCAAGATCATTTTCAAAGGTACTAGAGTTATTGAGAGAATTTATATATGTGTGATAGGTTGTTTTAATTGTGTTTAAATTTTTTATATCATTTATTGAATAAGAAATCATGAAAACTGGTGATAAGGTCCTCTATGTGCATAGAATGAGGTGTTGCAGACCCAAGAAGGAATTTATTATGATCATTAGCACATGAAACCTTTGAATGAGATTTTTATCACTTCATGGAATTTTTTTAGGGTCCCTAATTTATTTTCTTTGCATTTATTTTGGATTTTAGGTGCAATATTTTATAAATTATTACTAAGAAGGGAAACCAGTCAAAACCCTCATAAAACCCTCATAATGACCTAATAAGAAAGATATTGTAGGTTATGGATCAGAATCATTTTATTGACATTTTATTATTTTTTTAACATGTAAATTAATCTTAAAATTTTCTCCATGTGGTTTTTTTTTATCTTGACAGTGAGTAAAAGCTATAAGAAAACCCTTATTTCTAGGATTTTTGATGTAACAGGTAGGGTTGAGTAGGTCAAAGCATGAAAATGGATAGAATATGATGTGTAAATACTTTTAATTTATTAAAATTAAGTTTTATAATAAATTTTTATACCTAAAATTTGATAAAATAGTCATGGAAGATGACCTCTCGCTAAATAGGCCTGATAGGCAAAATAATGAAAAAACTAGGTAAGGATGAGAATGAGATTAGGGATTGGTTGTAAAGGACTAAGGAAAGATAAAAATTAATGGGGTAATTATTAAATACCTATTAATAATGTATCATTGGTATATAATTTTTTATTATTCTCATACGCAATCAAAACATTGTCATCAAAATGGTTTATCTAACACAATGGAGTCTGTGTAGAGTGAAGTTGTGAGATTGGTCTATAAGACCAATATTGATATATAAAAATGAACTGTGTATTTTAAAATATTATATAAGGATTATTAAACTTAATTAAAACCCATTTTAATATTATAAAAGTGTTTACACAAAATTTCTAAGGCTTAGTTTCCATGACTGTGTTTTTGGTGTTACAGGCCATTTTTTGTGTGTGAGTGAAAATGATGTTACTAAGTCATTTTGAACTTATTTTAAGGATAAAATACCCATGAAATTATAATATAGGTATCATAGGTTAATTTTAATAAATATTTATTCATGAGATAATCATATGACAGTATGAAAAGTCAAAGGCTTTTGATTGGGTTATTAGGGCTTGTGTGCAGTTCTAAGTAAGCTTATGAAGTTGACCAGTTTGGGGTCTTTTGACATATTTAGTGAATCATAATGAACATTATGTTTAACCTGAGGTAATGGATATTATACATGTGTGTGTGTGTGTGTGTGTGTGTGTGTTTTTTTTTTTTAAATGTGTCAAATTTGGTTGTATGCATCATATTTTCTAGACAAACTTTATGGCAGTAGGAAGGCCTATTTGTGATTAGAACTAATAGGTGGTTCAATGAGGGAAAAGAGACAAATGGTGTTGGATACATAATATGATATTATAATAGGTATATTAAAGTGAAATTTTAAGTTTTTCATCCATTTTTAGAAGCTCAAAAGTGTTTTAAGGAGGTCTAAGTGAAATGTGTGCTTAGAGAAGACCTAATTGCATTAGGTCTTTATTAGGGATAATGGTGGTTTTGGCCCTTAAGGGTAATGACCGACCTATGTAATGATTGTTTCACTTGTGAAACATCTATATTTATATATTTAAATCATGATATATATGTATTAATATTATTGGCTGACCAATATGGGTATGAGCAAGAGTCAAGTATAAAGATAAGGCCTAATAGGCCTATTTTAACTAGTTAGAGAATTGAGCAAGTAAGCAAAGGATATAGAGTTTTGAATAATAGTTAAATGGATTGAAAATCATCATAATTTTTTTCTAAATATATCATTAAGATATTATTATATGTCTATAGGTGTTTATTAATGTCATTTGACCTAATTCTACCAAAGAAAGGGATAGTTGAGTGAGAAGGCCTAATAAGCTATTTAGGAAAGAAAGAAGTGTGCAAAGAAAAAAATATGGTCATATTTAGTTGATTAAGAAATATGTGTCCAAGGGTGATCATAAATTTAAGCTATTTGAGTTGGTGTTGTGTTACCTATGGGGTTGGAGCCTCCTTACAGGTTGAAGCTTGCTAAAGGACTAGTTGAGTTGGTAATTGACTAGTGAGGGGTTGGTGCTACTTTTGGGGTTGCTACCTCAATAGAAGTTTTATCCATTAATTACAAGATAGGAATCATATTTTTGTTCCAATGGGTTTTATTTCCATATAGGTTCTCCCACATATATCTCATATCCTTATGTAATTTGCTTTCATAGATATTTGTGTATGCATTGATTGATGTATGTAAGTGAATGAATGTTAAGTGAAATTAGAGGGATGTTTAAATACAATTGATTCACCCCCCACCCATCTCATTTTTTGTACTTCCAACATTAATAAATGTGTAATTTATTAGTTAAAACTTTATTAAAAAAACTTGGTAAATTTAAATACTTTTTTAGGTTAATTTTTTTAATTCTGTGAAATGTTTTTGTATATTATGTATGTGGGTGATTTCAAGCTAATCATGTCCAAAACTAGGTCTTATGTGAAATAAAATTTCAAAAAAATAAAAATACCTCAACTTTGATTGATGTTTGAGGGTTTTCCACAAAAACATTAAACATAATGTAAATATAAAAGTTGTAGCATTTCAAATGTAGTCTATAAGCCTATTTATTTTTTCAATAAATCAAAAAAATTAGATTAATATTTTCAAATTCAATGTATTAGTCCTTACAATTTTATAGTTTCATAAAATTATTTTTTCATAAAACTTTGTCGATATATGGAGGACTTGATGATGGATTCTATCATATTTTTTTAACAAATAATTTTTTATTGATTATTTAATTAATAACTTACCAAAATAATTCATCATTTATAGAATTTTGAAGTGCTTTTAATTTTTTTAAATATTTAACATGTCAAAATTTATTAGCTTTTTGTTGTGTATATATTAACCATTAGGATCCAGTTTAAAATATATTAATTATTAACTTAATTTTTTTTTCAAAAAAATATATATTCTAAAATTAGACAATCTTCTTGACAAAAACCATATAGCATTTTACATAGAACATAACTAAGTAGATTAAAATGCAAGCAAAGAAAGGGGAAATCCATGATTTTTTTTGTTAGATATGGGTGCAAAAACACTCAAGCTATGACATACATGTCTAAAACCAAGGAAAAATCCAAGCCAAAAGTGGATGGAAATAGTTCTTGAAAGGGTAAATGGATATTTGTCTAAATAATATATCCATCTAGAATAAATATCTTCCCAAAATGGATATCTATTTTGGTTGGAAATGGATAAGTATTTTTTATATCTTAAAAAATCCTCTACATTATGGAGGCCATAACCTTTGCATATGAATTATAAATTTGTTTCTTTTTTTAAGAGTGTATAATTTTAAAGGGAAAACCAAATGTGTAATAGAAGTGTAATTTTGATGAATTATATATGATAGTATATCCTCATCATTAGACTTATATTTTTTAGGACTAAAATGTTATGAATACTTCTTAAACCCTATTAACAATCAATTGCCTTCTCCAATTAAATTTTGTGATGGTAAATGAGTGTAACAAAGTGTTGTAAGTTACAATATGAATTACAATGAGAATAGTGAGAGGTGAGAGGATATTAAACACATGAATTCACACACACTCTAATTAAATACATCTTAATTTAAAAATTTTAATTTACATATAATGTTTTAAAATATAGTTTTAGTTAACATGACTTGATTAACCCAAATTTAGAAGCTAATAACACCATTTATCATTTTATATTGATTAAATTTATTATTTGAGAAATTTTAACTGAATTAAGCCCTAATTGGGTGTAATTGAATAGACATTCAGACTTAATCAAGTCATAATCCATTAAATTTTTATCAAATAATTACATTTGACCATGAAATAACAACAAATGGTGCTCAAGCATGCCTTATTTTCCTCAAATATGCCTTCATGTTTATTAATCACCCAATTCATTCACTTTTACCAAATAATGATATTTTATAATGAAAAAAATTATAAGATGTTTATATATGACCAATTTTCCCCATATCTATCTAATCAATCCTAATTTAGTCCAACATTTTATCAACTACTAATATTTGATAAAAAAAATAATGAAAAATAGTGCTCATATATGGCCATTTCCCCTCAAATCTACTTACATCTATTTGATTTCACTAAATCAAGACCTGATATGGTCAATTTTTCTAAAATAACAATGTTTGATCATAAAATAATTATTAATCATTCTTATATGCCAATTTATCCTGAATATATAAATAAATCTATGTAATTGTAGCCAAATAAAGCCTAATCTATACATATTTACTCAAATAAAGACATTAAATCACAATATAATATTAAATGGTTCCATGTATTCCCAAATTTCCCAAAATTTACCTTCATTATTTGATCACACCTAAATAAGGTCCAATTAGATCAAACTTGCTTAAAATTTTACATTAACTTAAAAAATAATTACAAACGATGTTTAAATATGCCCAATTTTCCTCAAATTGACCTATAACTATCCATTTTCATGTAAATGAGTCCTAATCTTGTCAAAGTTTCTCAAATAATGACATTCTATCACAAAATTATGACAAATGGTGCTCCAACATACTTGATTTTCCCCAAATCTACCTGCATGCACTTGATGACACCTAATTAAGGTATAATACAGTTAATCATTCTCCAATGATTAAATTTGATCAATTAATAATGAGAAATGGTGCTCATATATTCCAAATTTCCCCTACATATATCCAAATACACCTAATCAAGGCCTAATCTAGTAAAATCTACTTAGATAAAAACATTAGTTCATAAAATAACAAGTGGTTCTCATATATATCCATTTTCTCCAAATATTAATAAATGTGTCAAATCACACCTAGTGAGGGATTAATCTGGTCAAATTTTCTCAAATCATAATGTTTGATCATGAAATAATGATAAATGGGGCTCAAACATGCCTATTTTTTCCAAATGTAGTTTCATGTACCTGATACCACTTGATAAGGGCCTAATTCAGTTAATTTTTATAAAATAGCATTTGATAATGAATTATTAAAAAACAGTTCTCATATATGTCATTTTTTTGCTAAATCTACATACATTTATCCAATCCCACATAATTAGCAAAAAATATTTTCAAACATTCTAAAACAATGACATTTGATCATGAAATTATGACAAATGACTCTCATATATTCCCAATTTTCCTTAAATATACCTTCATGTGTCTAATTGAATCTAATTAAGTCCCAATCTATCTAAATTATGACATTCAATCATGAAATAATGTGACATAGTGCTCACACATGTTTGATTTTCCCTAAATCTTCTTTCATGTACCTGATATCACATAATTTGGGCATAATTCAATATTTTTTATAAATAAGTGAAATTTTATCAAAAACTAATTATAATTGGTCAAATACTCCCAATTATATGTACATTTACTTTCTTTTGTTTAATTACACTTAATCAAGGACTAATATAGCCATTTTTTATCAACTAATATTAGTATTTAATCCAAAATTAGTAGATTAACATTGAGAAAACATAAAATAATGAATTTAAATCTAAAATATTACCTTGATATCAAGCACATCGCAAATGTAATATATAAAATTTATCAAGTGGGGAAACCATAAAATAGATATAAAACCCACATCTATTATAAGGATATAAAAGCATTTATATTCAATTATAATCTCAAATATAATCCAAGAGAAATATAAATAAGAATGAAGTTAAGCCATGAACAAGTATCTCAACATAAACTAGTACAAGTTAAGAATAATTAGAAAGGAAAGCTCAATAAATAGAGCTAGATGAAGGAAGATATAGTTACATAGAAAATCATCATTAATTGAAAAAACTTCTTAGCATGTGCCAAATTTCCCTAATACACATAATATTGAGAGTATTATGTGTGACAAGTATGAGAGGAGTTACAAGCGAACGTAACTCCAAGAATCCCTATAAAAGGATAAAAGAGGTGTGACACATCATAAATTTAAGATAAATAAAATTTAGTATATTAATAAATTTATAACTAAAATATACTTAGAGTAATCCTATATTAACCTAAATGAATTTAATAAAGGTGAACCCAAATAAAATTAATATCCAACACTCCCCCTTAAGCTTAATTTTGGGTTACAAAAGTGGAGAAAACCTTATAAACAAAGAGAATGGAGTTAAAATTACATAAAATTCCCCATTAATAAGAATTTCCTTCAAGAGGAATTACAATTATTTGAAGAGGAGAAATAAGAAGGTCAAGTGTCACCAAAAGTTGAAAGGATGAAGGTGTGCTCAATGACAATCTCCAAGGAGACTATTTTGATAAGATGTGCAATTCTCTTTGGAATAAAGACCAACAAGAAAGGAGATGATAAATATGATCAAAGAAACTTGAAACACATAAGTTTACACCAATTTTCATGGTAATTAGAAATATTATATAAAATCTTATATACATAAAATAAATATAATAACAACAAATCTAAAAAGGAAATTGGGGCAAAAGATAACCTACATCATAAAGTATGAAATTCTACACAAAAAATAAGTCAGTCAAAATAATGATCTCCAATCAAATCATATTTCATTTGAAATATAAATATAAGGAATGTGTATAAATTTTGAGTTTATACAATTGAAGATAAAAAAGATGTGTCACTTGAAAAATATATTCTACATGAAGCAATGAAATAAATATCACAAGAAGACACATCAAAGTCTCTAGAAGATACCATTGGTTTTAGGATCCAAATTTATTTAAACTTATAAGTAGGTGTTATAGTGATTTTAAAATAATAAAAAGTGTCATTAGTTGACTTAACACAAGATTTTCATGAATACAATTTCTAATATGTAGAGATATGATACCCATGTTTACCAAAATGCTTGCAAGTACCATTTTTAACCAAATAATGAACATGAGAAGCATTATAATTTTAAAAAAATGTTGTATTTTATTTAGGAGAACTATCATGCAAATTTATTTAGTGATGGGGACAATAATAATTCAAATTAGCATTTGAACCTATTAAAGTAGGTTATTTACCTTAGTTCATGTTCCCTAGGTGATTTACTTAGTTAAGTATTATTTGTTTTTTTTGCCACCCACTTAGGTGTGGCTATTAAATGTTTTTATATTTATGTATAGGGGGTTTCTATCCCTAGGTTATCTCTTAGGTTAATCTTATATATATGATTGATATTTCTCATATGTATATGTAAGGTACTTTCATTGTACTTACATGAAGTTCTAGAGATATATTATATTATATTACTCTTTGTTCTACATATCGATTTGTAAGTCTATGATTTCATACTCTTTGTGATGTTTTATTATTAACACCTAAGATCTTTGTGTCTTATAATGATTTTTTTTCATTATTTTCATGATATTAGAGAGATAGGTATTTCATCCATTCATTTTTAAGTTCTCTTCAAGATTTTGTATCCAAATTAAAAACAGACAACACCATTTGATTTAGAAGATGTTAAAACCATAGGATCAATTTTAAACAAGACCAAGTTTTGTGATATGCAATTTTTTACCATTTTAGAGGGATTAAAAGATTTTTTTAAAAACTTTGCACATATTTGTATCATCTAGTGGTAAACGATAAAAAACTTTAGGTTTTTTTGGATTTTTACAAAAACCAAGTGGGTCTTTATTACTTTTGTAGGAGGCCATATTGTTTTTTCTAGATTTGAGATTTTTTATGTGAAGTTTTGGTGTTTTGGTGGGTTCTGTAACTCAAGATATTTTTTGTATTTGATAGCACTATTTCTAGGCTACGATCTTTGGCCACGATCTATTATATCTTTCTTGTATTTTATCTTCATTTGGTAGTGTTGATGCCTAAATGTGTATCACTAGGTCAACATATAGTGTTTAATAAACACTTCTCATTTCTGCATCTAAATAATCCATTGCATGGGTTGTTGGTTGTGATCTTCCTGAGATCTATGGGGGAATAATGGGTAAGCTAAATGATTATTTCACAAATGAATATGTAAATGGTTGTTGGAAGAAACCATGTTCCTAAATATTTGTGAAGATGAAAGTGATATGAAATAGGTCCAATGAATGATTTCAAAACCCTAAGCTGACATGGATGTTTACAGTGATAAGTTAAACTAAAGTGATTTGGTCAAAAAGGGAGCAAAAGGTAGGGTAAGGTAGAAAGAAGGTGTTTCTGATATTCAATCTAGACATTATGGCAGAGCTTAAATTTCATCTAGACATTCACTAAACCAATATATAACATGAAATTCCATAGGCACAAATCCTACAATATATTAGGTAAATGTCTAAGGAGAGATAATGCAAATAAGAAACTAAGTTCACTTTAAAGGTTTACTTCCATAATAAAATAGCTTTTGCACATCTTTAATAAAAGCAAAAGAGAACAGAATGAACCTAAAATCTTTCAATCAACCTATCATAAGCATAAATTGACAACTCTACATTAACATGTGCACATCTAGGATCCATAAAAATAATTTAGATATGAATACCAAACCAGATAATTGAGGAAGAAAACATGATAGAAAACACAGATAAATATTGGGAAAACTTTGTAAAATTCCTTGCTTGTAATACTTGATCCAAGTTTATAAAGTAATTGTGGCTCTAAGAACTCCCTCCCTCTTAAAATTGGCAATACCTCCTTTATATATAAAATTCATGAGATATGTTGGTCACTCATTCTCATCATATAACTAAACAAGTGTCAACATTCAATTGGATAAGTATCATAGAAAAACACCCCTTTATAAATGCTTTAGAACCAATGAAATCCTTTATATATGACTAACCTAAAAGATTAAATATGTTCCATATTGATCCTACTTTTACAAAATATAATATTCCTTTGAAAAGAATACATTAAATCAACTTAACTACCTTTGAGACACATCTACAATACTTTGTCTCTATTGTAGGATCTTCTTTCTTCTCATTTGCTTTTAGGTCCACAAGAACTTGTAATTCAACATGTCATGTATGTGTGGAAATTCCCATATCAAGATGTTCATTTGATCTTGAAACATGTCCTTTATTGCCTTTGAACACATGTTCTTACCTTGTGCAATCTTACATCTTGATTAGACATGATCTATCAATTTTCATTGGAATTTTTATCCCTGACCTTTACCATAGACCATCGATCTCCCAAAATCTCCTAATATTTTTACACTTGGTAGTTTTTTATTCATTTTGGGTCCTTTCAAAAGTCCACCTTTACCTCACATATTTGGTCTAGATCTATTAAGTTGAATGTTGTTGGTTGAGATTTATACCTAGCATCCAAGATCTTGCCATTTGGCATTTTTGCAAGCTTTCTACACTCTGCATAATTAGTTTTTTTCAGGTGAGTGCCCTTTCACCATGTGGTAGCTTCTCATTTAGCCTGAGTTCTTTGAAAATTCAACATTCCTTTCACACCATTAGATCAAGATCTGGGAGGTTGAATGTTATTGGCCAATATTTGTTCCATTCACCATAGTTATGACATGCATCATCTCCATGATTTCTCATAGGCTTGTTGACTTATTGACTTATAGAAGGGCATGTGAAGTATTGATCTACCACTTAGGCACCTAAGATGGTACCACTTATCATTCTCATATCCTTTCATAGGTCTATTGACATGTTAACTCTATTACGTGTTGTTATATATTTGGATTTCCCACCAAGATGGTAAGATATGTCACCCTTGCATTGATCTTAGAAACTTTTGACATTTCAACATTGCTCATACACCATTGGATCATCTCCGCCTGGGCAAACACGCATCATTGGATTTTAATCCACTAGGTTGGGCATGATTAGTTTTTACAAATAGTGAAGATAATTAACTCAGAGCTTGGGAAATATATAAAACTTAAGATAAAGTATTAGATTAAGGATTTTTATTCATATTAATAAATATGAATAAATTTTTAGGTTAAAGTCTTTAATCTAGGTTTTAAGACATAATAAAAGGGACCTTATAATTAATAAAATTGACTTAACCTAAAGTTTTCAGGGAAACATAAGAGACTTAGGATAAATTCTTAGCATAAGGTTTTATTCATGTTTAAAAACACATGACTAAAACCTTAGGATAAAATATAAGCTAAGTCTAAAATTAAAAATGAACATTCCCACATAATTTGAATTCAAAAGAAGTACTTATGTTGATCAAATAGACTAAGGTTTTTAGCATGAGTCAAAAATAGATTCAAATTAGTCTTCAATAGACTAAAGGTTAGTAAAAGACCAAATTATCATTAAATCATGAAACCCTAGATATTATTCATTCTAAATGGACTCTATTAGACATGCAACCTAAAACATAGAGATCCACTATTAGAAAATTGAGGAAATATGCAACCAAAATCATGACTAAATATGCTAACCAAACTAGTTGTGGATGATCTTCAAATGAAAATAACATGCAAATATGCTAGTGGTGCTCTGATCAAGTGAATTTTCAAATTTAAGGTACAAATTTGCACAATTTGAAACCAAGGGTCCCCATTTCTTATAAATGCGGGTATGTTGACCTCAAAAAATAGAAACTTCTGGGGGAAACATAAAAATATCTTGTAATTCAAATACTTTAGTTTAGACTAATAACTAGTTTATTTAGTCTATTTAATCAAGTGTCATTAAGGTAAATTCATGGTTGAAACAAGTCTTGCACATGTAGAATTAGGATCAAATATCAAAACCCAATCATGCCCTATGTGTGATTTTATTCCACTTACTATTTACCATGGGATTTGGGTAAAAACTTCTATATTTCATGACATTAACCATTAAGACTAACTTTTAGCATATTTGGATATTGATTAGTAACCATGATTTACCTTAGGGAAGGCTTGGGCATTTCTTTACTACTAGATAGGTATCCATATCCCTGATAGAAATGACTTTGGCTCCATTTAAGGCATTTCTCCATTGCCAGTCAGGCATCCATATCCCCATTAGAGATTACCAATCACCTTTTTTTAGAAAGCTCTTGAATTTTGCAATAAGGCTCTATATTTTTATATTTTTCATATCATTTTTGACTTTCTAAAAAATGTTGGCAATTAGGTTAACTGTTTTTTGGGATTTGGTCAAATGCTTGGTCTTAAGAAAATCATCCTTGTTCATAACTTTATCCCATGTAATAATGTTTATTAGGTACAAACATGATTGTATTTCAATAATTCAATCTTTCATTCTACATGTGGAATCCTTCTCAAAACCAAGATTAGATCCAAAAAAAATTCAAAATCTTAAGGAATAATTATCTTAACCATTATTCTTTACTATTTTCTCCAAACCCTATCATCTAGCTCATATTTCAACAATCCATGGTTAACTAATGCCTGAGGATCATACCTGCATTCTTGATTGGTGAGGTTCTTGAGAAATTAGGTGAACTTTGAGCTAAAGACTATCCAAAAATAATTATGTAGAAGAAAGGAACAAAGAACAAAAAGCAAAGAAATATTTAAAAACACTACTTATAAACAAATGTCAGGAAGGAAAAAAAAGAAGAAAGAAACTAGACTAATCCCTATACTAACTTCATAAAGAACTTACCTCCATGATCAAAAGGAATATTATTTAGTCTACTATAGAACCTTGAAATAGATTGTTTGCATTCAATGGCCTCTTCTTATGTATAGGAGCACTTGTATGCTTGTTTCTTTTGTATGGTGTAACTTGGCTTCCCACCTCTATTCTTAAGTGTATGGATTAAAGATATAGATCCAAGATCCAATCATATTCTTTCCAAATTCTTCTTTCTCACATTAAAAAACCAACTCTACATCATTCAAAGATTGATCATGTCTTGTCTCATTATCCTTCCATGGTTTTATTGTAAACTCAACTGGTATACATAGATTGATGTCTTCATTAGGCTCCAACTCATCTTGATTCAATATCTCCAAAATATAATTACCTTCTTGAATAATAGTTGTAATATTAATTTTTATAACACATTCTTTGATCTCCACATGAAGTGGGAGTGGACAATCAATATTTGCACAAAAACTCTCCAAGTCATCCGAAAAGGTATCTTTATCATGATCAATAGAAAGGATATGAGATTATTTTAGAACATACTTACCATTTGTAGCATGTCGATCACATATTTTTGACCTATTGATGGAGACATATGAAAGTTATTAATCTATTATATTTTCTTAATCTTCATCTTCTTTACATGCAAGTGTTTCCATGACATATTTAGAACTCCATTCATCTCAGCTACAACTTCTATTATTTTAGAAATGATGGGGTCTTCCTCTATGATTACCATCATAGATTAATCTTCTAGAGTATCTTCAAATTCATCTTCATATTGAAATGGAGAATCATAGGTCTCCACCATAAGATTTATTCTGGAAGATGCAAAGGTCTTAGAAGAACTAGATGACCACATAGCATTATTAAGAACACTACAATAATTAGACAAAGGCACATCATAAGTGTTTATGTTAGGCACATTCTCAATTTTAGATGGTTCATTATTATAGTTGTCTATTTTGAAACCTAGATGTTGGTATCTTGAACCCCTGAACAAAATAATTACTATTAGAACTTTCCCAATTATTACCTAATTGGTTTTGTGTCTCAAGAAGATAAATTCTCAACTTTTAAACCATTTTAAAAATGGATTCATTTTCATTTTTAAGTGCCTCTAAATTGTGAACTTGATTTCCACTACCAGTTATTGGCACCATAGCTCTTTGATCTTATGGATGAATTCCACTTCTAATGTTATTTAGGAATCCTAGGTTCTGACTAGGATGAGCATAACTCAAAGGTAATTGGATTAAAACTAGATTTTTATTTAAATTAAGAATTTTCTAACTAGTATCAAGCATGACCTTCAACATGGTAAAATTAGGATTGATATTTGGAATGGCATATGCCATTTGACCTTGGGGTTGTATTTGGTCATTAATTACCATAGCTTCAACATAGGCTAAAGCTTATGTATTAATGACTCTAATATATATTTTAAAAAACATAAAATTTAATGGATCTAAAGCATCTTTATAGATATCTAAAGCTAAATCCTTAATAGGTATATAAGGAGCTATAGTTCTGTTCAACATCCTTTGAAATCTAGCATAAAAGGTTTTAATGGTTTTATTTGAATCCTTTTTTACAGTAATGAATTATTGATAAAGGACATATGGACTTATGATATTTCCAAATTAATCAATGAAATTATTATTGAAATCATTTCAGCTAATAATAAAATCTTAAAGAAGGTTAAGAAACCAATCATATGCCTCATCACTAAGAGTATAAGGAAACAATCTATAGGCAACATCTTCATGAACAACATTTAACAATCCTAAAGTAGCTATAAAGCACTTGATATGTTCTTCAATAGTCACAATACCAATAGGACTAAAATAAGTCAAATACCTTTTAGGATTTTGAGGCAAATCATGCACCTAACCAAACACATTGATAGAATATCTACCTAACCATGAAATACCTTGATGAAGACCTTATTTGTGGTCATTCCAGCTCTAAATCCTATTCATAATAAAACATAGAAACCAAATATTTGCAAATACAAATGGATCTTTAATGGATCTTAAGCAACCTTTACAAAATTTTCACATAAATTTTCAAATAATAGAAATCTTTAGATAAATAAGCCTAAATATTGGTCTAAAATGATGAATATCAGTGATCTTTACAAAAATATGCTAAAAGAAACATAAATATGCAAATACTACACCAATATTTGATTAGAATCCACCAAAATTAGCAAAGATATTTCAAATTCACATATCTTTAGCTAAAACCCTCATTCTAGTGCCAATTGTTGATACCTAAATGTGTATCACTAGGTCAACATATAGTGTTTAAGAAACACTTCTCATTTCTGGATCCAAAGAATCTATTGCATGAGTTGGTAGTTGTGATCTTCTTGAGATATGTGGTAGAGTAGCGGCCAAGCTAAATGACTATTTGACCTAATGAACATGTAAATGGTTATTGGGAGCAATCGTGGTCTTAAATCTTTTTGAAGATGAAAATGATTTGAACTAAGTCCAACGAATGATGTCCAAACCCTAAAGTATAAACCCTAAGCTAACATGGATATTTATTGTGATAAACTAAACTAAAGTAATCTAGTGAAAAAGAGAACAAAAGGAGGGTAAGGCAAAAAGGTGATTCTAATCTTCAATCTAGACATTATGATAAAGCTTAAATTTCATCTAGACATGCACTAAACCAATATATAGCATGAAATTGCATAGGCATAAATCCTACTATATATCAAGAAAATGTTTAAGGAGAGATAATGCAAATAAGAAATTAAGTTCACTTTAAAGGTTTAATTCCATAGGAAAATAGCTTCTACACATCTTAAAGAAAAGCAAAAGAGAATGAAATGAACCTGAGATATTTCAATCAACCTAGCATAAGCACAAATCAATAACTCTACATTAACATGTTCACATCTAAGATTCATAAAAATAATCTAGATTTGAATATCAAACTAGATAACTAAGGAACCAACCATGATAGCAAACACATAAACAACTATTGGACAAACTTTGTATAATTCCTTACTTTTAACTACTTGATCCAAGTTTACAAATTATTTTTAGTTATAATAACTCCCCCCTCATATAATTGGCAATACCTCCTTTATATAGACAATTCATATGATATTTTAGTCACTCCTTCTCGACATGCAATTGGACAAGTGTCAACATGAAATTGGACAAGTGTAATAGACAAATATCCCTTTACAAATTCTTTAGAACCAATGACATCCTTTAACTGTGACTAACCTAAAAGCTTGTATATATTTCATATTACTCCTATTTTTATAGAATAGAATATTCCTTTGAAAATAATACACTAATTCAACTTAACTACCTTTGACACACTTTTTAAATCCTTTGTCTCTACTATAGGATCTTTATTCTTCTCATTCCCTTTTAGGTCCACTAGATCTTGCAATCTAATGTGTCATGTCCATATGGAAATTCCCATGTCGAGCTATTCATTTGATCAAGAAACATGACCTTTGTTGCCTTTAAACATGTGTCCTTACCTCTTACAATCTTGTAGCTTGATTAAATACACTCCATCAATTTTAGTAGAGTCCTTAGCCCTGACTTTTACCATGGACCATTGATCTGCCTGAAGTTATGGAGATTTTTCTACTTCGTAGTTTTTTATTCATTCTTGGTCCTTTAAAAATTCCACCTTTATCTCACATCATTGATCTAAATCTAGTAAGTCGAATGTTATTGGTTGATATTTGTACCTAGCATCTAAGAACATGCCATTTGACATCTCATGGGATTTTTGTACTCTATAAATTTAGTTTCTACTAGGCTAGTGCCCTTTCACCACATAGTAGATTCTCATTTGGCCTAAGTTCTTTGAAAATTCAACTTTCCTTTCACATTATCAAATCAAGATCTGGGAGGTCAAATGCTATTGGCCAAACTTTATTCCATTCACTGTAGTTATGAAAAGTATAATCTCCATGATTTTTTTACAGGCTTATTGACTTATTGACTTACGAAAGGCCCGTGAACCTCTGATCTATCACTCAGGCACCTAAGATGGTACCACTTGTCTTTCTCAGATCCTTCCATAGGTTTATTAACATTTTGAATCTATTGCTTTCCAATAGATCTTGAGACTACTCATTGAGATGGTAACATATGTCACCCCCATGCTAATATTATGACCTTTTGACATTTCAACATTGCTCATGCACTGTTGGATCATCTTTGCTTGATAAAATGTGCACCATTGGATTTAGATCTGCTAGGTTGGGCGTGATTGGTTCCTAAGAATAATGAAGATAATTAAGTCAGAGATCGGGAAATATATAAAACTTAAGCTAAAGTCTTAGACTAAGGTTTTTTATTCATATTAATAAATATGAATAAATTTTTAGGCTAATGTCTTTAAGCTAAGTTTTTAGACATAATAAAAGGGACCATGCGATTAATAAAATTGATTTAGCCTAACAATTTTATGAAAACATAAGACACTTAGGATAAAGTCTTATCCTAAGGTTTTATTTGTGTTTAAAAATAATGACTAAAATCTTAGGGTAAAATGTAAGCTAAGTTTAAAATTAAAAATGAACGTTCTTGTGTAAATTTGATCCCTCTAATTTTGAATTTAAAATTATTTAGGTTAAATCAATTAGACTAAGCTTGTTAGCATGAATCAAACATATATTCAAATTACTCTTCAATAGACCAAAGGCTAGTAAAAGACAAAATTATCATTAAATCATGAAACCTTGGATATTTTTCATTCTAAATGGACTCTAGTAGACATGGAACCTAAAATATAGAGATCTAATGTTAGAAAATTTAGGTAATATGAAACTAGGATCATGAATAAATATGCTAACCATACTAACTATGGATGATCTTCAAATGAAAATAACATGCACATATGCTAGTGGTGTTCTGATCAAGTGAATTTTTAATTTTAAGGTACAAATTTGTACAATTTGAATCCAAGGGTCCCCATTTCTCATAATTGGGGGTATGTTGACCTCAACGGGTAGATTTAACACTACTGCATTGCCCTTAGCCCATGATGCATAGGCTAGTTTAGATGCATAACCTTTTTCATTGAATGTATCTATGATTTCAACACCTATTGACTTACTTTTTCTTGGTTTTACTTTTTATGTGATGATTTTCAACCTTTATTTTCTAGGTTCAATTTGTTATGCAATTTTTATATTTCATGGAGGCATAATTGCACATAGTAATACTCGAGAGCATGTCAGATTAAATGTAGTGAAACATATAATTATGCATAGATAAATTGGAATCATTTTTGGGGTGATGCCATTCTTCCAAGAAAATCAATCAAGAGTGAAAGCACTCATCCTCACCCTTAGGCTCTATTCGTGTGGAAATTAATCCCTTAGTCACAACCAACCCAAGGGGGCTTAACTTTTCCACAAAACATTAAGTCAAATATTTTTCAATCCTATTTTTTTAAATGCTTCCAAAAATATAATTTTGTTTCAAGCATTTAAATTTTGTTCATTTCTTATTTTTTATGATGGAAAATTTGTAATAACTATAAATTTTGATTAGGGACTTGAAATTGACTGCCATTTTTTTCAATAGTGTATTTTTATAATTTCAAATCTATTGGTATAATTTATCCTATAAAATTAACTAAATTATAAAGTGAAAACATTTTAGGAGACTAATGAAATAGTCTTTTGTAGGGTTGTCTTAGTGCCAATATAAGCACCCTTTTTTATTCTCTTACTCTTTAGTTATTTAGAATGGCTTCTTATTCTAAATTAGATTAGTGTGTGACATTAACAAACACATAATTACTACACATGGATATAAATAATGGAAATAATCATTATATTTAAAGGAATATGGGTAGTAATGGATGAAGTACAACAAGTGTTCACTAGATAATATGATATATTTCAGCACCAGTGCAAATTTGATGAGTGTATGGGTTTGATAGGAACTTATATAAGTGATAATATTTTATTTCATTTGGAAGGATATGAACATACATTAAAAATATGGGAAAAATTGAAGGTTTTATTTGGCAAGGTGGATCACATGAGAGCCATGCATCTTGAATTAGAGATTACTTCTCTCAATCTTGAATGTTTTCTATCCATTGTAGACTATCTTACTAAGTTTAATCACTTGTTGACACAATTGAAGGGGAGTGGAAGAGATAATAAATATGAAGAATGTGTTTACCTAATTCTTTCCAAGTTGAAAGGTCCATTCTAAATCTTTGCTTTTACCTTTTTATCTTGCATGGATGCTTTATGTGCCACATTCAAAATGCCTAGTTTAGAGTTATTTTGTGAAAGGCTTACTAGGGAAGATTCCAAAATGCCTAACCCTAAATATTACACCTCTAAAAATACATTAGTAGCATATAATTTTAAAGGCAAAGGAAAATAAAAAAGTAAATCCAAAATAACTCCTTCTCCATCTCAAAGTACCGCTAATCCCAAAGATAATAACTCTAAACCCTAGGCTTATTTTAAATCCAAGAATAAGTCTTTCCTTTAATGTTACTTTTGTGGGGGGATTGGTCATGTATAAACTATATGTTGGAAGAGTATGAAAGCCTAATAAGATGCATTTATAAAACAAAAGATCTTTATATCCAATCCACCTCTTTCCAATGAGTATGGAAAATAACCTAATTTTGTTGGGAGATATATGTCACATATTACATATAATTGGGTTATAGATTCTGGTGCTTATCACCACATAAATTATTCTAATGAGTATTTTCTATCTCTGAGTTTAAGTTCTACTTCTAAAATTGAGGTTGGAGATTCTTCCTTTATTTTTCCTAAGGGAAAATGTGAAATACAACTTGAATATGTTAGCGTCAATAATGAACTATATGTTTCTAGTATCATTACAAATTTACTTTCTATTTATCAAATTTGTCATTCTAATCAAGTCAAAAAAGTGACTTTCACACCACAAGGGGTTAAAATTCAAACCTTGTTGGAGCCTCATTCACTTGTTTCAAAAGGTGTTGTTGATCATAATTCCTAACTATATAACTTTGTGTTTTCATTACACTTATTTTATGGGGACATGATTGGTTGCTCATGCCTATTCTAAACTTACACTTTGGTATGATAAATTTAAACATTTTAATTATAGATATTTGAAGGATTTAAGCATTCATGGTATAGTCGATGGTCTTCTTATAGTTTCTTGTCTTGATAGAGTTTTCCTTGGCTATACATTAGGGAAACAACACCAAGATTCATTTTCTAAGGGTATGTATAAGAGAACTTATTCACCACTTGATCTTGTGCATAGTGGCTTGATAGTTTTTCCTACTCCTTAATTCAATGGAACTAAGTATACAATTAAATTTATTGATAATTTCTCAAGGCGTACTTGTGTTTATTTTATTAATTACAAGAGTGAAGTTTTATCACACTTCAAATTATTTAAAGTTTTGGTCGAGAATCAATATTCTAGTTGTATAAAGAATCTTTGCATTGAAAATGTGGGGGGTACTTCAATAACAAAAAATTGATTTTTTAGCAACTTATGGCATTATTCACCAAAATTTTATTCCTAATACTCCATAACAAAATGGCATAGAAGAAAGGAAGAACTAAACTTTAAAAGAGATGGCTAATTTCATGATGCATTCTCGAGATTCACGTCCTGTATATTGGGCAAAAGCATTTACTTATGTAAACTACATTTAGAATCACACAAAACATAGAACACTTGAGAATTTGACTCTAGAGGAGGCTTGGTTTGGAACTAATCCCTATGTCTCATGTTTTCAAGTTTTTGGGATCCATGCTTAGTATTTTGTACCAAAAAAATGAAAGCCTTGGATAACAAGAGTAGACCCTTTATCTTTGTAGGGTATTATGAGGACATGAGAGATAATTGACTTTTGTATCTTGATATTCATGATGTTTTTTCTAACACATGTTTAGTTTGATAAGTGTTTATCTTCTTGTGATTCTTCATCTTCTTCCATGCACTTTAATTCTTGTTTACTCCCATCCATTGATGATTATTCACTTCATCTTGATTATCCCATTTTTGAGGAGCCAATTCAGGAGGCCACTCAGGAGGTTATGTATGAATAGTTAGTTGAGTATCATGGTCCCACTATACCTAAGTGGGATCATATTATAGTTTTTGATTCATCACCTTTCATACAAGATCTTCCATCCACTAGACATCATCATGCATATTCTATAGGTTTTAGAATTTTGTGTCATGAATTTTTTGACGACTCATAATATTTTTCACAAGCACATGGGATATAAGAGTGGTTTTATGTGATGATAGATGGGTATTCTTATTTGATGAATAATCATACATGGGATCTCATATATCTTCCAAAGGTAATAAATTTGGTAAAATGCAAATGGATATACTGAACCAAATATGTAGTTGATGGTTCCATTGACAAGTATACGACTCATCATATTGCAAAGGGTTTCTCAAAAGTTGAAGGTATTGATTAATATAATACATTCCTACCCAATTCTAAGATGGATTATGTGTGCATTCTCATTTCTATTACTTCATCATAAGGTTGGCCAGTTTACCTAATGGATGTAAAGAGTGCCTTCTAATATGGATATTTGTAGGATTAAATCTACATGGATAAATCCAATAGGTTTGTTCATGATTTTTATCTTGTTTTTAGACTATAAAATTAACTCTACACTCTCAAACAAGCCCCTCAAGCCTAGTATGAGAAGATGGATTCTTTTCTTCTAGTTATTAAATTTATTAATTATCACTCATATCCTACAATATATAGACAATATGTTTGAGAGGATATTATTATAATTGTCTCTTGTGTTGATGATTTGATTCTTATTTAGATTTATTCTTCCCATATTTAGACTATTTATTAGGCTATTTACACATAGTTTGATATGATAGATATCGGTCTTTTGCACTTTTTCCTTGGTTTGTAGATACTTCAATCAGATTTAGGGACTGATTTGATTCATAAAAGTTACACCCATGATCTTATTCAGTGTATTTTATGGATTATTTCAAGCCAAGTCCCTCTCCTTTTTAGTCTAGAGTCACTCTTAATTCCACCTGCTCCACCCCTCCTTGTGATCCTACATTATATAGGTAGTTGGTTAGAAGTCTCATGTACTTAACCCATACTCACCCTAATATTTACTTTATATTTGGTCTTGTATCTTAGTTTAAACATACTTTCATGATAGTCACTAGCAAGATACTAAAAGTATTTTATGATATTTGTAGGGCACCTCTCATTTTGGATTACACTGCACCAAAGGTTCTACTCTGTTGGTTGGTTATATTGATTTAGATTGAGAAGGTTATATTGATGATAAGCTTTCCACTTTTGAATACCTTTTTATATTTGTTCATCTCTAGTTACTTTGACATGTAATAAGTATTAGGTTATTGCATTTTCATCTACAAATGAAAATTACATGGTAGCAATCATAGTGAGTCAATAGGTTATTTATCTCCACCAGTTATTGATAGAGTTGGGATTCACACAAGATTCACCTAATGTAATTTGGTGTAATAACCAAAGTTTAATTCATTTTTCCTATGACCTTGTTGAGCATCAATGTACCAAGAATATTGATATTCATATGCACTTCATTTTTAAACACATTCAAGATGGAATTCTTTACTTGGAGTTCATTATGACTCAGTAACAACTCATTGGAATATTTACGAAGCCTTTTATATCACCTCATTACCTTATGTTATGTGTCATGCTTTGGGTTTCAAAATTTATCCTTAAAGGGTGTTTTTTAGGACATATTACTTCTTCATTTCTTCATGGATATATTATAAATGAGTACCTAATCAGGCCTTATTGCCTAGACTCATGTTTGGATCTACCACTTTATTTTTGGTCCCTAGTTTCACTTGATGGGGTGTGTTAGATTTGGTTATTTAATTTATCTCATTTTTTGCATGTGTTTTACTTAGTTAAGCATTATTTGTTTTTTCCCACCCACTTAGGTGTGGATATTAATTTTTTTTATATTTAACTATAGTTGGTTTCCATACATAGGTTAACTCTTCACTTGTTCTTATGACTATGATTGACATTTCTTGGCTATATATGAAAGGCACTATCATTGTACTTACATGAAGTTCTAGAAATATATTATAAGATATTTATCTTTGTTTTACATATTGATTTTCAATTATATGTTTTCAAAATCTCTTTATGATGTTTTGTTGTTAACACCTTAGATCTTTGTGGTTTGAAATGCTTTATTTTTCATTCCTTTTAGAATAATTAAAATTGAGTCCTAAATAATTGACATTGGTTTTAAGCAAAGAGTCTCAATAATGTTAATTCCATGTTTTCCAAGACCACCACCTAAATAACCAATTGATTGCATAATGTGTAAACCAAGGTTAGAAAATTCTTAATGTAAATTGAAATATTTACTAGAATCAAATTTATTACAACATTAGAGGTGTTAAAACTCTCAAAATAAGGAAGTTTTTAATTAAAAGTGTCAACAAAAGTTTGCATAAAGAGAATTTTGAAGTGAATTAAGGGTCAAAGTTGAAATTATATGTGACATTTAAGAATATAAATTTCATCATTTTTAAAATCAAATTTTGTCTTAAAACTCTTAAATGTGATAACTAATGCCAATTTAAAATCCATTGAAATACAAATGAGATAAAAAAAAAAAAAGAGTAGATTCACACTAATGTGATCCAAAAAAAACTTGCTTGGGTTGATCAAAAAAAACTTTGAGACATAATTTTAATGTATGAGAAAAGTATTTATTGGTTTAAATTAACTTGTAAATGTAAGTCAACACAAAAAATACCAAAATTCTTTAAGAAGGCTAAAGCATTATAAAAAAAAACTTAGTTTGTTAAATTAATAAGAATTAAAAGAACTTACTTTAAAGGCACTTTGATTGGATTTTTTAATTTTAAACCAATAAATGTATTAATATTATAAACACATTTAAATAACCAGGGAAATAATAATTAAAACTTAAAGCAACTTTATTATAATATTTTTATCCAAAGAAAACATGTTTTTTCTTTGAAAAAATGAATTGCCTATGTATAAAAGAAAATAAAATATGACATATTTATGTTCTCATAGGTTTGATATATTAAATTAACATGAATTTTTAAAAAAATTGAAGGCTCAACAATAACAATAAAACTGTACTACAAGAAGAAAATGAATTAAGACATAGTTGGAAGAGATTAATGGTAACATGGCACTAAGGAAAAATCAAGAGAAGCAAATTTTTAGGAACTTCAATAAATAAATAAATTAAAAAAAACCTGAAATAGACTCAAATTCCATTAAATGGAGGAGGATTACAAAGGAAGGGTAGACCGATTGTATAATATAAAAAAATTGATCATATTTTCTTTAGATAATATTGCACATACAAGTATGGCAAAGACATAATGTAAGTAAAGACTCATAAATGCCAAGAAGAGCATACACAGATGGAAAATAACATACAAACCTACTTGAAAAAACATCTTAAGGAAAATATAAATGAGGTAAAATAATGCACAAATTATAATAATAAAATAAAATTCCAAGCACAAATACAAAGATGGCATAACTAAAAAAATAGCCAAGGAAAAAGATGGAATGAGAAGATAAAAATTTTATATTTAAAGAAATGAGTTATGCCTTATGAGTAGAATAATATAAAACATGAATACCATGTATACTATGAGCCAAATTCCAACATATAATGAAATATATTAGAACTGAAATGCCACTATAATAGAAAATGGACTACCAAAAGAGTATTTGCAGTTGATGAAACATAATAGGAAGATGCAAAAATATGAATACATGCATTAGTTACAATAATATTGGTTATTACTATATTAAAACTAGTTAAGGCACCATTACCAATGGGTAAAATATTTGAAACATTTTTCTATTTAACCTAAAACTCAAAGCAATACATTTAAATAGCTAAAAATAGTAGTTTATTGCCATAAAAGGTGTCTAGAAAAAAAAGATTTTCCACTCAAAAACCTACATAAGCTCAAGGATAAAGGTTTAAATGAACAATTATTTGATACCATATTAGTATTTATGCCAAAACCGATAGGTTAACATTGATAAAACACAAAATAATGAATGTAAATACAATAATATTACCTTTATATAAAACACACCACAAATATGAGATACAATATTTATCAAGTGGGGAAATTTTCAAATGGAAAAAATCACCAAATATATTATAAGGCTTGAAAAAAAATTATATTCAAGTACAATATAAAATAGAATCCAAGAGAAAGAGAAGAAGAATGACATTAACCCATGAACAAGTATCTAATGATAGACTACTGCAAGTTGAGAAGGATGAGAGAGGAGAGCTCAATAAATAAAGCTAGAGGAAGGAAGATGGAGTTGCAAATAATCCCATCATGATTTACACAACTTTCTTAGTGTGTGCCAAATTTTCCTAATACCCATAAAGGGGAAGTGGGTGTGTGTGATAAGTGTGGAATGAGTTAAAAATAAATTTAACTCCAAGATTCCCTACAAGATGACTAAAGAGATGTGACACCTCATAAATCTAGGATAAATGAGTTTATTATAATAACACATTTAAAACTAAAATAGACTTAAGATAAACTTATATTAGCCTAAATTACCTTTAGTAAAGCTGAACCAAAATAATATTAAACTCCAATAATTAACATCACTCAATCACACAATAATAATAAATAATGATCAAACATGCCTATGTTTCCCAAAATATACCTTCATGTACCTGATAACACCTGATTGGGCTTTAATTTAGTTATTTTTTCTAAAATAAGAATATATTATCTTCAAATAATGAAACATTATTCTCATATACTTAAAATGCTCCCCAAATATACCTTGATGTATGTAATTTCTCCTACTAAAAGATTAATCTAGTAATATTTTCTCAATCAATATTGTTTGATGACAAAATAAGGACATATGGTACTAAAACATGCATGATTACACCCAAATCTACCTTGGCATTCCTAATAAAACCTAATCAAGACCTAATTTAGATATTTTTATCAAATAACAACATTTGATCATGAAATAAAGATAATTGGTGCTTAAATATGCCCATTTTCCCCTAAATTTACATACATCTATCCAATTTCACCTAATTAGGGCTTAATCTTAGCATATTTTCTCAAATAACAAAATTACATCATGAAATAATGAAAAATGGTGTGCATATATGGCTAATTTTACTAGAATATACATACATCTATCTAGTAAAACCTAATTAGGGCATAATCCAATTAAATTTTCTCAAATAATAACATTCAATAACAAAATAACAACAAATGGTTCTTAAATATTTTGAATTTCCCTCAAATACACCTTTATGTACTTGATACAACCCTATTAGGTTATAATTATTTCAATTTTTATAAAATAGAGACATTTAATCACAAATTAATAATACATGTTTCTCATATATGCCCTATTTTTTCTAAATATGTCTACACTTATGCCATCACACATGATCAGGGCCTAATATAGTCAAATTTTCTCAAATAATGACATTAAATCATAAAATAATGAAAAATGTTTGTTATATATTCCTAATTTTCACAAAATATTTCTTCATGTGTCTAATCACACCTAATCAAGGTCTACTCTAGTCAAATTTTCTCAAATAATGATATTAGATCACAAAATAATGAGGAATGGTGATCAAACATTCATGATTTCCTCATATCTACCTTCATGTACTTTATAACACCTAATATAGCATATTTCAGTCAATTCTACTAAAATTAAAGCATTTGATCATGAAATAACAGCAACCTATTCTCAAATACTCCCAATTTCCCCAAATCTACCTTCACATATCTACTATCACATAATCAAGGCCTAATCTAGCTAAATTTTCTCAATTAACTTCGTTGGATCATAGAATAAAGATAAATGAATGCATGATTGTGTAAAAATTCACCTTCATGTACCTAATAGTACCTAATTGGGGCCAAATTTAGTTAATTTTTATAAAATAAAGATATTTGATCACAAAATAATGATATATGGTGCTTATATATGCCCAATTTTCCCTAAATCTACCCACATGTATCCAATCACACCTAATCCAGACCTTATCACAAAAATGAATAGGTTTTGGTACATAAGTTAAAATAGAATATAGAATTCATCAAAAATAATTTTTTTTACATATTTGGGCTTACCTTTAAAAATTATACACTTTCAAAAAATCAACACCTCAGTTTGAGTTTGTATGCAAAATTTATGGCCTCTAAAATGTAGAAGAATTTGTAGGGTTGCAAAACAAGTATCCTTTTGAAATTAGAATGGATATTTGTTTTATATGGGTGTTTATTTTGGCTAATATATCTGATCCTAATTCAAAATATTATAAATACGTTACTTAAAAATGGATATTTATTTCATTGAAACACTTTTAAATCTAAAAATGGTGTTTGGAGAAGCCACTTTTTGACCTATCAACTTCATTCACTCACCTATGTTTATTTATTTTTATACATCTATTTTTTGAGAAATATATTCATATGGGTATTTAATTTTTTAATTATCTTTCTCAAAGTGGACTAGGAGAACTACATGTGATCTAATTTTACACATGATTCTACACACAAATATATATGAAAACCAAGCACAATGGTTAAGAAGATCAGTCTGGGTGTTGTAGGATACAAAATTCATGATAAATTCAATGGTATCTTTCAATTTATGGATAAATTTTATGGTTGTTTAACTTTCCTACAATATTTCATTTTAAATTTACTCAACTAATTTGTAATATTATAGACACAAAATTAATAATTAAGTGATTGACAAAGTTTAATCTTGACATCCTTACTTTTCTTGATTTATTTTCCATTATTTTAACTTGTAATCTCTATGATATTCTTCAATACTCTATCCATTATACTTAAATAAATTGATACATAATTCATTCATCCCTATTATTATTATAGGATTTTCAAAATAAAATTGGAAGTTCTAACCTTTTAGGATAAGTCCACACTAGGAGGATAGGTTTTTAGGTCGACCATGTCCACTAAAGTGCCCTTATCTAAAGTGCTCCAATAGACACTTTTTTCATTCAAAATTTTCTATGCTTTACCTCTTAAATTTTAGTAAACTCAATTTAATGTAAATATCCTAAATTTTCACTATAAAATCACATCAAAATCACTTAATACATTACCTGACAAGCCATACCAAAAACATTGTATATTGATAAAAAAGAGTATCATTATTTCCAAATTCAAAAATGCTACAGTATACCAATCATAGGCCAAGTATAAATTCAATTTTATGTACATAAATATCATCCATTTTAATCATTTCAATCAATCTTCTAGTTTCCTTCATAAAATTTCATAATCATAGATCACAAAGTCACCCTAGGAGGGAAAACTACATCAACCTAAGGTCCATTATGTCTATGTAAGTACTACTTAGGTTACATGGGATTTTCAAATTATATATTGGATATTACCCTACCCAAATTATCTCATTTGGAATTTTATTTGTATTTGGGTTTTTTGTCAGAGCTAGGGTTTATATTTTTTAGGTTATACTTGCAACATATCAAAACACATAATTAAACAGCTAACTGATATAGATAGTTGCATAGAACTAGATCAAAAAATCAATCACATAGTTAACCAAAACATGAACACAATCATTAGATAATGCCATAATGCATCCGTGTCCTCCTTATATGGATTTGTCCCTTAAAAAATTAAATCCCTATTTTTTTCATGACATGGTAAATAATTTTTTTAAAGTAGTTTTCAGTCATAGTCAGCATATACAGTCAACATAAGATCTAATTTAGGGAGGTTTTCTTATTTGTAGGCCTATTTATTATTTTTAACTAAATTCAAATTTTGTAAATTTTTTATATCAATGTATTTAGTTGTATATTATTATATTTTAAATTTTAGATCTAATGTTTGATTCATTTAATTTTAAATAGATTAAACATTCTAGTGAACCCATTATTTTAAGAGCAATGCTTTCTTTTTGTTTGATTTTTTGTCTTAAAATTACACTCAAAGCTATGTAAATTCACGAAACTAAAAGAAAAAACCTTCAACCTTGGATATAAATATGACACATAATGATTCAATTTGGCACTGATGAATTTATCTTATTGCTTTGGATAATTCTAACACATAAGCTCTCTCTTTTGAACTCAAGTTAAAATTTGTTGATTTTTATACACGAATTTTTTATCTTTTGTTTTCTTTTTATTTTATATTTTCTTGTGCTTATTTTAGAAACTATGTTTCAACAGTTTAAAACTACTTAGTGACTATTTTGAATGGATATGTTACCAAAGTATGTAGGATCAACTAGTTATCATCAAAATAACTTCAATAGTGAAATGAAAAGTAAATGTTCATAGCTAAACTCAAAAATAACATGGGAAAACTTCAATGAGGTTAAAACTAATAAATATTATATCTATTTTATAGTGAAATAATTACACATAGTAAACTCATTTTACTTATTTAACCCTAAAATTTTATATGGGGGTCATCTAGGGATAAGAATTTAATAATGAATAAACATAGGGAGGATGCAAAAATCTATAACAGGCCAATTAATTTACAAACTTAGATAACCATATTTTGAATTTATAATACTGAGATATACCAAGAATAAAGGTATAGCTATTGATTTAAATTACAATGATTCAAAATCAAGTGTACTTTATTTATTGTGCACATGCATATCAAAATAGGATGGAAGAGAACTGGATCAAGATTATAGAACAGTTATCAAATTCTCAAAATTTTCACTATGTGGCCTCTGATGCTTACATTAGATTTAGATAGTTGCATTGATGCAAGTGTCTAGTGGGTATGTGCATGGATTTGTAGGATAATTCCATTTAAATTTACCATAATGTGATCATTTTATTAAATAATTTGATCACATTATTTAAATTATGGATCGCTAATTACTGATCAGTAACATAATCATGTTAATACATAATGTGATTGAGTTAATACATAACGTGAATGAACAATGTGATTTTGATTGTGATAATAGATAACATGATCATGTTAATACTTAGTTCAATCATGTTAATAAATAATGTGATTGTGTTAATACATAATTAGATTGCATTAATAGATAATGCAATCACATTAATAGATAATGTGATCACACTAATAGATAACATGATCATGTTAAAATATAATATGATTTTATTAATATATAATGTAATTGTGTTAATAGATAATGATTCAAAATCAATAACGTGATTGCATTCCTATTATTTTACACATAAAATTATGTGAACATGTATATGAAAGCAATCTTGACCTAAAGCTTATATTTACTACTCTAAATGTTAATTATAAGGAAATAAATTTAACTAAATGTAACAATATAAATCTAAACTTATAATTTAAATTTATTTTAGTAAATATAATAAATTATGGTCACTCTACATCTCATAGAGTTGGTCTCATAGCTACATGCATTACGATGTAGAAAATAATTTTTTAAAATCCAATATGGTTAGTACTTAGGTATTTTCAGCATTTAAGTATTTTTTTATTTAATGGAGTAAAAAATTGGGTTTTTCAAGGATCCTCGAACCACAAAAGTGAAATACATAATGTATCAACAAGATAAACTAGGGTTCCCCAACTAAAATATCAAAAAGTAACAAAACTATACCGAAAGTAAGGAAAATAGAAATAACAAAGATTAGGAGGGTACCTCTAGTGGGTCTTCTTCTTCCTCAAGATTCTTTATAGGTATGTCATGCTTAACCTTTGAGATCTTAGCCCATGTGATATTGGCAAGTCCTTTTACTTCTTCTCCTAGAAACATCATACGTGGCCTCTTCTACCCTTGGACCTATAGAGAGTCTACTTTATATGCGCCACTTTAGGGGAACCAAGTGAGGGGATTTACAAGATCTTGGGTAACTATTTGATAGGGGTTTGAGAAGGTTTAGATGACTAGCTGAATGTTTACACTGTAGAATCAGCCTACTTATGAAGAGCATTCCATTCTTGTATAATATTGGTGAGGGCTAGTTTTGCCTGCTACACCTTGGAATTAAATTTCTTTGGCTATTCCTTGTTACTTTTTATCTCATTCAATAGAATGGATTTACCATTTTAGGTGTTATCAGAAGTTCCCACATTAAGGGTGATCAACTTGGGTTTGGGTATGAAGAGTTTGAGGGGGAGGTCATTTGTAGGGGATTTGGAAAGAGTGGCTAGGGGGGTGATCTCGAAAGGTCAGTAGAATCCCAAGGTGGGATCTTCCTCTAAGGATTCCTCCTGAGAGTCTTCCTCAATGGAGGATCCCCTTTAAGGGACCTCCCAACCTTATAGGGTTTATCCATGTTTGATGAGGAGGAGGATTAACCCCTAGTGTAGGATAGGGTTGGTCTCATTAACTTGATCAAAGTGGTGAATTCAATAAATTTAACCATAAATAAATTTAAACTTATCTTTTAGCCTATAAAATGATTCAGAAACAAAAAATGGTGAGAAAATATTAGGGTTTATTTACCCTCAAGGGTTATATAGTGCATTACCTAGAGATAGATTTCTAACTAGTGAAGAGGAAGGTCAACCCAGGGGAAGCCTTTCTTGTTGGTCTTCAAAAACTTATTCATTCAAAAAAATCATTGAAGGAGCTCTTATTTCTTTGTTTGGTCCTTGAATGCCTTAGTCCCCTCACAAGACATGTTGATCACTTCCCTAATAAATTCCTCCATAAAAGTGATTTTTATGCCATGAATTATCACCTTATTTTTGTACCATGCTACTACAAAATCTTGGGCCACTTTTTCATCATGATCTATGATTCTCATCATAAACTCAGTGAGATCCCCATATTTGAGTTTCTTCCAAACCTTTTTCTATGCTCATACTTCCATGTAAGAGATGGGTTTAAGCCTTTTCCTATCTCCTCCAATTGAAGTAGTGTTAATAGAGCCAAGGAAAGTAGGTAGATAGTTTTAGATGAAGAAATTTTGAACAATGTGAATTGTGCTTTGGAATCTCATCGATATCACCCTATAGCCATTATGCCTACTCATCTGATCATAATTGTAGATTATCATATTTCATATCCACCCCTTGAATAAAATATTATGTATGTGTGGTGACATGATGTCCCATTCAAATGATGGTACTTTCATCTCATAAGCCTTTGAGGATGTTCTTAGGAACATTAATTTCTTCATGATATTTGGTTAAATTATGGAATTCTACTTTAATGATATCAATTTGATCTGCTACCTTATTACCTTCATAGTAGGTATGAACATTTTAAAGATGAGTCATACCACTTAAGAGTTGATTGGCATCATCAATGATGTCTTTAATACTATGATATGGGGTAATTTTCATTTTTAGATCATTTAGGATATTTAAAATATCACCCTCCATGATGATTCTTTTATGATTGAGCCTAGAAGCCAACTAGACACCCCATAGGGCCACCTTGGCCTCTATAAGGTGACTTGTTTAGGTCCCCAAAGGTCCCACATAATCATTTATCATCTCTCCTTTGAGTTGTTTATGAATCCTCCTCCACCTATGGGGCCCAATTTTCCTTTAGATGCACCATCAAAGTTTAGTTTCACCCATCCTTCTAGTGGAGCCTTATATTTTGTATGTTTGTGAATTATAGATTTTGAGGGGGATATTAAATGTTAAACTATGTCCTAGTTATTTAGAATTTGTATTGATAAATGAAAGCTAGGTTATTTGTCTTTAGGGGGAGTTTTTCTAATTTTCCAAAATGGCTTAGCAGAGATGAAGGAAAGCCCCTTTCGGTTGGTACCTTTTGTTTAAGAAAAACTCATCATTATAGGATTTACAAACACACCAAAAATAATGGGTAAGAGCTAAGAACCATAGGAAATATAGAGAGGGGTTATTCTATGGAGGTTTCCATTATATTATGAGGTCAAGGACATTATTTGATTTGACCCATGTCAGGTTGAATATATTTAGTATCTAGTTAAATAGTGTCAAGTTGAAAGGACACTCTAGGAATAGGTGATGTATTGAAACCTATGCATTTTGGCATATAGGGAATCTATTGGGGAAAATCAATCCCCTTTTGGCTAGGTTATCTACCATCAAATTTTTTTCCTATATCGGTAGCCAAAAAAATAAATTTACTTTAGGAGTCAAATGCTTCACCCAAAAAAAATTCTAGAAATTCCATTCAGTTTCTAGATTGAGATCAGTGACATGTCCTAAGGCCACCAAGTGGGAAACATTATATTCAACATCCCAAATAAAGTGATCTTCCTTTTAGATGATAGGTATATGAACCTAACTCATTGACAAGTTGAGGGACTAAATAGCTAGTGATTCTTCTACTGAAAATCCTTCACAAGGGAGTATTTTTTAGTAGTTTACACCTTCATTCATCTCTAAGTAATATTTGACTTTAGTTCTCCATATTTGTTTGATGTCTATATAACATCCAACCCAAATTTTTTGTGTGGATATGGGGCTGAAGGATAGCCAAGCATCTTCTTAAAAGCCAATTTTCTCATCATTGCCAATTTTCCATATGATGGCTTTCTTTAGGAGATCCTTATAATTGGTGATAATTTTCCAAAAGGAAAATCCATCCTCAAGACCTTCTTCCCATATGAATTCATCTGCTTCCACTCCTTCCAAGTATTTATCTTTGATAACTCTTTCCCACTCACCATTTTCCTTCATTAGTCACTATCGCATTTTTGCCAATATGGCTTTGTTCATAAATTTAATGCTTCTCAAGCTTAGGCCTCTATTTGTTTTTAGAAGACAAGATTTTTCCCATGCAATGAGGTTATATCTAAATCTTTATTTAGTGTCCCTCCATAATATTTTTTTTTTTAAATTTTAATGGCCACTTTACAAGGTATTCTAAAAATGAACATCTGGTAAATAGGAATACTCTAGATTGAGGCTTTGACTAGTTATTATTTCCCTACCTTAGTGACAAGGTGACCCTTTCATCCTACCAGTTTCCTTTGGATACAATCAATGAGTGGGATAAAAAGCTTATAATCCACTTTTCCTTCAAAAAGAAAGATGCCTAAATGACTTGTTGACATATTTCCACTTGACAGACTAGTATTTTAGCAATTATTTTTTGTTAAAAGAGAGGAGTGTTAATGAAAAAAAGAGATCTCTTTTAAAAGTTGATACATTGATTAGAGATATTTTCATAATTTTTTAGAATGTATTTTAGTTACTTTTATTCTTATATGAATTCATCTCCTAAAATTATGGTGTTATTAGTAAGCTATTTGTGTGTGATGGGTTTTATATTTAGAGCCACTAAAATTCCTTTAATCAATCCATGAGTGTGGGTTTTCAATAGGCTTATGCCCAGTGTTTCCTCTAGAATGATAAAGAGGTAAGGAAATAGGGGGTCACCCTATTTTATTCCTATTAAATAAAGGAAAAATAATTTCAAAACACCATTTGTGATAACACAACATTTAGGAGTGGTCATACAGTTCTAGATAATATTCGTGGTGTCTTGGTCTAATCCTAGTCTTTCCAAAATCTGCATGAGAAATCACTAGGAGATCCAATCATAATATTTTGACATATAAAAATTAAGCAAAATTACACACCTTGAGGATATAGATATTTAATGAATGGCCTCATTAAATAGAACAATGCCATCTATAATTTTGTATGCAAGCCACAAAGGCCCTCTATTGCTCCGCTATGACTCTATCAAAGAGATATTGCATGCATTTTACCAAGATAGAGGAACAAATTTTGTACATGGTGTTACAAATACTACTAGGATGGAAGTCCTAAATGTTATTATCACCTTCACTTTTTGAAATTAGTATAAAGAAAGTATTATTGATTTTCTTGAGGATATATTTAGATTGGAAAAATTCTCTAGTAGTTGCTTCGACCTCCAGATGGACAGCGTCCTAGAATTTTTGGAATAAGATAAGGAAGAACCCATCAGGTCCTAGGGCTTTGGATCTCTCCATTAAAATTACAACACTTTTTATTTCCTCATCATAAATAATCTTGGTGATGGAGATATTGTTAGTAGATGAGAATACTTTATCAAAATTATTGAGAGTGGAAGCTACCAGATGGTCATCTGGTACACATTATTTTGAGAGGAGATTTTTTAAAAATATATATTGTATGGTAGGAGATATGATATTACTCTCTACAAATAGTATCATTTTCCATTTACAATTGGGATATTATACTGATGTTCATGTGTCTAGTTATAGAGTGATAGAATAATTTGGTATTCTTGCCACCTTCCTTCAACCATGATCATCTATATTTTTGCCTCCAAAAGGCTTCCTCTCTTTCTTCTAGGTTATGAGATTGGCAAATAATTTATTTTTCCCTAGAAAATGTGTAATCATTATAAATTCCCAAATCCCAAAGATCCTCAATAATTGAAAGTTCTTCTTTGAGATCATTTTATCCTTTTTCTATAAGAAGATATCCCCAAAAACTTCCTTATTCCAAAATTTTAACTTTATTTTGAGAAAGTTTAGTTTTTTAGTAAGAATAAACATGACAGTTCTTGAGAAGGGTTCTTTCCATCAATATTTTAGGGACTCTATGATATTTGGATGAAGAATCCATGTGATTTCAAACTTGAAGGGGAAAATTTTGGGTTTTGAAATCTTGTCTCCTTCAAAAACTAAGGGATTATGATCAGACCCAATTCTAGGTAAGGAGGAAATCCTACTAGATAAATGGATGTCCCAATTTAAGTAAATTATAAATCTACCCAAGTAGACCTGGATCAGGTTTTCCCCTAGTCTTATATTGAACCACATAAAAGGATTATCATTCAGGTCCATACCCATTAAACTTGCATTTATAATAGAGTCATTAAACTCTGACATATTGTCAATGAGATATGAAAGGCCCCATTTTTTGTCCCTACGTGTGAGGGAGGTGTTAAAGTCCCTATTGACAATTCAATTCCAATTTACAGAGGTCCTTTAGAAATCTAGCATGTTTTTCCAAAGATGATTTTTAGTGGATTTTGCATTTAGGGCATAAACATTGGTTAAAATCCATCTGTCATTGCTACCTAGATCTATGAATAAAATATAAATATAATTCTTAGTCATCCATAGAAGGTCTCCTCTTAGGACATCTAGGTTCTAAAAAATTACCAAACCACCTAAAGTTTTAGTAGAATTAGAGGATAGAGCTTGGGTATTTCTCTAGATTCTCACTACACATGCTTTGAGAATATAATCAGACATTTTTATTTCATGAATGATAAGAATAGATGGATTAACCCTTTATTGCTATTGTAAAGGGTCCTTTATTTCCTATGGTTATTTAAACCCCCTACAAACCAAAAAAGGATTTTCATTTCTTATTTTGATGGATCTTAAGAGTTTACTATGAGTTGCTAGTAATCTCGTTATCCATTTCTAAATTCCTTGTGATCATCCTTGGGGATCTTCCCATAGGTTTAGGGGCAATACCAATGTTGGATTTTTCCTACCTCTTTTATTTCTAGAATTAGTGGCAAACCCTTCATCTGGGGGAATGTCTTTGAGGGGAGAAATATTATCATAGCATTATCCCCAGTCTTTACATTACTCTAATGATTTCAAAAAAGGGGATAGGGGGAGCCTTGGGAGGGGGAAGAGACATCCAAGCTATTAAAGAGAGGGGTTTTCCTCATAATAGCTTGAGTAGAATCATAAAGTGGGGAAGATAGATGAACACCCAAGGAAAGGGGGGAGAGAGAGGGGAAGGGGAGGGCTCCATAGAGAAGAAAAAGGGGGCCACCAAAGGTGGAAGCTAAAGGGGAAGAAGGGGACAAGCCAAGTTTTAGAGGAGGGGAGGGGCACCAGAAGTTGGGTAGGGATGGATGAACTAGGGGGTGGCATGCTTAGGTGGGTGACTAACACCCAGTGAGGGGACAAAGAGGGAGAGAGGATGAGGGGGGAGAGGGCAAATTGTAACCTAGTGGTAAGTCTAGGGAAAGAGAAGATGGAGTGGGGAGGGGGTAGGGGGGAACTGAGGAAAGGTACCCCAAGGGGACCTGAGTCACATAGGGACTTTGATCTAGGAAGTTAAATAAGAGGAAAAAAGGGTTAAAATAAGGAGTAACTTTAAATCTACTAGAAGGAGAAGCACTTAGATGGGCTCGGGGGGAGCCTATTTTGAGAGGGTGTTTTTTCCATAGACTCATCCTTTCTACTCTTTTGTTGTTCCCCTTATATTAAGGAGTGGTATATTACTAGACTTTATTCAAATAGTCATCAAGCATATGACTCAAAACATTGCACTATGGATAAATGAATTATTCTCATACATGATATTTTGCATCCATTCACCTTACTTTGACTTGATCTTGATCTCATGCAATAGGGAATTATTGGTAGGTAGGAAAATGTGAACATGGGTAGCAACCATTCTCTATTGAGAGAGAGTAATTGGGTCAATTTTAATAAGTTGACCTAAGGCCTTGGTGATTCTAGAGATTACCTCTAGATGCCAATATTATAAGGGGAGTTCAAGGAGAAGAACCCACATTGGAAAATCATCCATGGTGGTGTTTTTGAGGCTTGAATTAGCCTTACATATATAGATAGAAACAATCACCTTTCTCATAAACCAGGGACCTTTTGAGAGAGCCTTGATGCAGTCTTCTTATAAAGAAAAATTTACCAAGAAGAAACCCCTAGCTAGAACGACCACCTTCAGGTGACCTTTGGTTTTCTACCTTTTTTTACCATTTATGGAAGGCTTCAATATTCAAATGGTATTTTTTTATATTATTAATAATGGATTTATCAAGATCCACATTTTCCTGCTCCATGATGGGGTTTGAAATAGGGATTAAAATCTCATTATCAACTTCTTCTATAAAAATCTAGAAATGCAAAGAGTCTTAGGCCACCAAGATTTTTATTTTGACCATGTTTTCTAATGATAAATTAGGGACACAAGGATCCAATTTTTCTAGGATTGGAACCTCTTTGTCTGACTACTTTAAGGTAGAATATGACACCTTTGGACTATTGTTTTGTAGGTAGTTCGTTGAGTAAATCTCATGAGTGGGGTCATGCCACATTGCCCTAAGGGAGATCATTATCAAATCCTTCTTGCATCTAGATGTTGTGAACATGACCATTTTAGTTTTCTCACCTATGTATAAATTCAAATTGCTTAAGGTCTTCCAGGCCTAAGTATTAAACCTAGGGATTTTAGGGTATAAATTTTGTAAATGATGTCCATTTTTGGTAAACATATAGTCATTATTTAGGTTTTTGTGCCTTCTAGACTACTTCATATTATTTCTAAGAGTCCTAGGTTTATCAAAATTGAAGTTTTAAAACCACTCACTTTAAACTTAATCAATGGTAGTGTGATTTGGGTAACATAGGTCACATTGATGATTTACACACATCAAATGACCACTTTGTTTTTATTTCACTTATTCATCATCCCTCATTCATCACTGATCACTTCTTACTCATCCCTCATCACCCATAATGACTATCCTCATTCCTTATTATCCCTAATCACTCCCTCATTAACCCTCATTATCCCTCATCATATCTAATCACTCCCTCATCATACTTGATTACTCCTTCATTAACCTATAATATCCTTCATCATCCATAATCACTCACTCCACATTCCTCATCATCCTTAATTACTCCTACATTTACCCTCACCATGCCTCATCATCTTTAATCACTCCATTATTATCCTTAATCACTCCCTAATTATCTATCACCATCCCTCACCATCCCTAATCACTCCCTCATCATCCCTATCACCACCTCATCATCGCTCCTCATACCTCTTCATCCCTAATCACTCCCTTATTGACCCTCACCATTCTTCATCATTGATAATCTCTCCCTCATCATCCCTAATCAATGATTCATCATCTTTAATCACTCCTTCCTCATCTTACATCACCCCTAATCACTTCTTCATTATCCCTCACCATCCTTCATCATCCATAATCACTCTTTCATCCTCCTTAATCACTCCTTCATTGACCCTCACCATCCATCATCATCCCTAATGACTCCCTCATCATATATACTCAATTATTCCTTATCTCTCCTTATCATTAATCATTCTATCCAATGCCTTGATGATGGTATTTTTTTGGCGTTTAAAAATGTTAGAAGATATAAGTGGAGAGTTGAGTGCTAGCATAAAATATAAGATACAATGATTAAAATTATGTGGATGAAAATTCAAAACATAAATTTTTAGAACTTATGAAAAAATATGGGCTTATTATAAATGATGTAATTCATAATTTGAATGAATTAAGTAAAAACACTATAGCACCTAAAATAGGTAGTAAATATGAGCATCACCAATCTATGTGATTTCCTAAAACCAATCAATTTCTTTCCATATGAGGACATTTTATGATCCAAATAATTACATTGAAGGCCTTCTATTTGTATGTCTATTGATTGAGTCATCATATTAGAGAGTGGAAAATAATTTTCAAATGATTAGAATAAGGAGTCCAAGATTGGAAAGTGGTTCTTAATTCATAACTTCAATGACCAATACAATGAAGAGTGTCACACTATGAGCTCCCTACATGCATAGATTGAGAAGTGGGTAAAAGTATTTATCACTATAAAAGTTAAGTAGATAATAGATTATGAACCCAATGATATGGGTGATACTAATAATATCTCTATGATTTAACCTTTTTGGGTTTTACTATGTAAATCCTAAGCTAAATTAGAGGGCTAGGTTTGTTGTTAATTTGGAATAAAATTATAATTTATTTATTATATATAACTTTCATAAAATAGTAAGCACAAGGATAAAAGTAACTTATATGGATGTACATATATTTTTTCATAGATTAGAGTATTGGAGACGAATAAGAAAACACAAAGGAGTATTTTTTCTCTTCATTATTTTTTAATATTTGGCTCTAGATAGTAGCACCCCCTTTAGGGAAGTAGTACCATGTGGTACTAATATCTAATTTTGGCACTAGTATCCATTTTTAGTGGATATTTGTAACTTTTAGGTAAGTTACAAGGGTTTTTAGAGGACCTATAGGTGATTTTTTATCATATGATAGCTCATTTACGTCACTATTTTGATTGATTCTTCTCTAAAACCCTAATGAATACTTGCACACATGAAACAATGAACTAAACAAATAAAAAAGGAAAGGAAAAATTGGGTTGTGGGATATTATGATCTCATAGAATATAACCCTTATCTTATCCACTGCCTACATTAAGACTAATGTTAAGGGTTTCAAATCACATGTATTTATCTTTTAGGGAATGTGCACAATCAAACTTCATGGTATGCTATAATGGATTTTACCTATGCCCTTATTTGATCAAGAAAGCAAATGTCTATGTGTGAAAGGTGAGTAATATACAAAGTATTTGAGCTATACTATTGGTTGATTTTATGTAAATAAGTGCCAAAATATTAAGTGTTGTGAGATTCTTTAAATAGGAGGGTCTTTGTTGGGAATATAATACCTTGTTCATTGGTTGACAAGTCATGAAAAATCTATTAAAAACGTAAGAGAATGGTCACAAAGGTGTTAGGACTCAAACATGGGTGAAAGGGCCCATTAAACATTGAAGCCAAAAGTGGACACTTACTCCATGTGGTGTTATTATACTGAAAGTGGCATCAATGTCTTAAGGCTCAAAATAGAGTAAAAATTAAGGATGAAAGGCTAATGGCACCTAGGAATTGAAAAAGGTGACCTATGACTATTGAAGGTGTCAACAATAGAGAAAATAAGACAATAAATATCAAAAGACTCAAGATTACCATGTGAACAAGGACTATAACAATCACTAAGACCCTTGTGTGAAATAGAAACAAAATGCATAGTACTTGTGGTTTCTTGACCAAATTAGGGTGTTTATTATTTTCACTCAATCTTACACCTTAGATATGGTTGTTCAAGACTAATTTATATTGAGTGAAACATTGGATTACCTCTAGGATTATGGATTGCCTATAACAGAGGTAAACCTCTAGGTTTAAGTGATAGCTCCCTAGATTAGACTCTAGTTGCTTATCACATACACTACATGTTTGCTTGGATGAAAAAGGGTATTAAAAACATCAAAATAAACTAATATAATTAGGTAATACACCATAATGATCTCTACTAGACTATCATACACTGCACTAAGAAATATGCCTCACAACTTTAGTCTCAACATCATAGAGTGCTCTAACATAAGTATTTCAAACATGGAGGTGATATGAATTGCATTACTTAAGGTGAGTTAACATGAGGTCAGATTACAGACACTAATGCTACTCTTTACACTTGAAGATATAAAAATACACTAGCTACACTTCATGTGACCTGTTAGAGGAAGAACTACTTGCATCTAACATTGAAGAGTAAAGAGAAGACAAGGATATATACTTATCACTTGTCATTCCACTACACACCACTTCACACACTTAGATAAGAAGCTTATGAAATCAAACCTAAATTGGAAATATTTATTTCAAAGGGAAATACAATATTAAAACTACTAGGGCTTCTCCATACCAAGTGTGGATATTTTTATAAAAGCCAAAATGGCTAGAATTTTATAGAGAATGTGAGAGGAGAGAGAAGAAGGGAAGTGGAAAGGTCATAAATACAAGTTTTAAACTATTAAAACTAGTTACATTATATGGGAATGGATTATAAAATAGCTATGGAATTTTTCATGGACAATTTTCCACCAAAATTCCATCATTCTTTTTCAAGTTGGTGTAGAGAGCTCAATTAGCCTTCTTGAAACTACCTTTTAGTGATGAGTTCACTTGACCACTTGAAACTAAAATAGGAAGTATTGACACATATGAAATATCTTAAGGAGGTTAGAAATAATTTTTTAACTTCATCAGATACTTCCCTAACTGATAGCCTCCCTCTTGACACATGTGTTCAATTTCCACAGTCACTTATCAGCCTTCTAGGCCTAGACCTTCACATTTGTCATCAAGGTGACCTAAAATTACTCAATTAAATATATGTAAGTGGTGTTAGGAAACCTATTAAAATCTCATATTTATTCTAATTCATGAGTTATACCTCAAAAGGATCCACTATAAAACTTCTCATCTTCTCACTAGGTAGTCATTTCTCATTTTCACTATATGTCCATGATTACCTATAGTGAACTATGTAGCAAAGGTATTTCTATGTTTTTTTGTGGTGATAAATGAATATATTGAGTTATAATAAGTACCTAGATACCTCCTTAAATTTATCTCACCTATTCTTTCTCTTATGTACCTCTAGAACACCCAAAAACTTTCAAAAAACCCTAAAATGGGCCTATCCATATAAGTGATAGTATAGACCAGTTGGGAAAGAAGGAGCATAGGATATTTATATATAATTAAAAATAAATTTATAATCCATTTTAACATTTTTTAATTCATCTCCATATATTTAATCTCCATCAAGTTCAAGCAAGGATTTTAGGAGGGTTTTAAGTTGTTCTAGTTCTTAACAATGGTTCATAAAAACCATATGCTCAACTTCCAAAAAATGCCATTGATAACAAGTGTAGGACCCTCTTAAACTATTAATATATCCTTGGGGTATAATTAAATGTGTTTGTATAGGTATGGGCATTTTAAAATGACCTCTTGAGCTTATTCTTACATTTTGGGTACCCATGTTATTGAATTGGGTCAAAATGACCAACTTGGAATAACTTTATGAAAACCAATTAATATGATAAACCTTATACCTCCCCATTAATACTCTTAATTATATTTTTATGACCATGTGGTCATATAAATAGAAGATGATACCCTAAGGGTTTAGGCCTAATTCTAGTCCTAATAGGCCTGACTATGTCTGATTTCCCATGACCACATATGAGTGGTTTCTAATGAATATGGGTGATCATAAACCTTTGTATACCTTCACTACAACTCTTCACACATTTATACAATTACACTTGTTCCCCCTTTTACCTTATCACCATTTACACACTATGTATGTAACTATCTTACTCCTGGAGAGCCCTCTATCTAAGATAAAATAGAAGGCATATTCCTTATTTTCTTAGGAAAAATGAAGTCATGAAAGGATATATTATTTATTTAAAACCATTTTTTCAAATTTATAAAGTTATATCACATCTACAACTTTCTTAATATTCCAAAACCTAAGACTAGTGTTTTAATCCTAGTGATTATCTATAGGGTTATCGTCTGACTATAGGTCAAGGATAGAAACCTAGTATTTTCTATATTTATTTATGTTGAGCATAATATTAAGTTTGTGTTACCATTTTTATATTTTTATTAACATGTTAATCCATAATACACGTTTTATAATTTCCCAATTTGCACCTTTCACTAGCTTGAACTAGTCTGCAGTTAGACTGTGATGTCTCATCTTAGGCAAATGAGATTCTTGTAGGCATATTTGAACATTGTGTTCATGCCTTGAGATTATTTTTATGTCACAAATACCATCTCATAATTTTTTTAACTCACTCTTACATTAAAAATGCCTTTATCCATAGCATGAGTTAGTCTCTCTACTCAGTCAGACTATAAATGCTTATCTCAGTAGAAGTTTGAGGTTTCATGTAGGTGAAGGTGTATGTATTAACAATGGAATTCATATTCCTTGATCATATTAAGGTCAATAATACCATTAAATACATATATTATCTCATCTCATGCATATAAACCATGTATCCATTCACCACTATATGTCACTATAAGTTGGGTTGCTTTAGTCATTTCAACATAGTGTTTACTAATTATTTAAAGTCAAAACATGTCTAAATTAGTAACTACTCAAATACATTCTCTCTTGATCAAGAAATGATGTTATCATGCTCAAATGTAACCTATAGTCTTGGGATATAGTAAATAAAACCTTTATACTCACACATACCTCAAATTCCTCATCATAATATGGTATTGAATATGGACAAAACCCTTATTTGGAGAAGTTAAGGTAACAATCTCCTCTAAGCAACTTTCCCAATCTAGGAAAAAATTTCTATGTTTGTTTGCATACAATGTCCTCACCCTTATCACCATTATATTTTCTATGCTTCCAAACTTGCTTTATGTTTCAATTGAGATCAGACACCTCCTATTCAACTGTCTCTTTTGGACCACCCTCAAACCACTGATGGATACTACCTATAGTGAACATCAAATACAGGATTGTGTGCTAAGTTAGAGTATTTTAATCATTATAATTAACTTTCACTAGGTTCATGGAATTGTTTAAGATCTCAATTAGGTCATAACCTTCAAAACCACTATGTTTCTTTTCATATCTTGATCTTTCCTTTAGGATTGAACATGAGACCTGAAGATGCCTATAACGAAACTACTTGACTATATCAAGTATCTTAGGCTTTGAATTTTATAAAGACACTCTTGAGACCAAAACATACATGAATAATTATGATCATACATGATATCATATTTTGAAACCAAACATTATATCATTATTCTAAATCTATTTTCATGAAAATAACTCTCCAATAGGTGAAACACTAGTTTTTAACTTCAATGGTGTCTTCTACTATAAAAATGAGATATCTCTACTTATAAATACACACCACATGTGAAAAATAAAATAAAAACCATGTGATAAGGATTATCATACTCTTCAAGATCATTTACACCACTTGGTTTTCTCATACCTATCCAAATAGAGAAGAAAACTGAAGTGTGGATTGTGCAAGTAGAAAAGAGTCACCAACATTCTTAGCAATGGTTCATGAAGCACAAATAAACAAAATTAGAAATATGACCATGAATTTGTAATACATAGAGATTAATATAACATACCAAAATCATTTTCTCTAACTCACCTCCTCTTATCCATACCAAGTTGAAACTGATTGACCTTTTTGACTTTTCTAAGAGAATGATGTGAGAGATGGGTCATTTATTGCCATTTTTGAGCCTATAAAAGTTTATTGAGCATGGAATTAAATATTTGGGATTTTAAGAGACACTTTTTGAAGTATTTCATGTGCCATAATTTTTGTATAAGTCATATAATTGCTTAAAATCACCTGAAACCACCTTATCTCCTCTGTTGCATGTTAAACCTGCAATTGTCAATTCAAAATTACCATCTATAACATGCACTTGACATATGGGACATTGGATACTCTCATGAATCCTTTATATTTCCATTTAAGAGTATTGTTTTAGTTTATATTTTTTTACCTTTATCATGTCTAATTGGCACTCCTCAAACTAAATATTGGGAGTCATCAAAGTTTCCTCAACTTTACTCTCTTCTAGGACATGATACACTTGATGTATAGGACCATAAATTTTTTCCTCTTACTACTCCAATATGTCTGAGAGTGATTCATATTTAGGTTGAGGTTTATACTACTCCTTAAACACTTGACTTTCTACTTTTGCTTCCTTCGACTCCTTCCTAACTAAAACTTTATTGATAGTAATTAGACACTCATTTTCATGCTTGATAAGACACTCTCATTCATGATTAATAGATTCATAAACAACCTTATTATTAGTTTCATGTTTCTTAGGAAGGAGATTAAACTTACTCAACTATTCAAACTCTTTAACTATAGCATGGAAATGTTGCCATATATCATATTCCTCTTCATGGATTTCACATTCATGGACTCCTCCATCTTGTGTAGGTAGAATGACATTTTATTCTTCATTATATTGACTTACCAAAATTTTAAGACCATCTTCATCATGAATATAAATAAGGTAATTACCCTCATTAGCTTGTGGAAAAGAATTTTCAATGCTTACCTCAGATTATCCATCACCTTCTTGATGGATGATGTATGTGACAAGATCAGTATATTAAATGAAAGTGTATGGATCATGTCCATAAGTGTTAACACCATAAATATATATGAAAATGTTAGAGACACCCTCAATATTGGAGGATGCTCCATCATCCATAACATACTCCTCTTTATCATTGATTATACAATTGAGATTAGAGATTGCTTCCACATAGGGTTCAATATGAAATTTAGAAAATGGTTGAGTTTCAATGGTTACCTTTGATCTATACCTTGTATTGAAGGCCAAGAAGGAATAGTCAGCTAAGAGATAGCAATCTATCTTGGATTTGAAATCCTTTGAGAGGTAGATAGTAAAGTGAGTAGGTAAATTAACCATTACTATGTCTTGAAGGATAGGAAATCTTAGACAATCATGCATGAAAACACTCAAAAACTTGACAAGTCCCATTGACTTAGCTAGTATCGCATAAATTTGTATCACCCCCTTACTATATGGTTCATATTTTAAACCCAAATTATCTACCACAATCTTGGGAATCATTGAGGTACTTGCCCTAGTATCCACAATGTAATTATGAACAAGCTTGTCTCCCACAATGAGAGTGAGGTAGAAGGGTAGGGGATTTTCAAATTTGGAAGAGGGGTCTATAATGTGATTAGGATAATTAGTGAGGGATATATCACCATGTCTTGTTTTTTTAGTACTAATGTGAATTTGAGATAGTTTCTCTTAAAGAAGATCTTTTTTATTGGCTATGTGAAGAACTTCCCAAAGAGAGATACTAGATTTAACATTATTCAAAGAATTAAAAATATTCAAAGCTAGAACACTCACATTTTATTTCATTATAATATTAAAATAAGTGCCTTGATCTTGAGGTGATGGATCACTTTGAGCCACCTTTCCAACATTCTGATTTGAAATGGGTGCAAAAGTTGTAGGGACTATCACCCTTGCACTCACACCTTACTGCCTTATAGGAGGGTTACTTGGACTTATGTCAACACCATGAATATATCCCAAATCCTTCCTCTTGGATATTGTATTTTATCAAATTTAATTACCTTGGTTTAGGACAAATGTGTCTTCCACTATAAAGTTTACAAGGTTCACTCTTTAGGGTTGCCACCCTTCATTTGTTTCTATCTACATGAAATTCTCATCTTCTATTCTCAATTAATGATTAATTCCCTTTTGAAAAACCAAGGCTTGTTATCCACCTTCATTTCCATCCGTGTATTATCCTTATTTCCATTCTTCTCCTTGGACCAAGATACTATGGATTGGAACCATTGCTCTTATGTTAGAAGTAGTTGGGTTATATGGATTGGGTGGCCTATTAAAGTTTAGTTATCCTTTCCCTCTCCCTTAACCATATTTCTAAGTTGAGAAACTATTTCCTTGATGGGGATAGGGGAAGGGATTTTGGACAACTCTATACTATATATTTAGTTACCAAACTTGAGCCTCAAAGGCATTAGATCTTGCCTTCTAATTAATGGTATCTTTTGCTTTCTTAGGGTCAACTCTAGATTTTGTGTTTGCATATGGAATTATAGCAACACTTGGAGTAGTAGTAGAAATATTGGGCAAAAAAGGCATGGATACTTTTGGATAGAGTTTACTATCTTGTATTAGGTCATTCTTAGCTCTAATGGCTAGGTCATAGGCTTTAGGTAAGGTGTAACCACCCATAAAATGAAACACAATGGCTATGTTAGTTCCAATAGCCCATAGATATGTAGGGAATATAAAACTTGTAGGGGGTCTAATGGGAGGAGGAAATTTATAACAAACTATTTTAAATTTCTCATTGAAGTCATGCATAGTCTCCTTAAGACCTCTTTGAATCACATTCATTTGATGAATGAATGATATGTGATCACTTTTGTCCTCAAACATTAAGGTCAACAACTCTCTAAAATCATCCCAAGTGGTGATACATCCTCTCGATAATGTCCTATATTAGTCAAGGGCTTTACCTCTAAGAGACATGGCAAGCAACCTAATTACAATATTAACCTCAGTAACATTATGAAAGCTACAAAAGTTATAGATGTCCCTAATATAATCACTAGGAGTGACATGACCTTCCCATTTGAAAGTGGGAACAATCTTGATAGTATTAGGAGGTATATCATCATATACATTAAGGTGTATAGGATTTCTAGTGTTAAATTCTAGGAAGGCATTATCCCTAGCCATGTTGTCCTCAAGTTCCTCTTCACTTTATTTATCTTATTAGCTTGAAAAGTCTCTTACTCTTCAAATGTCAATATAGGTTGATGGTGTTGAACTTCAAGAGGAAATTCAAGATGAAGGAGTGGGTTTCTGAGATTGTTACCTCTAATAGTAGTTGAGCTAGTAAGGACCATGAAGTATGAATAAAGGAATGATAAAACTAGGTCTATAAGAAGAAATTACCTTGAATAGAGTCACCAAATGCTAAGTATAAAACCATATGTAGTTATGATGTTTTCAATACCAGAATTTACCTTGAGAAGATGTACATGAGACAATAGTCCCAACAGGCATGCTATAACTATTGTCACTCAATATTTTACCCTAGATATGGTTGTTCAATCCTACTCTAGATTGAGTAAAATATTAGATTACCTCTAGCCTTGTGGGTTGCCTATATTAGAGGTAAACTTATAGGTTTAAGGGCTAGCTCCCTATATTATACTTTAGTTGCTTATCACTTACACTACTTGTTTTCTTAGATGAAAAGAGGTAGCATGAACGTGAAAACAACCTATGCTAATGAGGTGATATACTAGAATGATCTCTAATAGACTACCATACAATTTCACTAAGAAACATGACACAAATTTAATCTCAACATCCTAGATTGCTCTAACATAAGTATTTCAAACATGGAGGTGATATTCATTACACTACTCAAGGTGAGTTAACATGAGGTTAGATTGCAGAAACTAATGCTACTCTTTACACTTGAATATATAAAAATACACTAGTTGATCTATAAACTGATAGGGACCTCCTTATTTAATCAAATATTTTTTAAATGGATATCAATCTCAATTATCCACCCATACTTAAATAGGTAATCAGCTCCTAAAATCAATATAGAGTGAATAGAAACCCCTATTTAAATTGATTTTGCATTGTAAACATTAATATTTCAATATTACAAGTAAGACTAAAAGCAGATTGGAAAATAGTGATAAATTGACACTAAAGTGATAACAAAGTTTAACTTTTTAAGGGATACATCTTTGATTTCACTACAACCATGAACCAATCCATTCATAAAATATGAAAGTACAATTTTTATGAAACTTACATACATGGATCAATAATCTACAATAGTATTAAAATTAGACTACATGAGGAGTTTGATTTGATCAGGAACTCATCTACCCTTCATTTGTAGCACCTATGCATCACCTCTAACATTTGGGTATAATTCTTCATACAAGAGTAAAACAACTCTCTAAAATGGGTCTATATCTCATCACCAAGGAATATGACTCAACTCCGTAATAGTCATGGCTACTCTGATAAAATAACATATGAGGGTTCTATAGGCATTTGCATTTACAACAAAAAATAACCTAATTTATAGTTAGATTATAAAAACTCTGATATAAACTATCATATGAAGTATCTCATATGCATTTCACCTTTACAATAGAATGACTCTTTTATAATTCAAAATCAAATAACTACATCTCTAAAATAATCCTCCACTGTTAGCCTCCAAGAGTGTCTTATAATCCCTTTACAAAATAAACACTAAAAAAATTGGCTTAAAAATCCTTGCAATGCTTTAGATGATCTAAAGTTGTGTGTTTCAATAAAACCAAATTTGTGCATTTATATACATGTTTCACCTCTGGGCATAGTGGCAAGGATGCTTATCCTTTTGACTGGAGGTTACAGGGTCAAATCCCATTATTCCCAAAATCATGCCAATCGATGGCAAATCCTCTTTAAATAGAATAACCTTCCCTTAAGTATTAATCATCCATCTTTGGTAGAATGGAAAAGTCTCTAAATATTTCATGAGGTGTTTGGGGTTCGATCCTCCCCAATTGTATTTTAACAATGTTAGTTTTCAACATGGATTTTATAGGATTTAAAATCCCACATTTGTGGGGATAAGGGTGGGTAAGGATTTTTATAGCCTTTAGTCACCAATGTTGAATGTAGTTTTGGCCACATCTCATCCACCTTTTTCTATGCTTGAAACTTAGGCATTGGTTTCTTAGAGCCTTTCAAAAAGGATATGAGCTCGATCGAGTTGGTTCTTGCATCTCAAGTTCAAAGTAAGTGGGCAAAGTCTCCTTCCATCATAAAAGTGGGATCCATTGGCTATGGTCCCTATAGATGGTCATTTTATGACCATTGAAGACTAGAGGTGCACAAACCCATTTTTTTCCATGTGCCCAAAACTTGCCATGTCATCAATTAACCACTAGTTGACCACCTTTGTCCAATCATATCTAGAACAAATGAGCTCTATTTCTCAAGTTCCACATACCATTAGAAAGATATCAATGATCCCTATGTAATGGTTTAAGTTTAAAGAGGATTAATTACATTCAAAATGTCCTTTGGATCATTAGCTACACTTCATGTGACTATTAGAGGGAGAACTACTTACATCAAACATGGAAGAGCAATGAGAAGACAAGGATATATGCTCATCACTTGTCATTCCACTACACACTTCACACACTTAGACAAGAATATTGTAAACTCAAAACCAAATTGGAAATATTTATATAAAATGAAAATATAGTATTTAACCTAGTAAGGATTTACCATACCATGTGTGTATTTTTATACAAAAGCCAAAATGGCTTGCATTTATAGAGCATGTGATAGGATATAGAAGAAGGGAAGTAGAAAGCTCACAAATACAAGTGTCAAAATATGAAAACTAATTACATTGTAATATAATTAAGTATAAAATAGGTCTATAAGTTGTCATGGATAAGTGTCCACCATAATTTCATCATTAGCTTTCAAGTTTGCATAGAGACCTCAAATAGCCTTCTTGAAATTGTCTTTTAGTGATGAGCTCACTTGACTCATTAAAACTAAACTAGTAGGTCTTGACATATATGCACTATCTTATGGATTTTGGATACAAGGTGTGGTATTCATCATATACTTCCCTAATTTATAACCTCCCTCTTGATACGTGTGTTCATTGTCTATAGTCACTTACCAGCCTTCTAAGCCTATACCTTCACATTTGTCATCAAGATGACCTATAATTACTCAATTTAATATATGGAAGAGGTTTTATGAAACTTTTTAAAATATCCTTTTTCTTTTACTTCATGATTTATACCTCAAAATTATCCACTATCAAACTTCTCATCTCCGCACTAGGCTGTCATTTCTCATTTTCACTATCTATCCAAGACAACCTATAGTGAACTATGTAGCAAAGGTATTTATATTATTATTTTGGTGATAAATGAATATATAGAGTTATAATAAGTCACTAAATACCTCCTTCAATTGATCTCACCTATTCATTCTCTTCTATACCTACAAAATACCCAAAAACTTGAAAAAAACCCTAAAATAGGCATGTTTATATAAGTGACAGTACATACCAGGTGGGTGGTAATGAGCATGGAAGAGTTATAGACAATTAAAAATCAATCTACAAGCCATTTTACCACTTTTTAATTCATCTCCATCTATTTATTCTCCATTCAGTTATAGCAATGGTTTTAGTATCATTTTGAACTATTTTGGTTCTTAACAATGGTTCATAAAATCAAGATTCTCAATTTCCAAAACAAATACTCTAATACCAATTTTAATACTCTATTAAAATATTACTAGATCCTTAGGGTACCATGCAATGTGTCTGTATAGGTATGAGCATTTGGAAATGGCCTCTCAAGCTTTCTCTTGCATTATGGGTGCCCTTGTCATAGACTTAAGTCAAAATGACCAACTTGGTGTAACTTTATGCAAACCAATGACTCTGATCAACCTTATACCTCCCTTTAAAGGTTATGAATTTTATTTATATGATCATGTAGTCATAGAAATTGAACTAGGCACCCTGAGGTTTTAGGCTTAGTTTTAGGCCTAATAGGCTTAACTATGTCTAACTACCCATGACCACATCTGAGTGATTTATAATTACTGTGGATGATTCTAAAAAAATTATACCTTCACTAAAACTCTTCACACATTTATAAAATTACTATTGTTCCCACTTTCACCTTATCACCATTTACACACTATGCATGTAACTATCTTACTCTTAGAGTGTCCTCTATATGAGACAAAACAAAAGGAATCTCTCCTATTTACTTGGAAAAAATTAAGTAATTTAAGGTTATATTATGTCTTTAATACCATTTTTACAAATTTATAAAGGTAGATCACATCAACAACTTTCTCAACATTCAAAAACCTAAGACTAGCTTTTTAATTCTAATAATTGTTTATAGGGTTATGGTCTGACTATAGGTTAAGGATAAAAACCTTATCTTTGCTTTATTTATTTACTATGAACATAATTTTAAGTTTATGTTACCATTTTTATATTGGTATCAACATGTTCATCCATAATACACCTTTGATAACCTCCCAATTTGTACCTTTCACTAGCCTGATCTAGTCTATAATTAGATTGTGATGTCTCATCTTAGGCAAATGAGATTCATGTAGGCAGCTTTTAGAATTGTGTTCATGCCCTAAGAAAATTTTGATTTCACCAATACCATCACATAGTTTTTTAAACTCACTCCTACATTCAAACTACCTTTCTCCACTAGCATGAGTTATTATGTCTACTCAGTATGACTATAGATGCTTATCTTAGTAAAAGTTGGAGGTTTCATGTAGGTGAAGGTGTATGTCTTAACCCTATAATTCATCTTCCTTGATATTATTTAGGTCACTAACATTAAATTTAATAACTATATTATCTCATATAATTCTTATAAACCATGTATCCATTCACCACTATAGGTCACTATAAGTTGGGTTGCTTTAGTCATTTTAATACTATGTTTACTAAGTATTTTAGGTCAAAACCTATCTAAATTAAAAACTAATCAAATCCATTCTATCTTGATCAATAAAGAAACTTCTCATGTTAAAATTTATCCTATAATATTGGGATATAGGAAATAAAAACTTTTGAATAATACAAAACTCAAATTCCTCATCATAAGATGGCATTGAATATAGACAAAACCCTTATTCAGAGAAGTTAAGGTAATAATCTCCTCTAAGCAACTTTCCCAATCTAGGAATAAGATTCTAGGTTTGTTTCCATAAAATGTAATCACCCTTAACACCATGATATTATCTATTCTCACAAACCTTTTATAAGGTTTCAACTAAGCTTAAACACCTCCTATTCAACAGTCTTTGCCACCTGTAGACTACCCTCAAACCACTGATAAATAATGCCTATAGTGAACATTAGATACATGATTTTGTGATAAGTTAGAGTATTGTCATCATCCTAATGACATTTCACTAGGTTCATGTAATTATTTATGATCTAAATTAGGTTTATAACCTTCAACATCAATGTTTTTCCTTTCATATCTTGATTTTTCCTTCAAGTTTGAACATGAGACCTGAAGATGCCTATAATGAAACTACTTGATTATATCAAGTATCTTAGGCTTTTAATTTCATAAGGAGACTCTTGAGACCAAAAAATTCATGAATAATTATGATCAAACATTCTATTATATGTTAAAACCAAACATTTTATTCTTGTTATGAATGCATTTTCATGAAAATAATTCTGCAATAGGTGAAGCACTAGTCTATAGCTTCAAGGGTGTCTTCTACTAGTAAAAGGAGATATATTTGATTATTATTTCAAAACACATGTGAAAAAAAATCTATAAAACATCTTGATAAGTATTTTGATACTCCTCAAGATCATGTACACCACACGTTTGATCAAACCAATCTAAATAGAGAAGAAAACTGAAGTATTAGGGTTATGCAAGCAAAAAAAGTCACCAACCTTATTAGAAATAATTCATGAAGAAAAAAAACCAAACTTAGAACTATGACCAAGAATTTATAGTACATAGAGTGTAATATCACCCACCAAAATAATTTGATCTGACTCACCTCCTATCTGTACCACGTTGAAACCAGTTGACCCATTTTTTATTTGTGTAAGAGAGCAATGAGAGAGAGGGCTCAATTTTTGACATTTTTGATCCTAAAAAGTTTCCTAATCATGGAATTGAATGGTGGGGATCTAAGTAGACATTATTTTAAGTCTCCCATGTTCCATAACTATTGTACAACTTCTTGAAACCACCTAAAACTACATGATCTTCTCTTTTCCATGTTGAACATGCAATTATCAATTTAAAACTACCATATCTAACATGTACCTAACATATGGGACATTGGATATTCTTTTGAAAAATGTTTTATCTTGTATATAATATACCAATTCATTAAATGACTCAAAAAGTGACCTTATATGTCATAAGACCAACTTGGACAAATATGACAAAGCTAAAGAATAATTTTTTACTTCATTAAAGACCATGTGGCACATTTTAAACCTAGGAGACCCTATAACAAGTTTGAACTATATAGGGGTTGACCTAATTTGATTTGGATTCAAATTAGTCAATATTTATATTTTCTCCCTTTTTATTATAGTAATGCAATGAAATGGAAGTAATATAGTAAAATAAAATAGAAATGTGTACCTGTACTTACCTATGTGAATGTAATATGGATTTGTCCCACTTATTGGATAGAGAAGTGGATATGAACTAGAGTGTATCATGTGAAGGGAAGACATATGGTGTGAATTTCCCCTACATTGATACTGATTAAGTAAATTGAATGCATGGAGAAAGACTCATTTTTTCCCACCCTGAATCTATGTAATGTAAATTGTATGCATAGAGAAATAAGGGTCACTTGCCCCCACTCTGAATTTGAGTAATCTAAGCTTGGAGAAATAAGGCTCACTTGCCCCAACTCTAAATCTAAGTAATGTAAATTGAATTCATGGATAAATAAGGATCGCTTGCCTCCACTCTAAATCCGATTAATGTAAACTAAATGCATGGAGAAATAAGGCTTTCTTACCCCCACTCTTAATTTGAGTAATGTAAATTGGGTCTGGTGTAATGCTATGGATCAACTGCTACAGATGATCATGTGATTCAAACTAGTGAAAACCCAGTCATGATACTGGTGATGATATTGGTGTAATATGATAAAATATGAAAATTGGAATCAAGAATGTGTGCTTTACATCATGTCGTCTAATCTTGATATCTGAGTAATGTAGTTGTGTAATTGAATATCTGAATAAACTAGTATACCTATCTTAAAAGTTACATATCTACATAGAGTGTACATCTTAATACCTATGTAAACCTAAGAAAAACCTATTTAGACATGTGCATCTATACATCTAAAAATCTATGAAAATCTACGTAACCCTGTGTGTCCAAATATCTAAAAATCTATAACTCTATATCACTATGTAAACTTGTGTAGACCTGTGTGTCTATATACATGAATAATTTATGTATCTAAATGTCCATGTAAACTTGTGTATACCTATGTTTATATGTGTGTGTGTGTGTGTATAAAATTTTAAACTTGAATTCTTGTGTAAACCTATGTAGACATGTCTATCTATATATATTTAAAAAATTGTAACTATGGATGCCTATGTAAACCTATGTTTCTAAAAATATGAATGTAACTTTGTATATCTAAAGTAATATATGCATATTGTCCACCCCTTTTGGTGAGATAAATGAGACTGTGATGAGGATATATCACCAAAAGTGTTAAGGATCAAATGTGTTTGTGTTACTTGGTAATTGTGATGCCTTATTTTGTTTGAATAATGTATTGATTATGTCAAAGTTGATAGTTTAGTGTATAATTAGATAGGGAGTTTTTATATTATATGGTTAATATAATGTGATTGTATTTGTCATTTTTTAGGTTTAAAAATGATTATGGGATTGGTTTACCAATATGTGACATAGTGTATCGTTATCAAGTCCCATATGCAAGAAATGATTCATGAATCAGAACTATGGTTCTTGAGATATGGGAATAACAATCAAGTTATATTAATTATAAAAAAATAGATGTGGGGGTAACCTTAATAAGGTTGCATTGGGTAAGTTATGACTTAAATAGGTCATTTTTAATCATTGGCAATTCATTTTCATCATTTGAGTGGAAAGAATTTTGAGTTTTAGAGATAAAAACATGCCAAGGAGAAGAGATCCTAGTTTATCATGGTATGAGGAGGTTGACACATGATATCAAAAAAGGGAGGAGATTTTCCTAGTAAGGGACCCAAACTTTTCCTTTTTTATCATTTTTGTTTTATATTTTATTAGAGAAGGACTATTTTTAGCCTATTTTAAAGAAGATGGTACTAATGTCCCATTCTAGGTGCTAGTGTCAAGAGTGTGGTGCTACTATCCATTACTACAATCCTTTAGGTAGTGCTAGTGTCTAGTAGACCCAAGATGTGATACTTAGCATGGTTGACTAGTTTTTAATTCCTTTTGTTGTTTTTTAGTTTTAGTTTTGTTTTGTTTATGTCATATTTGGTTATAATTTTGTAGATTGATGCCTATATGAGGGATTTACATATAAATAAGATGATGGAGACTATATGGGCTTTTCCCTTTTCTGATGTTAAGATAGATGTGTGAGAGAGTGGGTTTGTGCTATGTTTCTTTCCTAAAGCTTATGACTTGGGATAATCATATGATCACTACACTATGTAAGAGGTGGAATGCTGACAAATGTACATTCTAGATTCTTACAAGAGAGATCAATGTGACATTAGAGGATGTATATCAGATCCTATAGTAGTTGATCTTTGGGAGAAAAAATATATTATAAAAGGCTACTAGTCCTTGAGCTATACGATAGGCATCTAGGTACTTTGTTACCATGGCAGTAGGGACTAATGGCTTAGGGAGTTAGAGTGACATATTATTGATCATGATTGTGATTATCGATGTTCCATGATTATGGAAATTTATAGTTGTGTTATTTTCATCATATATTATCATGGATGGGAGTGGTGTTTTTATCTCATATAGGATGTAGGAGAGAGTGTATGACATTGAGAAGTATGGAACCATATACTCTTGGGGTCATAGCTACATCATTTATATAAGGACTTGTACGACTTTACATAGGAGATGAGTGATGGGGATATTGGTACATCAACACTATTACATTACTAAGCATATAATCACATAGATGTGAGTAGGCCAATGACACATATACATGATGAATGGGCTCACCCATAGGTATTTACAAATATATAGACCAAGATAGGGTATGCACCGGGGAGAAGTAATACATATTATCAATAGTTATTAGATAGCTTGAGAGTAGAGGATGTTGTTTAGAGACCCTAATGGAGATATCAGGGGTGGCTTGAGGATAACACATAATTAAGGTGTATTCAGGTTAGTTTTTGGATACATGATTGGTGGGATAATGTAGATGAGTAGTTTCATTATGAGAGGGTTACTTGATAGTTTTATGTTATATAAGATGTGCCCCTAGAACCTGTGGTGTGGTTGAGGAGTTTTCAAGGTCTTATGAGGCTAGGCATTAGGATGAGACCATATATTACTAAGCTAGTTCCTATTTTAGTGACAAAAAGGATTATGATATTGAGGTACTAGATGTGGACAATGTTGGAGTGACCGAGGCCTAGGGGGCTTAGTGGATTAAGCACATATGGGCACCTCTATTCTTTATATATTAGATGATTATAGAGGAGGTACTATATTAAAGCCTCTAAATGATAATGATAGTAAGTTAGATAGTTGGTTTTTATGTTTAATGTAATGTTAATTGTTAGGGTGTGGAGCTAAAAGCTTCAACTATTTGCAGACACAAGAAGAGGATGCTGAAGAACCAGAAGCACCGGCATCGGTAGCATGACCAACGTCAGTTAGGTGTAGTGTAGGAGGAAACCGGCGATGGCAGGAGGTCGGCCAACATTGGCAGAACCAGGCAAGCAAGGACCGACGTCGGTCGCCTGTGTGTTCTAGAACTAATGTTGACAAACAGTCAGTTAAGTGAAGTGAGTGTTTGCATGTCAAATGACTAATTATAGTCACGAGCTGCGTGTCTAATTATTTTAGTTAGAGTTCTATTTTTATAATCATGGGATCCTATTTAAAGACCCATAAGGCATGTATTGTATTAATCAAGAAGGCAAGTAAAAGCATTGAAGCAAGCAAGGTCAAGGAGATCAGCTGAAGCATTCAAGGAGGGATAATAACTCAGGATTTAGAGTTGTGTTGAGCAAGAGAGAGTGAGGGAAGAAGGTCTTGAGGTGTGGCAAGCCTTCGAGGTGGAGGAAGAAGTGGCATCTTCCTTATTGTATTTTCTTCTAGTAATATTTAATACAAGAGTGTGTATTGTCTCTCAAATTCTTTGTTGTCTCAAGTTTCTAGTTACTTTATCATTCTGGTATAATTTTGTGTTTAATTGCTTATAAGAAAGTAATCAATTATGCTTCTATTGGATAAGGGGTCACCTAATAGTTGGTATCAGAGCATATTGATTGTTGTAGGTTTCCTGACAAGTGGTATCAGAGCTACAATTTGTAGGAAGCAGGGTATTGTTTTTGATTACAGGTCATTCACAGGGTTTTTTGATTGAGTGGGAGTTTAGCAATGGAAAAAGAAAGTAAGATACGAATGGAGAAGTTTAATGGCAAGAATTATCAACATTGGAGGATGCAGATTGAAGACTATCTGTATCAAAAGGATTTTTACTTACCATTGGGTGGGGTTGCATGCAAGCCCACAGATATGAAGGATGAAGAATGGAGTGTTCTTGATCTGAAGGCTCTCAGTTCCATAAGGTTGAGCCTTGCATCATCTGTGATTTCTAGCTTATCACAGTGCAAGACAATGGAAGAGTTGATAAAGTCCTTGGCAAATTTATACGAAAAGCCCTCAGCTTCTAATAAGGTATATCTTATGAAGCAGCTATTTACTTTGCAAATGTAGGAAGGTGGATCGGTACATACTCATCTCAGTGATTTCCATGGTTTGGTAAACCAATTAGCTTCAGTCAATATTGTTTTTGATGATGAGGTAAAGGCTCTCTTGATTTTATGTTCTTTGCCTGAAAGTTGGGACGGTTTGGTTATGGCAGTAAGTAATTTTGCATCTGCTTCTAAAATCTTAAAAGTTGATGATGTTGTGAGTGTGATCTTGAATGAGGAAATACGCAGGAAAAGCATAGGTGAATCATCAGGGAATGCTCTAAGTGCAAAAAGTAGGGGAAGGCAAAGGGAGAAGATTGAGCAAGGGAAATCAAGGTCGAGAAGGAGATCTGAGTCCAAAGGTATTACCTGCTAGTTTTGTGGAAAGAAAGGACATACAAATAAGGAGTGTTGGTTGAGAGATAAAGAGAATCAACATGCAGGTATTGAAGAAGCAAAGGATGCAAATATTGTGATACAGGACGCTCTCATACTTTCTTTGGATAGTCAGGTAGGATCATGGATTTTAGATTCTGGTTCATCTTTTCATGCATCCCCAAACAGAGATTTGTTCTATGAGTATGAATAGGGAGACTTTGGAGTGCTCTATTTAGGGGATGGTACACCTTGGCAGATAGTTGGCAAAGGGAAAGTGTAGCTGAGATTGCAGATTAACAACACATGCATGTTGAAAGAGGTCATGCATGTTCCAATTCTGAAGCAGAGTTTGATTTCTATAGGAAGGTTGGGTGATGAGGGATGCACAATAACCCTCACAGTGGATTCTTGGAAGGTTACCAAGGGAGCACTTGTTTTAGCGAGAGGTAAGAAAGTAGATACTCTTTATCTATCTACTTGTATTATTGATTCTACTTCTGGTGTAAATTCGAAGATGTGGTCTAATAGGCTTGGTCACATGAATAAGAAGGGAATGGAAGTTCTTGATTCAAAAGGTATGTGTTCAAATTCGGAAAGCATAGATAGAGTTCATTGTAGAAAAAGGAAATTTGATGCTTTTGACAGGAACAAAGAAGCCTTGGTGTTTATGGAGGAGATGAAGGACATAGATCAGTCACAGTGGCTGAATAAATCTGAGCAGGGCAACATGGATAGAGGTTTGATCCAAGAAGAGCTCATAGATGAAAATTTCATCACTTACAGGAACACACAGATGCTGATGTCGGTCACATGGGACCGACGTCGGTCAACCAGATACCGACATCGGTCATGTGTAGACTAGTAGGGTCGATAGGTCGGGCAGGAGAAGTCTGACGTCAGTCATAAGGACCAACGTCAGTAGGGGGGACACTGGCGTGGGCCAAGGAAATGACGTCGACAGTCAGGGTCAGTGTAGGGAACTGACATCGGTCGGGAGCAGACTGGGAGATGGCTGATATCGATCACTGGAACGGATGTTGGGTGGATCAATAAGTCTCAAACACCCATATGGAGGTCAGAAAAGGTATGTGAACCTCATATTTGTTGTTCACCTTCTTTATATTGCCTACTGATAGTCATGAACTAGGAAGATGGAAGAAGCAATGCAGGTAGAATCTAGAAATAGTGGGAGCTTGGCATGGATGAGGAGTGTGAGTCCTTGGAATAGAACCAAATAGGTATTTGTTGGTAGAGTTGTTAGCTGGAAGGAAGCACTGGATAGAGGGATGGATTCCCATTTTAGAGAAGAGAGTGGATGGACACATGAGACAGAAGGCTATGGTATATGGTCTTGAGTAGGCTACAGAACAATGGAGGTTTGACCATTGTATTTTATCTTTACCAGGTTGGATAATATTATCTACATTATCTTGTTATTGTATTGTGTTACTTGTTGTAGGGTTTCATATACAGGGAGTTTTTCTGAGATAAGGGTAGAGTTGGTTCAGAAGTATGTCATGGAGAATTTGGGAGCAGCAAAATTCTTTTGGCATAAGTGACAGGTATTACATCATAGGTTTGCGTGGTGGTTGGTCTTCAAGAGTGACTTTGAAGAGGGATACAGAGCCCAAGTAACAAAATATATGGTGTACAGGTATAGGTATAGTAGCAGCTATTTATCTCCAAGTGGGAGATTGTTAGGGTGTGGAGCTAAAAGCTTTAACTATTTGCAGACACAAGAAGAGGATGCTGAAGAACCAGAAGCACCGACATCGATAGCATGACCAACATCGGTCAGGTGCAGTGCAGGAGGAGACTGGTGATAGCAGGAGGTTGGCCGACATCGGCAGAACTAGGCAAGCAAGGACCGGCATCGGTCACCTGTGTGTTTCAGAACTGTTGTTGATGAACAGTCAGTTAAGTGAAGCAAGTGTTTGCATGTCAAATGACTAATTATAGTCACGAGCTGTGTGTCTAATTATTGTAGTTAGAGTTCTATTTTTTTAATCATGGGATCCTATTTAAAGACCCATAAGGCATGTATTGTATTAATCAAGAAGGCAAGTAAAAGCATTGAAGCAAGCAAGGTCAAGGAGATCTACAGGTGTAAGGTTAAGGAGATCAGCTAAAGCATTCAAGGAGGGATAATAACACAGGCTTTAGAGTTGTTGTGTTGAGCAAGAGAGAGAGAGGGAAGAAGGTCTTGAGGTGTGGTAAGCCTTTGAGGTGGAGGAAGAAGTGGCATCTTCCTTATTGTATTTTCTTCTAGTAATATTTAATACAAGAGTGTGTATTGTCTCTCAAATTCTTTGTTGTCTCAAGTTTCTAGTTACCTTATCATTTTGGTATAATTCTGTGTTTAATTGCTTATAAGAAAGTAATCAATTGTGCTTCCATTGGATAAGGGGTCACATAACAGTTGCTCTCAGAGCATATTGATTGTTGTAGGTTTCCTGACATTAATCATGTGTTTTGATATAATACGATTCTTATGAATTACATGGATTATTGTAGGTGTAGTAGATGATGAGTATTGGGAGGTCACCATTGAGTCAATGCTATGTGAGTTGACATTGCATATTTTAGATGATATCATGGATAATGTATTGGTGGAATAGGCCATTAATGTATTTTAGGGTGCATGCCCATTTATTTGATAAGGCAGTGATAATGACTATGACATTTAGGTAACATCATTAGATAGAAATGAGTTATGTGCAAAGTTGCAGAGGCATACCATGCCATATTTTGATGCTCTATGTGAGGAGAGCATTCATATATTAAATGACTATATATGAATTTAATAGGATTATGCCAAGTGTAGGGTTGAGTTGGGCATGTAACATGATAGAGAGTATGTGGAGTTATAGATCGAGGTCTCATAGTGATAGTGAGGCCTCTAATTCTAGGTTTTATGTGTCTGATAGAAAGAGTGAGGGATATAGTCCTATTAATCATGTTTGTATCATTGAGTGATGCACCACATTTTTATTAAAATTATGTTCTAAGTTGTGTGTGTGTGTGTGTGTGTGTGTGTGTGTGTGTGTGTGTGTTTTGTTTAATTTATCATTGTGTATTAGCATCTAGATCTATTTATATATTGTATAATTTGTTATGCATTTAAATTTGTTTCATTGTTTGAGATGTTGATGTTTCTAATTTTGGTTTAGTTGGATTAAATTTAATTTATTTGTATATGTTGTATGAATGTTTAGGGCATATGTTTAGGAGATTTTTTTTTAATTGTATGGGTATATGGTGTTTTGTTCATATCTCATAAGATGTATACATGTATAACATGTGATGGTGAGATACCTTATCTAAACTTAGATGGCATGGAGAACTAGTGACCATAATTCTCATGTTGTGTTTTTGTAGACATAAACTATGAAATTGGAGCTGCCTATGATGCACTATTGGTGTCTAAATGTGTAGAATTTGATGCAAAAATCTTGATCAATTGGTGATATAAAATTAAACTTTGAGTTGTCTGATTTCTTGAAAATATTTTGATCGATCAATGTGCGAACTAAAACTAGGTTTTGATCTTTTTAATGATTTCCATATATCTTTATCGGTTATCAAACTAAAATTGTGCCCTTGGGTTGATAATTATTCCCAAATATTCTGATCAGTGTACAACTAGAGGTACATTCTAAGCTCTCTAATTATTTCTAAAGATTTTTATTTGTGATTGTATTGAAGTTATACCTTTGGGTTTATAGTTGTTCCCAAATATATTAATTATCATAGATACTAAAGGTGCATTTTGAACTCTACAAACTAGTTTCCATCACTACTAAAGTTGTGATGTAGGGGACTATTGATAAATGGTTGTCTTGGAAGTCATAGGGATTATACAATGAGTAACCAATGGTTCCTTAAAAGGATTGTCCATAGATAAATCTATCATATAGGAATGTGGTCTAGGAGAGGGTGGAAAATGAGGGCCTGATGCCCTCTATGTAAACTCTATGATGCCTATGCTAACATACCAGTCGATGCAATTTCAAAGTGTATAACAATGGTCATCTAAATGTATATTTATCTACTAAAAATGACAATAATGTTTATGTGGTACTTATTCTAAATGGTGTGGTTTATGTTGATTGGTTGAAGGAAGTGTGATCATCGCCTTATCTATTAGTGTAATCAATATGTCACGAGGCCCAACCTTGTTCAAAAGTTGTATAACCCCTTTGCATATATCCTATGTGCTACTCACTAAATATTATGTTATATAGAGTGACTCTTTGATTTTATGATTATTTTTATTCATTTTTTATGTTCCACTAATTTTTGAGTTGAAGGTGGAGTAGGATCTTTTACCAAATTTGATGATTAAGGTTTTGATGGGTCTATAGCCAATTCTACCTCTAACTATGTAATTACTAATCCTAACTATGCCTCTGATGATATAGCTACATTGCATAGATGTCTGAATGATTTTGATTTATGATATATCAATCTATCCTTAAGAGGATAAATTAAACCTCTAACAAAGATGTATTTCACTTCTAAATCCATCAGTTGATAAATTAACTAATATAAACAAGATTTGCATCATAGAATGTATTTTGATGTAGGCTCTATCTCATCTTATTGTAGTGAAGGTAACCTTTCATTTGTGACTAGAGGTCCCTTATATTATATATAATGCCTTCATAATACTATTTATATCTCCTCATATGTATGTCAAGATCCACTAGGGAGTGTATGGTGGAACCAATCTAGTGTTTTATCCTTTAGTGACTTTGGAAATACTTGTAGTAGAATTAACATGTTTTTAATATAAGACATGGCTTTCTCATAATCTTGAAGGTGTAAATATGGATCTCCTCATCCATCAAAGAGAGGTAGCATTGGTTTCTAAAAATTATGTGGTAACCTCATTTTTGAGATTATGTGTGGAATAGGGTTATTATGTATAACATTAACATCAAATTAATATTTTTATGCTTTGTTCTCTAAGGTGATATGATGTACTTATTTTTTCAAATCACCCACATCATGCATTAAATAAATTAACACTTGTGAAGGTATATTATAATTATCCAGGGGTTCATTTAATGCTTGAATTTTATTGTTTATTTTATACATTAGTATGTTAGAATGTAAATCTTGTTTAGAAAGGGTTATTGTGCTCTAAATAACCTTTGGAGGTGTGATATCTTGGACCTAATTAGAGGGAAATAAGATATCACCCTCATTTGGGTTTTTTTTTAAGAAACGGGTTCTACTATAGTAAGGGGGTTTAAGGGGGATTCATTGATATCTTTTATATTGTTAGGTTATGAAGAAGTATCACATACTGGTTGAATAGAAGGTGTTTTTTATCTCTATTAAATGGAAATTATTCACATAATAAGTGTGTGTGTGTGTGTGTGTGTGTGTATTTTTACATGTGACCTATTGTTTGGCTGAACAAGAGAGATATGCAAGGTAAGAGAAGAAGAAGAAGATGTAGATTATATTTCATCTTCATCATAATCACAATAATCATCATTATCCCATGGTTCATCAAAATCATAATTTAATTCATTTAAAGAGGTAAGAGTAGAAGTACCATCTACATACTCATTAACAGAAGGAGAAGGAGAAGATTTTAACTTTTTACTACTATGTAGTGTATCATCACGTGTAAGTGTAATACAAGGCATTTGGTCACTAGTTATTTTTGAAATGTAGGCATAATTATCAATTTATATTTTGGAATCAATGGAAGGAGAAGTAAAAACAATGTTTTCTTTCTACATATTTTGGCATATAAGTGAAGAGTTAGAAAAATGTGTGTTATCAATTTTTGGAAAAGAATCATTGCATTAAGATTGAAATGTGAATGAAGATGATAATGTAATTTCCTCTACCTTATTTTGTGCATTGATAAAAGGTGTAACATCCTTTTTACTTGCTTTTTGAAATGTAATCGAGAAGGTTAAAGAAGATGCAGCGTTCTTATCTACTTTACTTAAAGTATGCAAAAGTGATTTTTGTGTAGTGAACTTATATTAATTTATTTTGAACAATGAAGTATCAAAAGTAGTTGAAAATCTATGTTCACATTGGAATAAAACACTACCAACAAGATATTCCTTTAGCATTATATTATTAATTTGATTTTTAGGAGTAAGAGAAGAGTAAGAGGAAATAGAAGATTATGTATCTAATGTATCTTCATGTTCATTTGTATTGCCATGCTCGTAATAATCCTCATATCCATCATTATAACAATAGTCATCATCTTTATAAATGAAATCATTATCATGTTATAATTTACAATCTTGAAAATTTGTCCATTCATTATTATAATCATGAGAGAAATTCAAGATTGTATCAAGTGTACGAGGGATAGAAGATTTTTTAGATGTCATTTTAAACTTGCCAAATAAGATAGTGTACATAATTAATATTTAAAACATAGGAGGTATAATACAGTCTAACATGAGTATGTATGCAATGTGTGAATTTCTTGAACAAAGTTTATAATAGAAATTAAGATTATTTTTGAAACCCTAAATGATAATGTTTGTGTGTATAGGGACCTATTATGTGGATATAGGATTTGAATTTAGGGTTGTCATACAAATATTTAAATTAAATTAAATAAATAAAACACTAGTATAATATTAATTAAATTAGCTAGGTTAATTCAAAAAATTAAAAAAATAGAATTTTTTAACCCTAATTTAATGTACAAAATTTTGAGGAGGTAAACCCTAAGAAAAATTAGGTTCTTAAAAAAATATTCAAAGTAAGATGGGTTCACCAAATGATTTAACCTTTTAGGGTTTTACTATGTAAATCCTAAGCTAGATTAAAGGGTTGGGTTTATTGTTAATTTGGAATAAAATTGGAATTTTTTGATTATATGGAACTTTCATAAAATAGTAAACACAAAGATAAAATTAACTTATCCAGATGTACACAATTTTTTTGAATATTAGAGTATTGGATATGGATTAGCATACACAAATAAGTCTTTTATATATTGACTATTTTTAAGATCTAGCTCTAGACAGTAGAACCACCTTTAGGATAGTAGTGCCATGTAGCACTAATGTCCAATTTTGGCACTAGGGTCCTTTTTGAAGTGGTTATCTGTAACTTTTAGGGAAGTTATAAGTGGTTTATGGAGGTCTTGTAGGTGATTCTATTTCATGTGAGAGAATGTTTTTGTCACTATTTTGATTGATTCTTCCCCAAAACCCTAATGAATACTTGGAAACATGAAAAAATGAAATAATCAAATGCAAATTGAAAGGAAAAACTAGGTTGTAGAATATTATGATCACATGGAATAGAACCCCTATTATCCTAGTCACTACCTATATTAAACCTAATGTTAGGGATCTCAAATCACATGTAGTTATCCCTTAGGGAATGTGTAACATCAACTTACATGGTATGCTAAAATGAATTTTTCCTAGGCCCTTCTTTGATCAAGCATGCAAATGTCTAGGTATGAAATCTAAGTAGTATGTAGAGTATTTGAGTTGTACTATTGATTGATTTTATATAAATAAGTACTAAAATATTAAGTTCTAGATGTAAAATTCCTTGTGAGGCTATTTATATATAAGGGTCTTTTTTTGGAATATAATACCTTTTTCACTAACTGATAAGTCATGAAAAAGATATGAAAAAACATAAGAGAAGGGTCAAAAATGGGTTAGGAATCAAACACTGGTGAAAAGTCCCATCAAACACTAAATCCAAAAGTGGACACTAGTGCATTGTGGTGTTAATTTATTAAAATTTGTGATAATTTCGTAAGTCTTATAATAGATAAAATTAGGGATGACTGACTAGGGGACCCTAGGACTAAAAAAAGTTGACCTATGACTACTGACAGTGTTGAAAATAGGTAAAATAAGACACAATGAAGATCAAACGACACAAGATGGTAATACAAACTAGGACTATAACCATCACTAAGACCCTTATGTGAAATAGAAACAAAATACATAGTACTTGTGGTTGCTTGACCAAATTAGAGTGTTTACACTCTACCTCCCCCAATAAGAAATTATATAAATAAAAAATATTATTTCTTAAAAAAATGTAGATCAATGGTGGTCCAATACACTTCATCATTTCCAATGGAAGTTAGAAGAATATAATTTATACTAAAGCATATTTATAAAAATTAAACTTGAAATTGATGAACCATCCATAACCATATTCTAGTGTATGGTCTAGTGTAGGCCTTGAGAAATGGATCACCTAGTAGTGTCATTTGGTGTACAAAATCAAACTTTTTAAATATTTAATATTTTGTGACATCTCACCATTATAAGTGTGTGACATTTTACATGTGTTCAACCATATATTTACCATTGACATGTAGTCTATAAAGTAAATCCTTGAAATGTTTTGATATATTGTCATGATCTGAAATACCATATATCATAGTTAGTTTATAAGATTTATGTCATTAGTGTTAGGAAGTGAAATAATATTATTATTTATAGTAAGAAGTATACTCTTGATGGAAATAATTAAATGTAATAACATCCTTATGGCATCATATCATAGTATGGTTTTTCCAACAATAATAGAGAAAATAATTAAACCATAAACTAGATGAATACAAAGATATCTTTCAGTCACCTAAATAAGTTCTTACGTATTGTACACTAAATAACAATATTGATTTGATCACTTAACTACCTCTACCTCATGCCCAAATCATTGACTTGTAGAATCCAAATTTTTCTTGCACCAAAGAAGGATGGAACATGAGGTTTTGAATCAATTAAAAAAACTTAACAAGATTAAAGTGAAGAAATATTATCCTCATCTAAATATTAAGTCATTTTTATACCACATCCATGGTGTACAATTATTTTCTAAAATTTATCTTAATTTTAGGTATCATTGTATTCATGTTAAACATCTAGACATTTGGATTATAGTCTTAAAAATAAAGGAAGGATTATTTGACTAATTGGTTATGCCTTTTAGGTTAACTCAAATAGTGAATTAATTTATTGAGATGTTGAATGACATCCTCAATCCATTTAAATATGTCATTTTTCAATCTAGCTTGATGACATCCTAGTCTTTAGAAAACATTGGATGAACATCTACACCATGTTGAACTAGTGTTTCACATTTTAAAGAAACACATTTTTATGATAACATGAATAAACATTCATTTTTCATGCAAGAGATAAAATATTTTGGATACATTACACACACAAGGAGTGCATGTTTGAATCTGACCAAGATTCAAGTTATACAGGAATGGAAAACACCAAATAACTTTGTATAAATTCAAATATTCTTATAATTAGAAAATTATACAAGAGATTTGTGTTTAATTTTTATCCTTTGAACCAAAACACCAAAGTTAGAACCAAATAAAGTTTCATATAGTCTATTACATAATAAAGATAATTTTATGAACTTAAATTTAGACTTTATTTTGTGTTAGTACTTGTGTTACTTGACTATAAAACTATTAATAAAATTGGCTATCACAAATGGGTAGAGACAACACAAACGATCCAATAAAATAGTTAATTTATATAATTATGGATTAAACAACATATGATTGGAATCAAATATACCTTTATAATATATACTTATATCAAATGATGAGGGAGTGATTAGGGATGATGAGGGATGGTGAGGTTCAATTATGGAGTGATGAGGTATGGTGAGGTTTAATGAAGGAGTGATTATTGATGATGTGGGATGAGGAAAGAGTTATTAGGGATTATGAGGGATGAGGAGGGAGTTATTAGGAAATATTGGGTATAGTGATAGTTAATGAAAAATGGATTAGGGATGATAATATTGAGTAATTAGAGATGATGAGAGAAAAAATTTTCAATGGAGTGATTAAATATGAGGAAGGATGAGTAAATATTGATTAGGGATGATGAGGGATAGTGAGGGTCAATAAAGGAGTGATTATTGATGATAATGGAATGATTAGAGATAACTAGGGATAGTGATGGTCAATGATGGAGTGATTAATAACAATGAGGAATGATGAGAGATTTATTATTGGTGATAAGGGATGAGTAAGAAGTGATCATAGATGAGAGAGGGATGATGAATAACTGAAATTAACACAAAGTGGTTTTTTGATGTGTGCAGGTCATCAATATGACCTATTTTACCCCAATCACACCACTTTAGATCAATTTAAAAGTCATTATTTTGTAAAGTTAAATTTTTACAAACCTAGGACTCCTAAAATTTCTAGGAATCAATTTAAGAAGAGAAAAAACCTAAAAATGACTATGTTTACCAAAACTGGACATCCATTGAAAAATTTGTCTTGAAATCATTAAGTTCAATACTTATATCTTGAAAATGTCTAAGTACTGACCAAATTAGATTTTGAAAGATTATTTTCTACATCATAAGACATGAATCTATGAGACCAACTCTAGCATATATAGAGTGACCCTAATTTATTATATTTAAAAAAATAAATTTAAATTATAAATGAATATATGTAAACTTATATTGAGGAAGTGATGAGGGATCGTGAGGGTCAATGATAGAGTGATGAAGGATGGTGATGGTCAATGAGGGAGAGATTAGGAATGATGAGGGATGATGAGGGATGATGAAAGAGTGATTATGGATTATGAGGTGTGAGGAAGGAGTGATTAGGAATGGTGACAGTCAATAAAGGAATGATTAGAGATGATAATCCCAAGTGATTAGAGATGATGAGGGATAATGAAGGTTAATGTTGGAGTGAATATGAATGAGGAGGGATGAGGAGGGAGTGATTAGGGATTATGAAAAATGATGAATAATATATTATAGATGATGAGGGATGAGGAAAGAGTGATTAGGTGTGATGAGGGATGAGGAAGGACTTATTAAGGATGATGAGGGATAGTGTGGGTCAATAAAATAGTAATAATGGATGATAAGGGAGTGATTAAAGATGAATAGAGATAGTGAGGCTCAATGAAGGAGTAGTTAGGGACAATAAGTAATGATGAGAGAGTGATTAGGGGTGATGAGGGATGAGTAAGAAGTGATCAAAAATGAGGGAGGTGTGATGAACAAGTGAAATTAACACAATGTGTTTGTTTGATGTGTGTAGGTATTCGATGTGACCTAATCTACCTAAATCACACAAATTTGGATCAATTTAAAAGTTATTGGTTTGAAAACTCTAATTTTTATAAACCTAAGACCATTATTAATGCCAAGAATCAATCTAGAAGGTAGAAAAACCTAAAAAATGACTATATGTTTACCAAAAATGGAAATCAATTGCAAAATTTATGTTTTGAAATCCCTAGATTCAATACTTAGACCCTAAAAATTCCTAAGTACTAACAAGATTATATTTTAAAAAAACTATTTTTACATCATAAGATGTCTTCTATGAAACCAAATCTATCAGATGTAGAGTGACCCTAATTTATTATATTTAATAAAATAAATTTAAAGTATTAAATTAAATTTATTTCCTTATACTTAACATTTAGAGTATTAAATATAATATTCAAGTCAAGATTACCTTCATGTACATGTTCACATTTTTTATGTGAAAAATAATAGGAATTCAATCATGTTATTACTTTTATAATAACATGAATATGTTCTTTATTAACGTGATTGCACTAATTGAATTCGAATTAAAACACCAAGCCTTTTGGCTTGGAAATGGCTCCTAAACCAAAGTCTTGGATTACTAAACAAAGGCTTGGACCTATCAATCTGTAGTTGAGTCCAAGATTTTTGATTAAAAAATAACAAAATTCAACTTTGATCACAAAATACACTATGAATTTTAATGATAAAACTCAAAAACTTAATACCATCATGATGAGCATGCTCTCTTCTTTCCAAAAATATGTTTTTTTATAATTTTTAGACTAATTTAATATTTCAAACTATGTTTATTTCTATGTATACCTTTTTTAGGCCACTACATACTACAAATATACATGCATATATATGTTCATGTAAATTTTTTCATTGATCCAAGTGAAAACCAAGTTATATGGTCACAAACTAGGACTAATTATACACACATTCAAAAATAATGACTTTAAGTTTTTTGAGGTAGTTAGGCATGCCACATAGTGAGCTATCCATTTTTTTGTCAATTTTCAATATCTATTTACTTGCAAAACTTATAAAAAAAGTATTCATTGAAAAAATATAGCTTAAAAAAATAGAATATATTATATAAATGTTCACCAAAGTGTTTCAAAAATTATTAAATTCTTCTCAAAAAATGGTACACCACATGGCCATATATCCACTCCATTTTATTTTAAAAAAATAAGAATTCCTCGTCAAATTTTAGATGCTTGACCTAGTTATACTTAACCATTTTTTTAAATAAAATGGTGTTTTAGAAACTATACTCAAAATGATTCATTTAATATTCTTACACTATCTTCAAATTTGGATTTTAAATATCTCAAATTATCTATAGAAATTTATATTTATGAAATTTGAGGAAAATTATGTCCTTGAGTAGGCCCATTTCTATCCCCCAGCTTTATGCACTTACCCTAGTTTGGAATAGTGACTAGTTCTAATGTGACCAACTGAAACCTTTGGTGTTTTATGTTACATTTATTATAGTGCACATAGATCATGTGCATAGGTTATAACTTTTTGAAAAATGATTAAAACCTTAGATTCCTTATCCTTGGAGTGATTTTAGAAAAAATGGGTTAGTGGGCACATGGTGTCGATCCACCCCAATGACCCCTTTATCAATGGGCACTACCAAAATATCCAATACTTAGAATAGGGCCTTAGACTTATGTAGTCATCCCCTACATATTGGTTTATGTATGCATAAGTATGTAATTTGTGATAATAAAGTACATACAATGACCTAACTTGTAACTTAGAAAATTTGGATCATGGGATGCTCCTTAAGTACTTCAGACCTACACATATATGAATCCTATGATTAATATGGAAATAATTATGAATAGGGTAGGTTTTCTCACTTGAATTCTTGACTGAATGATTTTTGGTAAGTTTCCTTGTGAGTTCCTAGTATTTTCTAGGTGAGGAATAAATGAGGGTTTATCTTATTTATATACCAATCTCTTTTCAAAATATCTCTCACTAAAGCACTTAGGTTATCCATAAGGATACTTTTCATTTTCAAATTATATGGCTTTTGGGCAATAAGAACCTAGTTGGAAAAGGGACACCTGCATCGACATAGACATCTTGGTAAGATGCAAGTGTTTGTGAATCTAGAAACTAGGTATATGTCCAAAACTGATAGAGAATGATAATGATTAGTTTAGAGCATCTATCATAGTATATAAGGTCTAATCATCATAATAGAAGTGGTTAGATTAAGAGATAAGCAATTTATCATAAAGAGATAGTGAGCGTGAGTCTTTCTATAGCAAGAGGGTCTTATAATTGAATGGTACATCCATGCTATGTATTTTTAAAATATATAAGACTAAGGTGATATAATTCAAATTTAGTGTCTACAATTTTCCTCTTTTTAATCTAGTAATGAAATTACTAGTTTAAAGGAAAATAAATGTGCACTTGAGTGTGTATAACACACCTTGTCTTTGTGTGAGCCCAATTTTAGTGCCTTTTTTAGTATTGACCTAAAACTAAGATCATGTTATATTATATAATTAGTGTATGATATCTAAAATTGAAATGATTTGAAATTCTTGAAATTAAAGAGAGCAAGGTTAGGAGTAAATAAGTGTGTCGATGCTACCATCTTAACTTTTAGAAATTTTATTTGAAGAGATGATTTCTTATAAATCCTTGGAGATGATATTAGGACAATTTGGAAACCTAAAAGTGCATAAATACATACATACATACATATATTGGATGACACATGCCTCCAACCTTGGCAAAAAGGTGAGTTTCCACATGGCCATTAATCTTATATCAATTGTGCAACCTAATCATAATTATAAAGTGGTGAGATTTTGTGATCCAATCAAATCACACTATATATTTAGTGAGTATGGATGATTTAATAACTCCATGTTATAAATATGGTGAAGCTAGATGATTTAATTAAGTGTAACTTATAAACTTGGTAAGATTGAGTGATTAAATCACCTCAACCTTCCCAAATTTTGAACCAACTATTGTAATAGATTGGCTTGATAAAATTTTATAAAATTCTATCATTGGTATGATAATAGTCCATATTAGTATTTTAAATCTAAAAATTGATTTGAATTTTAAATTAAGGTGGATTTTTCATTACATATGCACCTTATATATGTATCAAGCTAAAACCTAGGTATAATAATATTACCGATGTATATTATTTTGTCACAAATGTGTATCTAAATCATATAACTATGAAGTTTGGCTAATTTTTTTTAAAAATCAATTGTGGAGGAGATGTTCCCATCACATGCCCACACTAAATCTATATAATCTAAGAATTAATATAAGTGTGGAGAATATTTTTCCATAACATGCCCCCACTATAATCTAAAACTATGAATATTTTGGAGGCCATGACTCTATGGCATGTCCAAACTAAGATGCCCCTCCTTTTGAGGTGACAAAAGTAGAAACTATTAATTACCTTATCTAAAAAGGATAAGATAACTGTATAATCTATGCATGGCTCATAAATATATAGGAGGAACATGCCTAATTATCTATATCATTAAATCACATAGAATGTGATCACATAAAGTCCTAAGATGCATGATATATCATGGAAAGATTTAAAGAGTAATAATACAAGCTTAACAAGCAATCAAGAACACACACACAAAATCACTCAAAGGCAACACAAAAGTCAATGGTCCAAGGAGATATCATATAAGGGGCATGCCTTAATTAAATGTCTAAAAATCATAGAATGACATGTTCAAATATCCGCATACAACTAACTATGATATGTTCAAATGTCACAATAGACACATATATGCATGGGGGCCAGAAGAAATGGAGCATTATCAAATGCTTGAACAAGTAATATAATTAAATATAATATAAATCAAATAACAAACTCAATGAAGTGATAAAAATGAAATCATGGAATCATAAGCAACCAACATAAGTATATCATACTAGTCCATATATATATGTGTTAGAAAAAAAATAAGTATATAGCATACTAAACACAATCTGAAATATATAAGCATGGATAAAGACATGTATAAGTACATACGTTGAACATGATAATGTAAAGTGATCATATAATAATATAAGCTAGGTGTATCATGATCAAATAATTAGATGTCCATAATGTATTGATGATGTGAGTAGAGGGAAGGCCCAACATCCATATATGCATATATCATGTGCTTGGGTATGCTTGTATCACACTCAAAAGATGAATGAAAAATATGTGTGTATATATGAATAAATTATATTTTATCTACTAACATGAAACTAAAAAAATAGATGCTAAGGAGGTAATATGATATGGAAATGTTATTTTTTTGGATTTTTTGAATTTTTTTGGTATTTTTAGAATATTTAAAAATAAAAAACTATCCTATGATCTCATCCAAGGGATGCTCATATGTATCTCCCCACTCAGAATCTAGTGGTACTACCAAGAATAATGTAATGTATAAGTGTAATATATGGCATTATAGGACATGTGATACTCTACATATGTATAATTCATCTATGTGGTCATGAGGAAATAGTATATGGAATGAGAGTTTGTGGAACTCATCATTGATTTCTATGTGGTTTCTTTGGAATATCAGAAATACGAACATGTTTGGATGCTCTAGGTAACTAAATATGTTTGTTAGTAGTAGATGAGCATTATGTGGAATCTAATGTTTATATCTAATGCAATGGTATCTCAAGTATTGGCTACCTAGGAAAGGGGATTGACTATTTCTTACCCTTTTATAAATGATTAACCTTATTAGGTTTGATAATTAAGTACTTATGTATAAAATTTTCTTATTCAAGTGGATGTTCATTGAGATTTCATAGAATTTAATTACTCTATTGGGATGAATGTATTTAAAACACCTATGCACTATAAAAGGTACTACATTAAATGTATGTATCCAAGGTCATCCCAATAACATATCAAATAATCTTGTGTAAATTATAAGTGAGAATTTAGTGATCACATGTGCTGGGGCCTACTATGAGCTTCCATTAAATTCTATGAACACTTTGTTTTAATGATGTAAATCATCATTTCTATATCCCAACTATTTAATTAATGTCACAATGTAAATATTATTGCTAGAACCATTATCAATGATAACATTGTGTATACATTTGTGATCAAGTAATTCTCAAATGAATATCTAAGTCATTATCTATAATATTGCTATCATCAAAATCAATAAAAGGTCTCTAAATTATGGGAGTTTTATGATGTATTTAAGTACCAATAATCCCATCTAATGTGTTCCCATAATGTGGTGGATGAGGATGTGAATTATATTACATTTTCACTTCTATCTTCTTTTTAGAATGGTCTTTCAAAGGGTTGTTAAATATTTTCTAATTCTTGTGATCACTAGGTTGTGAACATGATTCCTTTGTAGGATCATCAAATGTAATTTTTTAGTTATCGATGAGGTCTTGGATCTTATGATTTAAAGTAAAAAAATTGTTCATATAATGAGAAGGGCATTGGTGATAGTCATAATAAGCATTTTCATAATATTATTTGTGTACAAGTTGACTCATATCAACATCTATAGTAGGGAGAGATATGAGGTGATACTCCATGAGCTTAAAAAGTAATGAATATAGAAACTAAGGTACGCATGAAAATTCTCTCCTTAGTGAATTGGATAATACAATCCAATTAGGTTGTAGTGACACTACATTAATCATAGTAGTTATTTCATTTTTAGGTTCTATAGGTTTCTCCTTGTAACCTGATTTAATACTAAACTCGGTATTTGATGTAGTTAGTGTGTTTTATACATACTTAAGTTTATTCAATGAGATAAGTTTCATTTCATGATAGTGAATAATATGTCATAATTTGTTAAATGATATGAAATTTTTGAAAATGATGAACTTATGTAATAGGTAAAGTAAACTTTGCATGAAGATCTTTATCTTCCATTTCATTTATCATTTTGGCCAACATTGTTTTGTTTATCATTACATATTCATTGATAGGTTCATTGGTTCCTCATTTTATCTTTTCAATTTGGGCATAGGAAACCTTTTTAGTAATTTTTATAGAGAAGTATGACAAAAAATTATAGGCAAGAGGTTTGAATTCTTCTATTGATTGGATTGGTAAATCATAAAACCACCTTAGACCATAGTCTTTAAGGATCATTGGAAATAGTTTAGTCAAAATTTTATCACTAGAGGCATAATCAAGGCATGCCACATATACCTATAAAATATTTTGTTTAGGATCACCTTTTCCATCATAAAATGTGAACTTAGGTGCAACAAAACCAATTAGAAAGGGGTGAAAATATATTTTAGGTGCAAGAGGGTTATGCAAAACCTCTTGTGAATCAATAGCATAATGTTAATTCATACTATTTTATTTAATATTTATAACTTTATCTTGTAAATTTTATTTTATTTTTTTTAAATATTACATATTTTGAGCACTAAGGTTTCAATTTTTAGAAGTCGTCAAATGAGGTGTACCCATAGTTTGAGTTGATATAGGCATTGAAACTAGAAATTGGATTGAACTACCCATGTAATATGTATCAATAGTAGGATTTGGTTTGGTGAGCAAAGGTGTAAATACATAACCCATGCCCTAATTATAATTATGAAGTGATTATGTGATCAAAGGGAGGGTTATTAGTATATAAGGATGTCACATAGCTCTAATAGCATGATCAATAGATTCACCTTGTTGTTCATCTATGTTTTTTGATTTTTTAGTTTATAATATGGTTTTTAGGATCTCATTAAGATCATCAAGGTTTTTTTGGATATTTTCTTGAAACATAACAAGATCATGTACTTGCTCTTGATCTATTTATTCATGTTAACTAATTTCATTAGATTCATTATTTTCATGATCAAAATAATCTTATATGATAACCTCTTAAATATGTGGTTTAATTTCATTAGTAGCATATTCATTAGATATAGGATTGGCTGTTTCATTATTTTGAGCCATATTATGTGGATAATGAGAAATCTCTAAGTGTTCGATAGAAACACTAGCTAATCTAGGGATACACTTAGGTTTCATATAAAGAATAGATTATATACAGAAAAATACAATGAAAATCCTTAGAAGGTTGAATACCTTAGGATAAGTTAGGGTTTGCATAAAGAAATGTGTTCACTAAAATTTAAACCCTAAATTTAAATATGGGGTATCTAAGGTTAAGAATATATAAATTAATAAGCATAATGGTGATATATAGATCTATAGCAAGGTAATTAATTTGTAAA